>CM031243.1:686182929-686552694 GCA_018340775.1 Taxus wallichiana var. yunnanensis
ATTGATTTTTATACACTTATTTATATTTTCATGCCTCATGAATCCCTCCTACTTTACCTCTTCTTCTAATATCTTGGCTCTATCCTATCCTAGCATGCCTCTTAGCTCTCATTTTGTTATTTTTAATATATGAAATGGGGATTAAAATGATAATTCCTCTCAAGTTCCCATGAATTATGAAACATATATATATATATATATATATATATATATATATATATATATATATATATTATGTGATAAATCCCCTCACATCTAAGTATTTTATAGGAAAAAAATAAATGGTTGAGTGTATCATTTTGGCTCCTAAAGTTAGTTGTGTATCTTATAACAAAAATATTGTGGTCTATATGCATGTATCTCATTCACACTTTTCCTTTCTTGTGACAAATTTCTTAAAGATATTTGTCATTTTATCATCCATTTACATGTACTGATTGTAAGAACCCATTCACCATTCTATTTTACCCTAATATCGCCCTCCACATTGTGAACACCAAGTTTGGGTTTAAAAACACAATCTTTTGCAAAAGAGTATATCTACAATAATTCAAGTGTTTTGGTTTCTAGGTGTAATATTTCTAGTTTTTTCATCATAAATACCCATTGTGTACCTTTTGAATCCATAGGGGATAGAAAATTGTAAAATTCCAAAAAAATCAAAATTAAAAGACAAAATATCAATACGAGATAAGCCAATATCGAAGGGAAAATATTCAAAAGTCATGAAAAAATATGTGATCACTTGTATGCATATTATCCTATCTAAAATATAAAACTATGTAGTTGGCCTCATTTTAGAACCAAAGGTAATTTGGAGTGTGGTGAGTGATTAGACTTGGTAGGAGGCCTCATATTAATCACATATGTCATATGTATTTGCACACAAGTACATAATCCTTATCATTGATTGATTTGTGGTGTTGTAAGGACCATGTATTGTGTCATAATTCACTAATTTTCCCATGCTAATCCTTATAAAATAGGGTTCCTAAATTTATCAATGTGAAAATTTCCTATTCTTTCCAAAGTTATTAGAGTGCCTTGTCTCTAATGACAAACATGTTTTATATATTTGATGTATAAGTGGTTAGATATCCCAAATTAAAAACAATCTTAGATCATGTAGACCTTCAAAATTTAAGGTATGGAAGATAAAATAAGATATATAAAATAAAATCCAATATATGTATTATTCATTCATAAAGGAAATAAAACATTCATAAACATACTAATCTCTAACAATACAACCTAAAAACTCTATAAGGAGATCTATATACTTATATTTAGGTGAATTTTCCTTAAATAATCCTTGTTGTCTCATAATCTCAAAGAATCTACTACATGAATAACTATTGATTCCTCTTCTTCTCACTAGATCTACTACTTTACATCAAGATGAACTTTTACATATAGGCATGAAAGACACCCAAAGTATCCTCAAACTTAATAAAAAACTACCCATTAATAATCCTAAAGTTTATGGGATGTTACAAAGACAAATCCCGAGAAATCCATACAAAGTATTACTATTGATATAAAAATTTTGGAATCACACACCTTCATCCATGAATTTACACGATTTTAGAATACCATCACAACATTTTTAGATCTTTGTGATGTCAGAATATACATTTATGATGTAAAATTATATATTCATAGAATGAGTATACCTTTAAAACATGACTTATACATTTTTAGCATGAATGGGACCTTCATGACACTCCTTGACCCTATTCATGGTGTGACTTAGACATTCACAATATGGTAAAAACACAACAATCAAGTCAAGCTATTTATTTTTATATTATGTTTTATGTGGACCTAAATGCTCATGCATATTAGGGTAATATTGAAAAATATGACCTCTAGTTCATGTGTACTCTTTTTTTAAGAATTTTGTTCTTGTAGCTTCTACTATACTTCCTCTTCGTGTTGTTCAAATTGTCACTAGAATATGCTATGATTATTTTTCTTGACTTAACACTATGTCAATTCCTATGCCACTAGAATCACAATCTACTTAGAATATCTTTACAAAATCAAAAATATAAATTACAACACTTCATTAAATTTCTTCTTTATCTCTTGAAAACTTATTTTGTATAGCTAAACTCTAGAAACTCTTCTTGTCCCCTCATATGATCTATGATATGTATACATGTTATGTTGAATTTTTAATGAAATTATGGTATAAAATTTCTAAACAATGAAAAATGCATATAATGGTGATGGCCACTCTAATATCACTCGCACCTTTTTTAGATTCAATTTTAGACTACATGAGAAATCATAAGACCCAATTATACAAGTTCTTATTTCTTGAAACAACACTTCTTGAAATTTATCAAAAAAATCGTTTCTCACAATCACTACAATATTGACCTTAAGTTCTTCAAATGATCTTCTCATTGTCCTATTGAACAATATAATTCCATCTAGGTACATTATTACAGAAATTTGTATAAATGTAGTTAGGAATTCCTTCATAAATCTCATAAAGTTACTTAGTGCATTACTCAACCCAAATGATATCACAATCCATTCTTATAGTCCCTCTTTAATCTTGAATGTAGTATTCCATTTTCCCCCTTGTCTTACATGTATATGATGATATCTTCTCTTCAAATTGATATTTTTGAAGTATCACTCTCCATTTCAATAATAAATGAGGGCATCCATGTATGAAAATGGAAATATAGACACCCAAAATTTAGAACTTTCATGTTTGATGATGTTTGATTTGGATTACATTCTTTACACATGACTTGTGAATGAAAATAAATCTAGAATGTAATACCCTAAACTATCATAAGACTTGTAATTTCTCATTCTACGACATAAAAACCTAAAAAAAAATATTGATAGTCAAAAACCTCTTTATATATTATGCATGAAACTTCTCAAAATATTGAATGATATTTTCTACCTCATTGAAAAGAACCATCCAACAGGGATATGATTGACCAATCAATAATATATTTCTTATTTGATCTTATCCAAGGCTCTCACGACAGTAATTTTTTCAAATATATGTATTTATTACCACTCTTAGGTTATTTATAGTGTGAAACATTACCCATGGATTCATTTAAATAAAAACTAAACCCACTCATTTATCACTTAGCATCCATCAAGAGATTCTTAGTAAATATCTATCAAATCCACATAAAAGTTACCCTAATATTCCTTAATTCAAGAGAATACACTTGGTGAAACCTATATATAATTACGAAGCACTCCAAAATAGGTTAAAATAATACCAATTCAATTAAAAGAATCCATTACATGAAAAATTTCAATTGCATACATGTGGTTACATCTTCTTTATTACACTTTCACTAGGTGGATAGTTACTTGGGATAAATGCATCTTGAAATTAATGTTACATAGGCGAGAACAGTGTGCCAAAACCCACTCTAATGACTTTTTTTCATGTATTTGAAGGGACATAGGGTTTCAAGATAATAATACTAGTTTGAATAGCTTTTCCACATCTTTCAAATCCCATATCACACTCAAGTAAGTAAATTCAATAGTCACATGTGTTCACAAAGTTTTAAACCTATATTTATGAGTTGGACATGTCCATACCAATATAATAGGATATGTAGGTTAATATTATCTTTTTGGTCAATTTTTCCATATGGAAGTTTTGTAGCAATTCTAGAGAAATGAAATTTCAAAGTGTTTTTAGCATATTCCACTTCATTCACTTTAAATCAATTAAGAAATACACAAAACATATATGTGCATTGATCCTTTTATCAATTTATATTTTTTCATATGCCCTAATTGATCACATATTATTAATCATTCACTTTGCATATTCATATTTTAATAGTTAATGTCAATTTAACTATCTAGATATGGATAGTTTCTAGATTGTAATCCATTGGATATAAACTATAGACATTGGGGTTTCATTATCCAAACCAAGTTAAATCATTTGGTGAACCCCCTCTTTATCAAACTCATCCCTCCCAATCCTTTTCTCACATATGGTTTCTATTTTGTCATGTATTTATGTCCCTTATGTTCTTTTTTATGCCCTTTAAACATAGTGTTATGATCGATGGTCAGCTAGTTAGACACATTCAAAACCCCTAAACCTCCAAGTAAGTCATACATCCAATGGATACCATGTCTTATGCTAATCTTGATGATAAAATCATTATTGAGAATGTACTAAGTAATGATAGACACATCCTTTTTCTAACCAAGATATTTAAATTGATCTCAAATCTAAAATCTTAGGTAAAATCCATCTTAATGAGATGAATGATGTCAACCTTAATCAAGTTCATTTTATATATATACTACGTGAAGGAATTTATATGCACCATATAGATAGTGATAAAATTATTCAATTACCTATTTCCTCTAAGGATTCCCATATAAATAAAAAAATAAATCTAAAGAGGAAACTACCTTTCGTGGTATCATTCTTACATCTACTATACTAACATATAGTATGGGGCATAAAATGTCCCCTCAAAAATTTTAATTCCTATAACAATTCATGTTGTGACTACACCAAATTTTGTGAATATACATGAGACCTCACATGCCCTAATTGTTTCATGTTCCTAGAGCATATTGTTCTTGATATGTATAGAGGAGCAAACCAAGACAAGCTAGAAACATCTCAAGCCAAGTCAAAACAAGCATTATCAGTATTAAGGAAAAAATCTAGTTTTATGCATGTAGTTACATCTTCACACTTTATATTTTAATAGTTGGAGAAGTGAGATTGATTCCTTTTTAGATTATTTCTACATAGATAGAAGGGGTGCCACAACCACAATTATTGACCCATTTTTATAGGTATTTTAATAGAGCTAAGGATTCTAGAGATGAATATTAGTTATGTCGACTTGCTTGCATCTTTAAATTACTAGATCACACTCAAGGATTAAAAATTAGCACTAATCCTAAGTGGTTGTAAAGTTGGAGATCTATTTTCCTTAGCTATACAATTCCATGTAACTATAGATAGGTATGCATGTTGATTCGGTCATGTTTGGTTGATTTTTCCATAGGGCGTTTTAGAGAAAAAGTAATTTCATAGAGTTTTCAACTTGTTGCACCCTTGTTCACTCCCATATTATTCCTAAAACACAAAAATATAAGTTCACTCATCCTCTTATCAATTTATATTATAGCATATTCCCTAATTGATCGGATCCTTAACAAGTTATAAGCGAGATATATGCAAACAATCTTCAATATAATCACTTAGAAATACAATCCATACATGATAATAATGAACTCATCATTATATAATATGAACAATACAATTATATAGGAAAACTTCTCCTATGATCAAGGAGGTGGCTACAACCACTCCTCCATAAATATCTCTAAACTCACGTACACAACAAACTCCTAATATACATTATTGTTACATAACAATAATGTCACCAAATTACATTATAATATTACTGTTATATTATCAACTGTGGAGCACTAAATAATTGATTTCCTAACATTCCCCCTTAGTGTGAACATGGGGAGAAACATAAATCTTCTGACTGAGCAATGTACACATGTCTTGACCTTTCTCTGTGCACTCTGATTGTGGGAACACATCAACCATGATATGGGAACACTATCAACCATCCATGGGAACATCAACCAAGGTGGGAAACTACATCGACCACTTGGGAACACATCGACCATGCAAAGGGAACTGGGAACATAACATCACCATCAACCATATCTGGGAACATCGACCAACTAATCAAAAAAGTAGTGGGAACATGACATCAACCATCTACTTTTATCAAGAACATCTCCTGCTTCAGTACTCTGTTCTGAATCTCCTACACTATCTCACATCAGGGGTTGATCTAGAAATCATACTCACAAATTACACACATGAACAAGAGGAGGAAATGAAAATGGAACATTGCGACTGTGTTCCCCCCCTCAATGTGAACATTTCACTTATTTAACACAAAACAAAAACTCTAAAATCATACTACAATCAAGAAATGAAAGTAAAAGCACATACACACAATGTCACCACAACTTCATGTGGCATTTTTTGTTGGTGACACAAGAGGACGCCAAGTATCCTCCGGCCTCCTGTGCCTCCTTACTCTAAAAATGCATTCTTTTTAGAAGAGAAAGTCTTCTTCACTATCTTGAGCACCAAATTCTCTATCATGTGAATGGTTGGATCCTGCTTCCCAATCACTTTCTTCTTTTCTATTTTTAGAAATAAAATAATTTTCTTTTAATTTTACCTCAAGCAAATCTTGTGCTCTTTTCTGCAATACATAACACCATGTCCTTAATTTTTACGATAATGAAAAGGAATATTTTCTTGGAGTGCAGAATGTTTATCTCTGCTTAGAAAATAATTTGGATCGTCTTTTTTATCGTCACCATATAATGCATTTTTTTCGGTGTAACAGTCTTATTTTCTCCATCTATCAGTGAAGAAACTAGATCTTCTAGGCTGGGATTGATCTTGCTCAAAGTAAAAACAATGTTTACATAGTGAGATGGTGTACTATTCAACAAAATATCTTTTGCATCATCATCCTCTACTTTAATTTTTATCCCTGACAATTGATTTAGAATAGAGTGAAACTTACTTATATGTTGTACCATGCTTTCTCCTTCATCCATCTTGAGTCCAAACAACTTCTACTTCAAGGTCACTGATGCGCTTCGGTTTGGGATCTAAACAACTTGTTCAATGTTGTCTAAATGAAATTTAAACTTTTTGAAAGGTCTATATGATGTAAATATGCATTAGACAACCCAAGTCCAATGATTGTTGTTGCTTTACAATCTCTACTCTCCCATTTGGTTGCTTCACCAGCATCGGTTGGTTTATTGAATGTTCCATCTGCAATGTCCCACAGATCTTTGTTAATCAATATCAACTAAGTTCACACTTGCCAAGTGTGAAAATATTTTCCATCAAATTTTTCAACATGACTCATTTTTTCCATTATGGTATTTTTGAATTAAATCCAATTAAAGATTGGATTTGATATCTTCAAACACAATGCAACCGAAAGTGGAACAAGAACTAAACCAATGCTATACAAAAACTTAACCACACATGCAAATTCTGATTATTTGGTAGATCAATGCAGACTTACACGTAGAGATGCACACATGCTGCACTTTTTTATTCAGATCCTTAGAATATGTTTGGCACTCCTTGATGCATCACCTCTATCTGGAATTCACTATGCATGCCTTTTCAGTTTCTACCAAATTGATGTGATGAGACAATGCTGCCAGGTGTCGGTTCGGTGCATGCAAAATTAATGGCTCAATTCCATCCACATGCGTAGAAACAGAAATGAGATCAAATGTTTACTCATCCAATCCCATTCGAATACACGATTCCTTCACTGCAGGCTTGGACATTTTGATCACAGTTGGCTATTGCATTCACAAACTACTACTATCAGATGAATTCATAGCTGAAGGACATCTCAGATGGATCTCCCGAATTTTAATTTTCTTGCATGGCTGAGACGTCTTGATCTCCACGCTTTTTATGTAGGCTCTGCTTCCACTTTTCATGATGCTCAACAATAATTAAGAGAATGAGCTTTTTATCATACTATGTTGAAGGGACACGGTTGTGTTTTGGATCGGAGTGGTTATCTTTGTAACAAAGACTCATGCTCAGGAGAATAGATCTGCACAACTACTAGCAATGGAACCACAACTCCACGGGAATAAATTTAAAGCCACGATTTTCTAATGCACAGATTGGCAACATGCATAAAATGGAAACTATTCATAGGGCAATCAAGGAAATTGAAATGCCCCTTCAAAAATTAATTCTCCATGGATTCACTCTGAAAATGCCTGCTCGATACCGGATGACGGGTTATAAGCGATATATGCAAACAATCTTCAATATAATCACTCAGAAATACAATCCATACACGATAATAATGAACTCACCATTATATCATATGAACAATACAATTATATAGGAAAACTTCTCCTATGATCAAGGAGGTGGCTACAACCACTCCTCCATAAATATCTCTAAACTCACATACACAACAAACTCCTAATATACATTATTGTTACATAACAATAATGTCACCAAATTACATTATAATATTACTATTATATTATCAACCATGGAGTACTAAATAATATATTTCCTAACAATACTCTTAATTATTTACTAGATGTTTAGATTTGAATGTTAAATGTGGATTTAATGATTTGGATGTGCATAGTCTCTAGGTTATAATATAATTGGATATAAAATATTAAAATTAGGGTTTCATTCTCTAAATTATGTTAAATTTATACTTAATTTTTATATTATTGATCTCCTTGATTTTTACACATGTATCATCCTCCATCCCTTAGAGAACTAAAATTGATGGGTTTGCACTTTGACTCAAAATTTCTCTCATCAATCCCTTATCCAACAACTCCGAAGATTGTATTTATAACTCTACATTATCTTATGGAGTTATCCAAAGAACCCACCTTGTTTAGAAAACTTGATATCTAAATTAGGTCCATGTGGTAACTTATATCCCTCAAGAGTGGTAGTCCATCTAATAGATTTATTAATACTACCTCCATGAATTCATTCAACATGTCTTTCACCTCATGCATAGATGCTTCCATTTTTTCCACCATTCCTAATTTTCTCTTTACACATGTTTCTCTAATAGTGTGAAACATACCTCATCTTGTTTTTCTTCATTTAGGAATTATTTTACCAACATCATAAATAATATTTGAGCTAATGAGACAAAACTAAGTCTCATCATACAATGCACAAAATAACAATATTCCTTCTCTTATAAAGTGGATTTAGATGTAGTCTTAAGAACTAGATATCTTATTTAAGATAAAATGTAGAATATATTTTATCTATATTTGAAAATTCCATTGCAATCTAAATGTTTTCATTTCCTAATATTTCTTGTAAGTTGGAGTGCAATATTGTGTATGAGTAGGTCATTTGATCTCTAGAATGTATTACATCAAGTGCAAGACTCACATATCTAAGAGTGCATGACTCACAAATATTGGAGCGCAATCGTAGGTCACATAGCATGGGACTCACATATCATAAAGTGCATGACTCATAGGTTACAAAGTGTAGGACTCGTAGAGTGTCAAACTCATAGAAAACTTACTCTAACTAAAATTGTAGAACTCAAAAGAGATTATGAGAGAAAATTTTGTTCCTCTTATTGTTACGAGGAAACACATTTCTCCATTTTTACACAGGAATAATGGTTATGAAGATATCAATATTTTAAGGAGGATGTTTTCAAGTATAGGAATCACACAAGCAGCACCAGATTCACTCTAACTAAAATTGTAGACCTCCAAATGAGAAACTGAAAGAGGTTTTTGTTCCTCTTATTCTAGGAGGAAACATGTCCAACATTTTTACACAACAACAATAATTGGGAGATATATTCATTTCAAGTTTTAACATAATAAGGTTAAAGGAGAGTAAATAAGATAAAAAAATAAGTTTCATTAAAACTGCAATATCTCCCTCGTTTCTCAATGAAAATAATAATTTCAAGATGTTTTGGAAAGCATACAAAAAGATGTTTTGGAAGACATTCTTGGTAAGTCACTATAAACCCTTCTTCTCATTGTGATTCATAAGGGTCTTGACACTTAAATTCATTCTCCAAACCTCCGAGTGAACACACCATAAGCCACCTAATCATATTAACTCTTTTTATATTAAATTTAGTTCCTTAATTACCGTTAACAATTATAAAACAAGATTTTGAATTCTTGAAGTTCCCTTCATACCTTCTTAATTATGCATGTACAATCATTTTTTGAGTTTGCATACTTCAACGTAAGGTCTCCAATCTCTATTGTCTTTACACTTTGGCAAGTTCTTGGTACTTTCAACCTTGTCAACAACCATTTACAACCAATTCTATAGGATTCATTGTTCAAGAACAACTTAATCACTACCTTGATCTACTTAAAACAGAGTCACATCAAATATAACAGATTTTCCCTCTTGAATTTCACTAATCGGGTTTGAAATCTTCCTTAATGAAACTAAAGGGTCCACATATCCTATAAATCCTAGACACCAACCTTCACATGAGGTAAATATTCTCTCTCTTTAATCAAGGATACAAAATTTGACATGTGTGTTCTATAGACTATAGAACATAGTCACCCGCCAAAACTTAGGATAATCATGTCTTATGAGCTTTATCAATCCCAAAAATATTCTTGAAACATTCTAAAGTGTGCACACATATCCACATAAGATTGAAGATAAAAAAATTCCTTCTTATCTTGTTGACACAATCAAATGCTAAAGCCACTTTGTTATAGATGCCTCTACAGGTCTTCCCCATGTCTTCATGATTGTTAACCATCTAAACTTGAAACAAATACTTTTGCACAATATTTATCCACTAAAATCCCACAAGTATCATTTATAAAATTTCTTGATCATTCAATAATATGTAATTATACAACTATGCACATATTTACAAGAAAGAAGCCCTTTATTAAATGAATCTTGAACTTTAAAAATATTTTCTGATCTATAGGGTCTCTATTTCAGAAATTTTTCTTCTTCTCCAACTTCCACAAATTACCCCCATTCGAATACACCATCTTTGTTTTCTAGATTTTTGAGCCATACATGTTTCACTAACTCTAATGAGTTTAAATCATAGTAGAGGAGAAGTATGAGAGAGTGAAACATAACATGACCACTTATTTGTTATCACTAGACCTATTCTAACTCCTAGCCCACTAACACACTAACACCTAGGTCTAGGATACACTACAAGCTTAATTTGAATATTCAAATGTGGATTTTGGAGGGAAACCTATAAAATGCCATTTATTACAATGTGAGAGGTCCACATGGACCAAGAAAACTAGAAAATACTAAAGACACCATACTTAGACCAACCAAGCCAAAATTTGCATTATGTACATGATGCTCTTGCATCGAGTCATTGTCAATCTTGTGTAGCTTTTGTGCTCCTAAGATCTCACCATTGTCTTGTCTCTTATTTTGATCTACATATATTCTTACCTCATCATCCTTTCTCACTCTTCTTTGTAAATTACCTTGGTATTCCTTCTCTCCACTCAACCATTCCCATAACTTCTTGATTGTACCAACTATGTCTACCATCAAATCATCTTCCTTCCTCTCTGCTTTGAAAGTATGTTTTCATGCCCATTAACATCACTCTAGGATGGTTTTCAGTCCATGCTTAGATATCTTTTAGTGGGTTCAATGTGTGTTTGAATCCATTCTTCAAAAAATTATAGGTTTTAGCCCATCCATCATGAATAACCTTCCTATAAAACTAACATGGTATTCTTACCAAAAGATGACAAGCATCCATAGGCAACACATCACGATAAATTCATCCTGATATCTACCAATCTAAAAATGAACTAAAAATTGCTCACTAACCAGAACTTGATGGTTTCTTTGGACCCAATAGACCTTATATAGCTCAAGAATTTTTATTCTTCACAATTTTAGCTTTTCAACCATTTATGAAGAAACTAGATTATTTGTACTACCATTATCAATGATAAGTTTACAACACTTACCTCTTGTCTTACACATGGTCCTAAATAGTTTTATTATTTGGAATGGTTCTCCATATTTTTTCATGTATTCAAATACTATCTTCATTATTAATTATTATCATGTCTTTGGTTCTTCCAAAAGTGATGGTGATGACACACTTTATTCTTCATCAACATATGCAAACTAATTTCTAGCTCCACTCGATCTACTACCGCTTGGTTGAGGATTTCATGGAAACTCAAAAGACCTATTACCAGAAAGATTGTTGCATTTGAAACATCTACATGTGAACTCACCTCTTCCTCTATTGAAACCACCTTTTTCTCTCGTATGAATAACCACCTCTAGCATATCCACATCTTGCAAAGACTTTGTGTTTGTGAGCTACTTGCCTCCTCCTTGTGAGTTTGATGTTTCTTTCCTCTATTTGACTATTTTCCTATACCTCCTATTCCTCTTCCTATACCTCTGAAATACTTGAGTTTATTTTCTAGACAATTTCTCTTCTGCTTTCAAGGTTACTTGGTATGCTTCCTCCATTGTTCTCAAGGTAAATAAACTGATTTCATTCTCGTATGTTAATCCTTAACCCGTTCATATATCTCTTTACCTCTTTAACATCCTCTTCTATATGACTTGATCTCATTGCCATCTTATAAAACTCTTTAGTGTAATCAGCTACACTCATTTCCCTTTGCCTCAAATTTTGTAATTTCTTAAAAAAAATAGTTTGATAATCGAAGGGATAAAATTACCTCTAATTTTAGAAACCAATATGTCCTATGAACTTATTTTTTCCTTTCCTCTACTCACTCTTTCTTTTTGCATAAAATTCCACCAAATATTAACATACCTTGTTAGTTTGGTACAAGTAAACTTCACTTTCTTATCCTCATCTATGCCCTCAAAATCAAAATATTTTTCCATTTTAGCAATCCAATCTATCAACTCCTCTAGATGTATGCTTCCACCATATTTTGGTACCTTAATCCTTGGTTTAGTTCCTAATCCAATTACTACTTTTAGGATTCTCACTTTTGGTCCTTCTTCCTCTGGTACTATTTATGTAACCACATGTTTTCCTTTCTCTTCTTTTTCATTGTCTTCATCCAAAACCTTACCTCTTCTCTGAGAAACTTCTAATGCTCCCAACTTGTATCGTATATTTCTCAATATAACAACCCATTAATTTTACCTAGGATTCCCTCTCGACCTCATATGGCAACTCTTCTAGGTGGCATTTTGATGATCTTCTCTTCTTCTTATAAATTTCATCTTCAATGCTTGTTTATCCTCTCTTTCTTATTTATTATCAATTTATCTCTTTATCATCTACTCGATACCAAATTATGTGGAATATATTACTTAGACATCCACTCAAACAATTTAGCATAAGATTTTTTTAAATGAATCCTTTAATCTTGTAAAATGACTTCTTTCTTAAGACTATAAATGCTTCAAAGATGCAATTTTGACCCCAAATGCTCAAAATGGTTTATGAAAATATTGAAACAATTTATCTAACCTCTTACCATGCCAAAAAAATCATAAAGTTAGATGAAGTCACCAATAACCTTCAATTTGTTATCATAGTTAAAAAATTTCCCTTTAAGCTTCTTAATAGAAAGCCTTTGGTGAGTTGGTGTCTTGAACAACCTATCGGGACGAGGGGTATAAATTTATATTAATGTTATTAAATTAATATTAATGTGCATACATGAAAAAATAAATAAAAAAGTAAAGAAATTGACATCATAACACATTAACACAATATTTAACGTGGAAAACCCCAATGGGGTAAAAAACCATGGAAGAATATTTTCCATTAATCCGAGAAACTTTTCACCCAGTCCAGTAACTCCCTTCCTCACTTCTGCTCCCTATTTTAAACCCAAAATTACATAATATCTAAATATGACCTATAGCCATATTTAAATAACTCAAGGGTTATGACCTTATTAAGTGATGGGGCACACCCCAATTTAATATTTAGTTAATAAATAACTAATAACCTAATATAAAGTTTATATTAAATAATAAAGAATAACTTATATTATATATTATTTAATTATAAAATAAATATTATGATCACTTAATATTATTGTTCTAACACCCCCTTAATATTAAGTGGGGATCCATATGCCAACATTACCTGTTTGTACAATAGGATTTACAAATCCATAAACCACAAAAATTTTAGGCTAGCATATGTCTTTTTGAAGGAAGTATAACACCTTCATCATGCTCAAATAACCTTTTGGTACAAAAGGATCTTTGGAATCCATAAATCGTAAGTATGATTTAAGCTAAGCAAGATTTATGAGACCTTATCCCACCGTTTTTCATGGAAAAATTATGGAGCCTTTTATAACACAAGGACATCTTTTACAAATAGATGCATCACACTATACTATATTTTCCATTAACTCTATTAGTTTACAAAGATCATAAAATATATTTTTACAATTCCTTATACCATAGTAGAATTATAGAGGATAAAGAGTGAACAACCAATGACCATTAGGAGGTGGCATTGTCATGCACACTCCCCCTCAATGGAAACTCGAAAGGCTAAGAATTGTACAAAACTTACAGTATTAATGGATCGTAAGCATATATGCGATATAATATTCATCTGGAAGTATTGGAGATCTCTATCACCACAGAGAACCTTCTCTCAAATAACATGCATATGAAATTCGGTATGATTTTTTCTCTGATGTTGATTTGGATACTTTATCAAGAGAAATACATAATTTTCCATCACCTAGAGTTACAATATCTATATAAAAATTATAATAAACATATAAATATAAATTATTATTGATTTCAAGTTTAACCATATGTAAAATTTAAACATTAGTTATATAATAACTAACAAAGCAATATGCTTAACAACTACCATGTTAAAATATGTTAAAAAAATTCCACATATTGTTCTTGTAAAATATATATTAGACGTTGACCTAAAAATCCCAACAAGATTGTAGGGCTTAGGAAGTAATCGATCATGGTTAAGGATGTACGTGGAAATACACCACCACTACACTAAGAGCAATAAAGTAAGTAAAAGTATGTAATAGATTATACTCCAAACTTTATTCTTTATTTATTCATCAATAATGATTACATCAGTTTCTAGTACATGCATATTCTTTCCTTTCTCCTATCTCTACTCTCATACAAAATCTCAAAATGGCATTCACATATGTCTTTCATGATGCACACTTTACATAATACATTGATTACAATAAATATACAAAATAAAATCTATTTCAAAGGTCACTTCCTTTGAATTTTTCTTATGTCATCTTCTCGACATGATCTGATGTGATTTATCTTTATTACGTGGCTTTAAGTCAACTTTTGCGGCTTCTTCTAGTATTCCGCATATCTACTTAGTCTTACATGAATTTCTCTATGCCTTTGGATTTGTAGTCTTTGGCAGCTTCTATCCTTTATGTGTGGCTTTACTTCATTCTATGGCTTCCTTGGTTTATCGTGGCCATCTTTATCTTTTTCACGGCTATCTCCTTAACTGCGGTCTATACCTAAACTCCTACCAACATTAGATGCAATCAATATTGGATGTCTTGAATACAAATGCAAGGGTGTCCCTAAGTGTTATTTGATATGGATATAGTAATATTTTAGTAATCACATACTAAGAATTATTTTATAAAAAACATATATATCTTCATATCTTATTTTAAGCCTATTAAAAGAGATAAGACTTGATAGATAACATATACGAATAGATAATCAAATCATTTAAGAATAATCAATGAATTCACTTTGAAACAATTAGACACTAACTATGGACACTTCCCATGGATTTAAGTGGAGTTTGCTTTAAACAATGATCATTTAAGCACCTTTCAATACATATCATAGGTGGATCATCTATGATTAGTTTTTCATGTTAAAAAAATAATAATAATTCTATATTATGAAAGAAAAAATAACTCCTTTTTCAATAGTTTATAAATATATTATATTATCACACTGTGATTATTCTCATCATCATCATTATCTTGATTTTGATCTAATTTATTCCATTTTTTATTTTTGAAATTTGACTTGTTTTTCAATTTACAATCTTCTTTCTTATGGCCAAATTTTCCACAGTTATGACATTTACCATCAAAACTAACTTTTAATTTTCCAAGTTTCTTATTTTTACTAGGAGTTTTAAAGTGATTTTTATTCTTATTGAATTTAGAATGTTTACCTTTTAATTTATGAGTGAGAAGTGCATGCGTGGCATTCTATTTTTAATCAAAATTAGTCATAATGTGCTTTTCCTAAACTAGAAGAGCACTAAGAGTTTACAAATCTAGAATGTCTTGTTCTATTTGATATTTAGAATTCAAAATTGAAATTAAATTTCAAAATTTTTCATGAATATTCAATTGAATAATGAAATAAAGAAATTTCTCCCGAATTAAGTTCACATTACAACCATCTAACCGAGACTTAATATTTTTTATTTTTGCTAAATAATTTATCACTTTTATCTCCATGCATGGGAGTTTTCATAAGTTTTAAAACTAGTTTAATGATTTTTGATAAATGTGTACCTTCATGCATCGATTCCAATTGAGTCCAAGCCTCACTCAAAATTTCTTGATTCCCGATATGAAGTAGAAAATCATCTTGTACGCTTCACAAAATGATGGACATCACCTATTGTACTTTTTTTTAATACACAATGACATTGTCCATAGTTGCTTGTCTTCCGGTGAGCCTTCTCGATTTGCATTCACAATTTCCCATAGTTTACAAGCCATGAATTCTATCTTTTTGAATCTTCCAAATGTTTTAATTATTCCCATTAAACATATTATATTTATCAATTGAAAAATGATTGGACCCCATTTTCGCGTAAATAAAAGTAAACAATTAATGAGGATTTAAAATTTCAAATGTTTGATAGAAATATCCTGTCATTTTTAATCCTTGTAATAAAAAAAAATGATCAGTTTACGCCAAAAAAGGAGGTCTTGTCAAGTGGATAGTCTATACATGAATGTATTAGTATGATATTAAAAATAAATCAAAATGTGAGTGATTTTTTTAGTTTTCTATCTAAATGACGATGATGATCTAGTCATTGTGTCACAAAAATATCATTTCAAAAGAAATGATTACATTATTTAATTATTTTTCTCAAAAAGAAATAACTTTACAATTAATTTATATTTTTGAAAAAAGAAACAAAACAATAATAGTTTATATTAAAAAATTTGGAGCTCTTACTCCTTTATTTTTAAAAATTTCTATAAACTAGACGAGTTTATATATATATATATATATGTCAATGAGCCAATTTATAACCAACAATTATATCAATTGCTAATGTAACTTTTATATCACATTTCAAACTTTGTAATTTAAGTTGAATCATATTAACCAATCGAGCCATTCTATACCAAATTGAGTCAAGTTAAGAAAGCGGCTCAATGATCCAAGCAAACATTCGTGACCAAAATGCTTAACAATGTATAGGATCACACAACCACGATGGGCAAGCCACCCGAGCGAGCTGAGCCCTTAAGGGTTTTAAAAAAATGGAGCGGCGGTGTGACCAAAGTCACACCACCATCCTTTACTATAGAGGATTTTAAGGCCTCGGTTATCCCACGACTGTCCCAATGTGGGACTAAACAAATATAAAAAAACAAAAAAAAACATTGACCCCATCATGGCTTTACCGTAGAAATATATGGCCGGTGCGAGGGGGAAAGAGGGGGCCACATGGGGGCCGAGTATTGGAGGGGCACTTCATGCGGGGAGGTCCATGTGGTGGTTGCGAAGCTTGATTGGAAAGTGGGGCATAATATATATATATATATATATATATATATATATATATATATAGAGAGAGAGAGAGAGAGAGAGAGAAGAAATATATGGTCGGCACAAGAGGGGAAAGAGGGGCACTTCATGCGGGGAGGTCCACATGGTGGCTGAAGAAACAATTGGAAAGTGGGGCATAATGTGTGTGTGTGTGTGCGCGTGCGCGCAGCGCTCGTGCGCCCTAGTCAAATTTATAAAAGGGCCGCATAGGACTAGGTTTGATGAGATAGTTTATAAACTATTAGATATAAATGGCTAAGGTTATATGGTATAGTTTAAAACATAGAATATAAACTATACTATAAGAATTGTATAAAATATATAGTTTTAGATTTTCTTTTTCTTTTTAATGTATAGTTTATAAACCATACCACATGGAACCAAACCAGACAAAAGAAAAAATGAATATCTTTAATACTAAGTATTAAATTAAATGTGGCCCGAATACACATAGGTATTTATGTTATAGTTTTTAGACTATAGTTTTTACAATCGAAATACAACCCATTTATTTAAAAGGGTACAAGGGGACATGATTTCACATGAGAATACAAATAACATGGAATTTTTACGAGGAGACAAGTAATTTCCCGGTCCAATGGAATAAATTGAAATCCCTATTTTTACGAAACTTGTCTCCTCCCTTCCTTTACTAGAATTTACCTTCAAAAATATTTAACTCCGCAAACATTTGAAACTATACAAAACATGGAAATTATTTCATATAGTAATAAATCCTTACCTTTTCTTTTATGTGATTTTCATGCAAGTAAATATTCGAGCCCCTTTCACCTATGCACACACAAATATCAAAAACATTAATACATGTCGAGAGAGGGAAGGGGGATTAAATAGGTTCCCAACCAACTAACTTCCCAACCGATATGACTTTAGGATTAATTGAATTATTTAACCAATATTTTATCCCGCTCTGGTACCATGTCAGGACGAGGGGTATAAATTTATATTAACCTTATTAAATTAATATTAATGTGCATACATGAACAAATAAATAACAAAGAAAAGAAACTGACATCATAATACAATAATTCAATATTTAACGTGGAAAACCCCAATGGGGTAAAAAACCATAGAATAATATTTTCCATTAATTGAGAAACTTTTCACCCAATCCAGTAACTCCCTTCCTCACTTTTGCTCCCTGTTTTTAACACCGAATTACATACTATCTGAATATGACCTTATTAAGTAACGTGGCACACCCTGATTTAATATTTAGTTAATAAATAACTAATAACCTAATATATAGTTTATATTAAATAATAAAGAATAAATTATATTCTATATTATTTAATTATAAACTAAATATTATGATCACTTAATATTATTGTTATTACACAACCCACAAGGTCCCAAAATGTTATCAATAGATTTGTGTACCCTTTCTTCTTCTTGTGGTGTGTACAAAGTTTCTTGTTCGATCTTATATATAACTCCCCTTTATTTTTCCTTCACTTCTAGGACTAGTCACTTCCTTATAGCCATATGAAATTGGTTTTTCTACCCTAAATTTTAACTCAAGCATTTTCCAAACAAAATTGAACCCTTTTAGAATATCCTTTTTCCTAATATTCTCTGTATAAATTTTTGAGGCCCTCTTTTAATGGAAAATTGTTATAAAATCAATTCCACGGTTTGCAATTAGGTCTCTAAGACCATCTACGCTTTTTACGGGGTTGTTGTCACAAAATGAAGGGACTTGATAGTTTCTTAGGGTATAAACCTCTAATAATATCCTTTAGTATCTTCTCCATATGTTTTCTTAGAAATTTGGTAGCTTATCACTATATGAAAACCTAGTAACAAGTAATTCCTCAAAACCTAATGAGGGTTTACACAGAGAACTTGAGAAGTAAAAGTTTTACATCAAATGCATGAAATTGATGCTCAATATCTAATATTTTCCTCAGATGTATGAATATTGTTCCTTCCAAGAATGGGTTGATATTCACTCTCATTAAGCATTGATTCTTCACTTTCAAGACTATTTCTTACTTGTCATGTACGCAATAGGTAAGGGTTACCAATTTTTAAGGGTTTAAAAAAATCATTAAGATCTTCTCTTTCCAATGTTATTGTAGAAGCCTTGGGATTTGAACACAAGTTAAACACCTTCCTTAGTCACAATCCAATGTTTCTTGATCAAATTTTACTCTCTATTACTTTGTACTCTACATTCTCAATCATCTTACGTGTTATTAAGATAATGAACAAGGTATTACAAACCCTAAGAACAAAGATGAGATGTAACTCATTCACAATAAAAAAATCATAAAATTAAATCCTTCTCACCTCATGTATGCTCACTTTTACAATTGGATCCTTATAGTTTTATTCTTCATTCATCCATGCTCGGGAATTGCATGTAAAATGAAACAATATCATCAAGAAAAACTAGTATGTTTGCAAACAAAATTTATTCCTTCTTCTAATCTTAGAGCTCCACTTTTATCAATCAAATGAATGAATTGAAGTTAGTTACAATCAAGTTTTAAATATTCTCTTTTATCCCCTTAACCAAGTTTTGAGTCTTCAATTCACTTACAACCATTGTTTACATGCATGATTACCTCATTAAGAGGTCATATGGAGGTATTACTCTTAAGACTTAGAGCTTAAACAAATATCATGACTTCTATTTACCTGTAGTGACTTATTTCATCCTTAAAATGACTCATTTTACCTAAAAATACCCCTAAGAAGACTTACACAAGCCAAAATGGCTCAAACAATTCGAAAATTCAAATTGCTAAAAAGGAGAGAAAATGCAAATTTGAATTTTTGACCTCTTGAGCACAACTAAACAACATAAAATGAATCCTAGGGACTTCTAAGGACTCTAACAAGAAAATAAAAATTCATGACATGCCTAGACTAGTTTTAGGAGTGACGCTCTTGCATTAGACATACCCTGCTTGGGGTTAGAAACAAATGAATACCATGTGAATGTAAGAAGAAACTACATGAGCTAGTTGGAAATTGAAAACCAAGTAATTACAATGGGGTTTGTTGAGTCCATGAATATTCAATCCAATTAGGAAGAATATTTTTGAAAAGAATATTTAAAAGTCATAAGTGATAGTATGTTACACCCAGTTATAAAATTTAGTAAAAGAAAATGACAAATTGTTATCCTTTCCTTGTGATTTAATAAAAATTAATTAAAACTAATTTCAGAGTAACTAATATGATAAAATAAAATAAAAATTATAAGAAATCTAATGATGAAACCGTACTGAAAAGCGACAGGCGCGTGAGAATCTACAAGTAACTCTTCCGCGTACCCGACCTCTCGAGGTCGTGCCGAGACAGCCGGTGGGGGGTAGAATATGCAGACAAACTAGTTAGGCAGTCTAATGTCTTCGACACGCACTAGTGGAATTTGTGAATCTAAGGCAAAGAAGGCCCTTCTAACTTGGACTGGTGTGATAGATCGATCAGCAAGGATGACTGCTCGAAGGCTCCAATCAATATCGAGCTCTGGCGTGATTCGATCTATGGGTTGCGGAATACGTGGAAAATGACCTGGGATAGTTTCGTATATTTCTCCCGATAAGGTCATATGGTGGATGATGAATATAATTGATTCTACGGACGATTTTCTGGCCTAGTCCAAAATTCCCTAGCTTCGTTAGCTGCTATGTCTAGTAAGGATAGTTGTTTGATGATGATAGGTGGAAGTGGAGTGGACCTGAATACCAAGGTGCGTAGGTTAGCGTCTATATCGGATTGACCTGTGGACTCGTTGGGCTGTGGGATCTGTGGATCACAACCATAGACTCTTGGTTGTTGCGGTCCTGTTATAGTCATACGCGAGTTCAAGTTCTAATCCCTAGTATCCAGTAATCGTAAGCTTTCTCAGCTTCTACGTTTAGAACCAACAGTTGTGCAATCTTCTCAGAATACCTCACAGGCGTTCTTGCGACTGGATTCTTAAGCTGGTATCTATATCTACGAGGGTGTCTCCAGCGTCTGGCTGTGGAACTAAAGGATCACACCCGAATGTTTGTTCTCTTTCGAGCCCTTCTACAGTCATGTGGATGTTTTCTAGGGTAATCTGTAGTTTGGCTGTCTTGACCAAAACGCATGTGCTTGGTCGTCTTCTATGTTTAATCCTCTTAACTGTGAACTGATCAGTTGTAAATCTATGGTTGTTCGGAATACTTGTATCCTGAGATTTTGGTCTATGTCAACTATCGCTGTGACGAGGTTTGGTTGAGGCACGATTGGCTCAAATATATATTCCCTGGGCTCTTGAGGTCCCGTGAATTGTCATACGAAACAAAATGCAAAACTAACTGTAATGAAACAAATTCTAACTACGTGAAATAAATCTAACTGCATATAAATTTTATTCTTCTATGAAATATTTAACAATTTTAAGGAAAGCAAACTATTTTAAGCGTATCTAGAAATAATAACTAAACAATAATTAAAATGACAAGATAACCAGAGTGTAGTTATTTTCCTGTGCGATTTGGTAGAATTCTAAATGAGTAAAATAGCTCGTCTAATCTATCTGCAAGATTCTCGATCCTACCTCAGAAGTGAGGAGTGAATCATAGTTTCTCAGAAACTATCAATCCCCATGCTTCCTGCAATATCGAGAATAGAATTTCTTTGAAATAAAGCGATTAACTACTCTATTTGATATGATTACGACTAGAACTTTGAAATTTAAAACACGGATTCCAGCGAGCGGTGGCGAATCCGATGGTGTGTGTGTGATCTCGTCCCCTCAGTATGGTCTCTTCGTTCTTTCGTGTTCACGTGGATCCAGAAAAGCGTGTAATGCTAGCACCGATAGGAGTAGATTTTGGGATAAGGACAGCTCAGAATGCAGACCGAGAATGCGAGTAGGAGAGGGATAGCGCAAGAGTCTGAGCTTGGCTTATGCGATTCCTAGCGGGATTTTACTGCAAGTCATGCAACATGAAGCGACCAGAACCTGTAATTATCCTATACGAAGAGCAAAACCTGCAACTTTAATGGCTTCCCAAGCTATCCTGTTCCAATGGTTTGGATAAAACAACAACACTGTTTGCACAAGTTGGATATGTGGCTTACCAACAGCTGAATAAAGCTAACCAGGCAAATAATGAATTGAACTAAGAACTCTAAGACATGGTGAAAGCAAATCTACAGCAAAAGAAATTCAGAGGCAAGTTTCTAACTGGATTTGGATGAGATAACAGCACTGCCTGCACAAGATGGGTCTGTGGCTTACCAACAGCTGAGCAATTTAACAAAAGATGCAAGTGAATTCAAGCTATGGCTTCTAAACAAGCTAACTAACTAAAACCTTAAAATGAGGGAATGAGAGCAAAGATCAAACTTCAAAATCCAAACTTGGACCAAAAACTCTAGACCATGGGTGAAACAACAACATGCACACTGCCAAGATGGATATGTGGCTTACCAACAATTTGAACAATACTAACCAAGTATGAAATGAACTATACTATCAATCCTAAGCAAGCTATGTGACCAAACCACTGAAAATCAGAAGACTCTAACAAAAAATGGTGGCCCTTTGCCTCAACACAAGCTATGCATTTATAGGAATTCAAACACCCAAGAACCAAAACCAAATTGAACTCCTAAACAATAAACAAAGGAAAAACACTATTCCAGGGGACCAAAAACATAAATGCATGCTCAAGTCGGCAAGGAAAAGGCTGGTGAATCGTGATATTTCACGCGAGTCGCGTCAAAAGAGCGTTCTGGAAAACGTGCACAGGACCACCGCTCTGAGCAGGGCGGCGGTTACAGGACCGCCGCCCTGATCAGGGCGGCGGTTTCGTTTAAATCAGCGAAGGTCAAGAGGCCAAGGAAAGAGGGAAAAAGGGAAAACAAAGGCGCGGGGGGCTAAGCGGGGCATGCGGGATGTTAACGCATGCTCTGAGGGATTTTCCGGATCCCGAACACCTTGCGAGGAGACCTGTATCATCATCGGGGCACTTGTTACACCGTTTCTGCAGTACAGTACCTTACAATTTTGGGTACGTACATATTGCCCCCTCGGAGAAGCGTTTTAGCCATGAAGAGGCATAAAACGGTGGGTCCGAGTATGGCAGTCCCGAAATGGGGAGTTAGAAGCTATACCTTACTCGTCCGTGTGTTGAGATGACGCCATCGAAATTCCCGCTACCTGCAAAATGAAAAGAGAACTCAAGTGCAGATAGATGCAATAACTTGGAAGATAAACGCTAAAATAATAGGGAAGGAGAATGTACCATTCGTGCGGGGATAGAAACTTACCTCCATCAGCGCTCCAAACCTGCGAAAAAGTCATTTTAAAATGAAACAGAATGATATATATATGAAAGTGGGCCCATTTTCCTATTCATTTGCGCGAGTTGATTTGATTGGTTTTGAGCTCTGGGACCCACGGTGACGGTTTCTCACGCGAGTAGAGTCAAAACATCCACAGCGAGATTGTGATCATGCCTCCACGTGCGGAACACCGCCCCGCTAGATCACAGGTTGGTTTTCTTCAATTTTGTGTTTTTCCCCCTTTAAATTTGAAATGTTAAATTCTTTGCAATGGGGGGTTATTTTTGAAAATGTTAGGTTCAAAAGGTCCACCTAGGGGGGGCGCCTACTTTGGGTAGGCTCTATTTTTAGTTTAAATGGTCTATTTTTGCTCATTTTGGGCTTTTTGGGGTTAACAACCCGCGCGGGTTTTCGGACCGCGACCGCCGCCCTGGCCAGGGCGGCGGTTACATGACCGCCGCCCTGTTCAGGGTGGCGGTTACACGACCACCGCCCTTAAGGCGGTGGTTACAAACCGCCCCCCTGCTCAGGGCGGCGGTTTTGCACAGAATGCAAAAGAACTTAATTTTTGAGTTTGCACTTGTATTTTCTTGCATTTCTATATGTTTTTATGACCTTCTTGGTATTATTCAGACACTAACTTGTTCTGTTTTGTGTGTTTTGGTTGTATGCAGGCGAGAGCAGAGTATATCAGATGGAGCCGAGAGAGAGAGTGTGTGATTGGCTCTCCGGGGTATTGGATGCCCTTTCTCAGGATGAGGAGGATACATTACAGAGGGCCGGCATATTGCGTATATCGCGCGTGCCCCATGTCACGCCATCTAGTCACATTCTTTGTGACTTATTCTCATATTGGGATGCAGATCGGAACACTTTCCGATTGCCAGGGGTCCGTGGTGAGTGGACCATTACTTTGGAGGATGTCTACCGTATCCTGGGGGTCCCGATCATCGGGAGGAGACTCACACCCCAGAGAGGCGGGGTCTCGAGCACAGATTGCACAGTGGGCAGGCTACATGGGGGATGCAGCCATCTCTACGGGGTCGAAGAAGGGAGTGAGAGTTCGATCCATTCCTTCTTTGCCCATCCCCGTATTTCGACAGGCTATCATGGGGATCCTTGCCTCGAGGCTGATCGGGGACAAGGGAGGGGATACTTTACTATCTTTGCTTTGGGCCCCCATCATTGCACAGATAGAGGGGCATGGCCGGATATATGCCAGGGGCGCAGATATTCTGGGGACCACCTACCATGACTTATACAGGGTGGTCCGTTTGCAGGGACAGTCATTGAGCCACCCGACTCTAGTCATGAGTTGGGTGTACGAGCATTTTATTCCTTATGGCAGAGGGGTAGAGGTGGCAGACCCAGGGGCTGTGAGGGCAGCTAGATGGTCAGATATGTCGGTGCTTAGAGCACCTCACCAGCCAGTTGCCTCCCTTACCACAACAGATATGGAGCGACGCCATACCGGCTTATGGCCGGCATATGGGGCGAGGAGACCCTTACATTGATCTCCTGCTCCACCACAGGGCAGCTTATCGACCGCGTGGGACGGGTGGAGGTACACCCTTTTGGCAGAGTTCCTCAGCAGTTCGGCCTTCCATATGCGGGCATGCTTCCCCCAGCGGCACCAGTTTACAGATCAGTCCGCGAGGCCAGAGGGGGGCCTAGGGGCCGTGGTTGGACAGCGATCACTCCTGGCACTCCTATTGCAGCCAGGAGGGTAGTTCGGGCTAGAGGGAGAGCCGGTGCGCCTCGGGCACCTTTGCTTCAGATTGCCGCGGGTCCTGCTCATAGCAGTGATGACCCTATAGATATCGACTCCGATTCTGAGGAGCTTACAGAGGGAGGGTCGGAGGAGCAGATGGATGATAGCGATCTTGAGTGGCATGACACTCAGGATATTTTGCAGGCAGAGAGGGCCGAGCAGAGTGCAGAGAGAGAGACTCTAGCTTCAGAGGAGCCACTCTCCCAGGGCCATGGTGGAGAGGATGAGTCAGTTGTGGGGCGACATGTTGCCCCTGCCACAGGAGCAGCCCCTCAGTCGGCAGCGGCATCCGCGGCGGGTGCCGGCCCCAGCGATCCATCTTGGAGGCCCGGTGATCCGAGTAAGTTATCCTCTCATCTTTTCAATGTTTGTTTAATTTAGGATTTGTTTTAATTGCTATCTCTCCTTGTGTTTTGCTCTTGTATCTTTTAGCCTCTTGCCTAGTTTCTAATTCATTTTTTCTTTGTTTTTTGCAAGAGGCTGTTGTGAGTGGCGGGATCTAATCCGCAGGGTATGCATTGATTCCCTGATGATCCCTATGGATAGGACCCGTGCGGAGCTATCTGTAGATGCCGGGAGCCCTCGGTGGCCGCGGCATCCGAGCGTCTTCGCTCCCATTTGGCACGTGGCCAGGATGGTGTCGACTCTCCGTCAGAGTTGGCAGGCTATAGGACAGCCGAGCGTCTTATGAGGAGCCATTCTCGTGGCGAGACCGCGGCTGCTCCTCGAGACCCTGAGCCCTCCGTGCATTCAGAGCGCCGGCGTAGCCGGAGTCCTAGGCGAGGGCGCGCACCCTCGGAGGGGTCGCGTAGGGGTTGAGAGGTGACTTGGCCCTGTATGTTTTGTACTTGTAGATTCTTTTGTATATCACGGGCTCTTTGAGCATTTTGACCATGCCTAGAGCATGATGGCATTGTATATAAACATTGGTTATTTATATATATGCATTCGTTTTTGGATCAAAACTTGTCACTCGTGTTTTCCCTTTCTGTTTCCAGCTTCCTCGTGTATACTACGATGTATGTTTTATATGCTTTCTAGAATGTATGCAATGGAAAACAGATGATGCAAATGTTTGCTTTCTTTTTGTGTTTCATGATGCTGATACATGATATTGTAGATATACTGTGATCTTAAATCTTAGTTTCTGTGAGCAATTTGGATACCTCATGTTTGTTTTGGCAAAGTGATGAAAATAACCAGTATGATGAACAGATTAACTTGCCCCACTCCTAACTCCACGCAACTAGTAAGATGCGAGGGCTCATCACCAAGAGCCAAGAAGGGCGCAAGTTTTTTAAAAATGGTGAAATGATAGTGATGAAAGACAGAAAGCTTTGGTGGAACCAAATTGAAAACTACAAGCTTACTCTACCTGAATGACTTCATAGTTTTGGGTGCGACTTGCTTTGCGGTTTATCCAGACTTAGACCCGTAGATGGCCACATAGTAGACAAAATCTGGTTTTTAGGATTTTTAACTCTCTTGGAATTTTGAACATCTGATTCATTCGTTTTTGACTCAAAGTTTGAATAGTTTGTTTATGACCTTTTAACGTTTGCATTGTCTAGAGGACCCCCTACACTTTGCCCCATGCTACTAGTAAGAAGCGTGGGTTTATCACCGTGGGCAAGGCATAGGCGAGTAAGGGCATTTCCATCCTTTCCCAACCCTACGTCACTAGTAAGAGCCTTGAAGCTCATCACCGAAGGTTGGTGGGGCAAGGAAATGTGTAAAAATAAAATTTTCTGTTTAATCACTTTTTGACTTGTCTTTTTGAGTAAAATGTCAGTATATGCTTGTTTCCAAAGAGATGTGTATATGGGATAGATGTGACACCATGAAGCTTCTAGAACAGACCATAGGCAAGACACCTATCCTAAGAAGAAATCAAAGTGAGAACAAACTTGCAGATCTTGGTATGGTTACCGTTAGGACTTCGTCATGTTTGATTTTATTTGATAAAAGATTCCAAGATGACTTGATGATATCGAAGATGGAGAGGTATGATTAAAGAACTTTATGCCAGAAACATCACGAGTTTGTAATAAATTGCTTTGAGAATAGATTCCTTGATCACAATTTGTGTAAGAACAAGTGGACAAAATGATCCTAATCTATATGAAAGTGCAATGTAGATAGCTATATAGGTAGCGTTAGCTGCTTATGCGTAGAAACGCTTGAGGTGCAAGGAATTGACTGTTTCGCCAAACTCCTCACCTTCTAACGTACATAAGAGATAAGCACCATTTCCGTAGTCCTTCATGACTCGGTATGGGCCCAACCATTTGGGCCGGAATTTCCTTCCTTCGCCGGTCTTCTTGTCGATCCGGCTGTCTAGTCTTAGAACTAGATCACCTTCGTATATATCGCGTTCATAAACCTTCTTGTTATATTGCCGGCACATTCGGTCAGCATAAGCTCTATGCCATTGTTCAGCATCTAACCTAGTTTCATCTAGGCTTTCTAATTGGGAAAGACGTGCTTCTCTGTAAGCGTCTTCATCCAGAATCCCTTGTAGTGAAATGCGGAGACTGGGTATTTCGACCTCAAGCGGGAGAACTGCTTCTGCCCCAAATACTAGCGAGAAAGGAGTTGCTCCCGTTGGTGTTCTTATTGAGGTTCGGTGGGCCCACAAGGCCGGATATAACTTCAAATGCCAATCTCGCTTGTTTTCTTTCACCGTTTTAAGGAGAATGGCTTTCAGTGTTTTGTTTGTTGCTTCAGCCTGTCCGTTGGCTTGGGGATAATACAAGGAAGCCGTATGATGGCTTATTTTAAATTTATTGCATAGTTCGCGAACTTCTTCATTTTTGAAAGAAGTTCCATTATCGGAGATAATGATTTGCGGGACACCGTACCTGCAAATGATTTGATTTAAAATGAACTTAGCGATTACAGAACCAGGTACAGTAGTAAGAGGCATGGCCTCCACCCATTTGGTAAAATATTCAGTGGCCGTGATTATAAAATTATGGCCGTCTGTGGATGAGGGAGAGAATTTCCCTATTAAGTCTAGGCCCCATGTAGAAAAGGGCCATGGAGTAGCGATTGGTTGCAGAGCTTGTGCTGGCATGTGGATCTCATGAGAGAATTCTTGGCACTTATGACACCTGCGTGCAAACTCTATCACGTCACGTTCTAGAGTGGGCCAGAAATAGCCCATTCGATGTATTTTTCGAGCGGTGGCATGGCCACCGAAGTGGCCTCCACATATACCGCTGTGGGATTCATGGAGAATCCTCTTGGACTCTTCTGTGTCAACACACCTTAAGAGCATTCCATCGAATGCTTTTCGATAGAGCACCTGCTCTATAATGACATATTTAGCTACGATTATGCGTAACCGCCTTCTTTGTTGCGGTGTAACTACCTCCGGGTACGTATGGTCCATGATATAATTAACGATGTCAGTGTACCAAGGACACTCAGAGATAGCAGGTCGAGTTTCGATGTAGTATACGCATTCATCTGGAAAGTCTAAATCTACTAAATCACCTCCGTCTAGTGGGTTGTCAGCTAACCAATCTGCGATGATTTGTCCTTTTACCGACTTCTGATTTACAAATGTTAATTCGAACTCTCCCATTAAGGTTATAAAACGTCCAACTTTTTTGGACAAGGACCCTTGTGTGAGAAAAGTCCGTAAATGGTCCGTCTTTACCATGACCTTCGTTTCTTGATTCAACATGTAATGTCTTAGGCGTTTAGTAGCAAAGACTATGGCAAGGCATTCTCGTTCTGCCTGTGTATAGCGTGTTTCATAGTCGAGCAATGTTCGGCTAATGAAATAAATCACACGTTCTCTCTTGTCATCGTCTTCTTGGGCCAACATACAGGCCAATGAGACATCGGTAGCTCGTGAGTATAGGATTAACGGGTGATCTAGCTTAGGTGGCATTAGCGTAGGTGGTGATAACAGAAAATGCTTAACTGCTTCAAAAGCTTCATTGCAATCTTCAGTCCAATCAATGCTATAGTCCTTCTTGAGTAAATTGTTGATTGGATGAATGAAGTGAAAGCTTAGGTCAGGATAAATCTCCGGATTGCACCCAGCTTTCCGAGAAATGATCTGATTCCAGATTCACTCGAAGGTGGGACCATTTCGAGGACAGCCCGAATTTTGGTTGGATCAACATCGATCCCTCGTGACGATATGATGTAACCTAGGAGCTTTCCTCCTGTTACACCAAAGACACATTTCTCTGGATTTAGCGTGACTCCGTATTCTATTAGATGTGAAAGAATGACGTGGAGTACTTCGGGATGGTCACAACGTTTCTTAGCTTTAGCCAATAAGTCATCTACGTAGGATTCCATGATTTTATGAATTAGATCGTGAAATATGTATGTCATGGCCCATTTGATGCGTAGCACTTTGGCGTTCTTGAGACCGAATGGCATAACAACGTAGCAATAGGTTCCCCAAGGAGTTATAAACGTGGTTTTAGCTTGATCTTGCTCGGATATTCTGATTTGATTGTATCCCGAGAATCCATCCATGAGAGACAAGAGTTCAAAACCAGCTGTTGCATCAATGATAACATCTATGGATGGTAATGGGAAGTCGTCCTTAGGGCACGCTTTGTTGATATCCCGAAAATCTATGCAGATGCGTATCTTTCCATTCTTCTTGAGAACGGGAACGATGTTAGATACCCATTGGGAGTAGTCAACTGGCTTGATGAATCCTACCTGAAGGAGTTTTATTACCTCCTCTTTTACCATGAGAGCTACTTTGGGCTTCATGGGTCTTGATTTTTGTTTAATTGGCTTTGCATCTGATCTAGTGATGAGGTTGTGCACTGCATGTGGGGTGCAACTCCTGTCATCTCTTTATAATTAAATGCAAATGCCTTTTGATGTTCTTTAAGAACCTGAGTATGTATTTCCACTTCTTCTGGGGTTAACGAAGAACCTAGTTTCAATATTCTTGGTTCATCTTTTGTCCCGATGTTGACATCGATTGTTTCTTCGATTAAAGAGGCGTTACCCTCTTCGAACTCAGGTGGTGCTGGAGGTAAATCTATATCATCCCCGTTTCCTATTGCGTATATGTTAGGTTCCATTTGTGAGGGAAGATCCGTTACGGGATTTCCGAAGTAGGAAGATGAATGTGGAATCAGGGATAAATCTAGCATGTGATAGGAGAGATGTAGTGCTGCATAGGCATTTAAGTAATCCAAAGTAGCCGCATCATTTCCAACATGGTCTAGGATGGTAGATTCACTTCCGTTTGAAAGAGGATTTGTCATTGTTTTTATTAATGGTTCGTCGCGAATGGATACTGTGAAGTGAGTATCTTCTAGCTCATTGCTTGGAGTAAAACGTGATCTTGAGGTTCTTTATTGAATCGGCGAGAAGATTTTTCTCTCGCGGGATCGCTTGATGGATATGAAGTTAAACGCCTTGCTTAAATCTAATACTGACATTTTTGTAGAGTTGTAAATGTTCGGCTTTAGTTTCATATATTTCAGAAACTTGGTTTGTCACTAATTGCGAGTCTCCGAGGACTCTGATGTTATCAATACCAATTCTTTTGGCTAAGGTGAGGCCAAGGAGAAGGGCTTCGTACTCAGCGCCGTTGTTTGTGCATTCAAAGTTTAACTTAAAAGCGAATGGGAGGACTTTCTCCTCGGGTGAAGTAAGAATTATACCTGCCCCTGCTCCATAGCGACATTTAGCTCCATCGAAATGGAGAGTCCAATACTTAGCCGGGAGTATAGATGTTGGGGCATCAGTTGCGTTTGCACACTCTACTTCTACCATACAGAGATCCTCTGTGTGAGGAACCAACACCTAGGAAAATCCCATGCCTCTTGAATCGAATGGTAAGAACATTGGTGAATCTTGTTCTATCAACTCAACGATTTTCGCGGTAGTCCCTAATGATCTTTGTTTCTTTAGTTTTACCTTTAGGGGTTGGAATTGTTTTGGCTATCTTTGGTAGTTTCAAGATCCGTCGTAGGTATCAACTTTTCCTCGGCTTTGGGTCGGAGGGTTTATTAAGTTGGTTTGTTGGAAGTTCAAATTAAGTGCACCTGGTCTTTTCTTTAAATCAGCTAGGTGCAAATCGAAAGGTTTTGGATCACCTTTGGCTACAAATACCTTTCCCAGATGCAAGAATCTTACTTCTTGAAATAGCGTGGAAGGGATTGCCTTCATTCGATGTATCCAAGGTCGGCCGAGGATCATATTATAGTTAGTTTCCCGATCTATAATATAAAATTCAGTCAAGATGGTTTTGGGCCCTAAGGTGACCGGCAGTATTATAGTTCCTATCGAAGTGGCTTTAAGGCTATCATAGCCTCTCAAGGTATTTCGTGTAGTAGAACAGTTCGTTTCTCCATATCCAAGTTTTTGGAGGAAAGAGAAAGGGACTATGTTAACTGCCCCGTCGTCAACCATTGCCCGTTTTACATAGTTATTATAAACCCACACTTGTAAGTGCAAGGCTGGGTCACCTCGGCGTGTGATCTCAGCATCTGTGGGCATTTTACTTATTTCAAAAATGAATTCGACATCCTTGTCCGGCTGCCCCGGAGGGTGGATATCAAAATCTACGTGATTTACTTGTGTTTCGGGAGGTGGAGTGATGTTAATTAGATGGCCTAGACCTAATGCTTCTAAAAGAGCAGCTCTGTGAGGGGGAGAGTTCTTTAGTAAGTCCAAAAATGAAATGTGTGAAAAGGTCTTTGTTAGGTCACTAATTAAATCATAGGCACCGATGGGTTTTTCAACTATTTGCTGACTCTTATCTGTCTCTGGCAGATGACTTGGGCTTGGTTGAGAGAAATACTCTCGTGTTCTTGTTATAGCTTCGATAGGTAGTTCAGTGTCTAATTCTACCAAACTAACTATCTTAGGTCTTGGTTGAGCTCCCAACCTGTGCAGTATTGTGGATTTAATGAAGTCGAAGCTTCATGATCATTGTTTCCCGTCATTGCACCCTTGCTTGTTCCGGTTGGATTCAGCCTATTGCTGTCATGATTTGGGAGCGGATCATTAAAGATTTTGAGGGGAGCATTTTGAGGGGAAACTGCCCCTGCGAGCGTATTTGGTTGTGATGAGACGGGATCTGCCAAAAACAAGTCTGTGAAGAACTGTCTTTGTTCTTCTGGCAAGCGTTGCATAAATTTATTGTAGTCGCGGCACGTTCTAGTGTCGTGACCCCGAATTTTATGGAAACCACAATAAGAATTGGGGTTGTAATTCCCGTTTGTTGGTTTGGTGTGTATTGTGGCCTAAAATTCTATCAAACTGTTGCCTATTAGGACTAAAGTTTTGGAATTGTTGTTTCTAGTTTTGACTTTGGTTTTGATAACCAAATGAGTTTTGGCTTGGTCCTTGCATGGGATTTCACCGTTGTTGTTGTTGTTGTTGTTGTGGATGGTTAAAATCCACTGTATTGACCGTTGGGGTAAAGTTGTTGTTTCGTTGGTTGTTTGTTTGTGATGGAGTATTAACGACATTTACCCTCTTGGGCTGGTCGGTTACCCCATCCGTTGTTACCCCACGATTTTTGTTAAGGATTTTGGGTCCTTGATTGACATTTGTGGTAGTTGTAGTATTTTGAGTGGAGGTGATTAACCTCCCGTTTGTTCCGTATGTCTTACGACCACTATCTATCGCTGCTTGATCAATTCGCAGAGCGCTCTCAAGTACTTCATCATAAGTCCTTAGTGGGAACTTCTGGACTTCTTCTTTCACTTCTCTGCTGAGAGAATGAAGGAATAAATCACATAGTTCCATCTGATCCATGTTTGGAGCACTTGCTGAAGAGTAAAGAACTGTACGCCACCTCTGGATGAAATGGGCGACAGATTCATTGTGTTCTTGTTTGATGTGCAAGAATTCCCTGATTCCTGTTCTCAATAGTTTGTTCATGTCAAAGGCTTTGATGAACTCTGACACGAGTTGTTTAAATGAATGTATGGAAGCTTCAGGTATTCTATAATACCAATCAAGAGCGATGCCTTCCAAGGTTTTGGGAAATATTTTAGCAACAACCCCATCCCAAGGGAGTAATTCTCGTATGGCTGTAGCGTAAGCTTTGATATGCGCGTTTGGATCTCCCTCACCCTTGAACTTGGGAAAATCAGGGAGAGGTCTTGGAAGCATGACGCTTCGTATGGTGAAATCTAAGGGTTCCTTTAGATATTCTGAATACGTCCCTATTGCATAGCTTTCGACCATTGATGGTGGTTGCTGAGGGAGCGGTGGTGGGATAGGTTGTTGATACGGTGCAGCGTATGCGTTGGCAGGGGCATAGGGAGGTCCTTGTGTTTGAGCAAACATGCCGGGAGAGGAGAACATATCTCCTTGTGGGGATTTAGAGTACATGTTTAAATAGGATGGGGTATTGTCAAGGAATGGATTGTTCGACACTAGACCGGGAGGAATAGTGTTAGAGATGATAGGCCTTGTTGGCGTTTGTTGTGGATATTGAGGAGGCATGCCTAACGTGCCTACTCCCGTAAGGAGATCTACTTGGCCAGAGTGGTATGGAGGATTGGAACTTCTGTTTGTATGAACGGAGAATTTTGACTTGCTTGAGCCAGTTCTAACCCTCTCACTCTTTCTACTAACGTTGAAATGACTTCATTTGGTGAAGTCACGGTACTTTTCCTGAGCGGCGTTTGTTGTATACCACAGTGTTGTAATGGTACGTGATAGCTGTCATGAGCGATTGCTATCTTGCCAAGTTTCTCCAAGAATATTTCTGTGCGGTGGCATAGAGGTATTTTCTTGAAAAGAGATCTCGGGTTGTATTTGTAAACCTCCTATAGGTGGGTACATACCCAGGAGCGTTGTTCACTCCTAGGATAAGGTATTGATTGTCCATCGTCTAAGACCAGGTATGGATCCGATTGCCTACTAATTTGTGGTCTGAGTAGTATTTGAGGAGACGAACCGGATTCTCCAGTAAACGTCATATTGTTTGAACCTGAAGGCTCTGTTTGTTGGGTTCGAGGGGGTTGATCTAACTCCTCAGTTTGAAAAGATGAACTATATCTGATTCTTGGGGTTTGTGTTGACAACTGATTAGTTGAATAGTTGTCACCCCATACTGAGAGCGAGGGTGATGATTGCCTATTCTATTGGGCGTAGTATGCCTCGAGACCCAAGAGGGGTCTGCCATATGCATCGAATCCCGACATATTCGGGGGGTATATGAATACCCGCAGAATAATGGGAAGGAGCGAAGGTGATTTGTGAAAGGAAGCGTGATATTATGACTCCGAACGAGAAAGTAGGAAGTTTTACGTCGCTTTACTAATTTCGTTTGTTTCACGTCGGGTTCACCAATTTTGTACACTAGGAAAAGCGACAGGCGGCGTGAGAATCTACAAGTAACTCTTCCGCATACCCGACCTCTCGAGGTCGTGCCGAGAACAAATGGTGGGGGTAGAATATGCGAGACAAACTAGTTAGGCGAGTCTAATGTCTTGACACGCACTAGTGGAATTTGTGAATCTAAGGCAAAGAAGGCCCTTCTAACTTGGAGGTGGTGTGATAGATCGATCGCGAGGATGAGCTGCTCGAAGGCTCAATCAATATCGAGCTCTGGCGTGATTCGATCTATGGGTTGCGGAATACGTGGAAAATGACCTGGGATAGTTTCGTGTATTTCTCCCGATAAGGTCATATGGTGGATGATGAATATAATTGATTCTACGGATGATTTTCCGGCCTAGTCCAGAATTCCCTAGCTTCGTTAGCTTGCTATATCTCTAGTAGTAAGGATAGGTTGTTCGATGATGATAGGTGGAAGTGGAGTGGACCTGAATACCAAGGTGCGTAGGTTAGCGTCTATATCGGATTGACCTGTGGACTCGTTGGGCTGTGGGATCTGTGGATCACAACCATAGACTCTTGGTTGTTGCGGTCCTGTTATGGTCATACGCGAGATCAAGTTCTAATCCCTAGTATCCAGTAATCATAAGCTTTCTCAGCTTCTATGTTTAGAACCAACAGTTGTGCAATCTTCTCAGAATACCTTACGGGCGTTCTCACACTGGATTCTTAAGTGGTATCTATATCTACGAGGGTGTCTCCGGCGTCACATTTGTGGGAACTAAAGGATCACACCCGAATGTTTGTTCTCTTTCGAGCCCTTCTACGAGTCATGTGGATGTTTTCTAGGGTAATCTGTAGTTTGGTGACTTGACCAAAACATGTGCTTGGTCGTCTTTATGTTTAATCCTCTTAGCGTGAACTATCGGTTGTAAATCTATGGTTGTTCGGAATACTTGTATCCTGAGATTTTGGTCTATGTCAACTATCATTTGTGACGAGGTTTGGTTGAGGCACGATTGGCTCAAATATATATTCCCTGGGCTCTTGAGGTCCCGTGATTGTCATACGAAACAAAATGCAAAACTAACTGTAATGAAACAAATTCTAACTACGTGAAATAAATCTAACTGCATATAAATTTTATTCTTCTATGAAATATTTAACAATTTTAAGGAAAGCAAACTATTTTAAACGTATCTAGAAATAATAACTAAACAATAATTAAAACAGACAAGATAACCGAGTGTAGTTATTTTCCTGTGCGATTTGGTAGAATTCTAAATAAGTAAAATAGCTCGTCTAATCTATCTGCAAGATTCTCGATCCTACCTCAGAAGTGAGGAGTGAATCATAGTTTCTCAGAAACTATCAATCCCCACAGCTTCCCTGGCAATATCGAGAATAGAATTTACTGAAATAAAGCGATTAACTACTCTATTTGATATGATTCTGACTAGAACTTTGAAATTTAAAACCTGGATTCCACAGAACAGTGGCGAATCCGATGGTGTGTGTGTGATCTCGTCCCCTCAGTATGGTCTCTTCATTCTTTCGTGTTCACGTGGATCCAGAAAAGCGTGTAATGCTAGCACCGATAGGAGTAGATTTTGGGATAAGGATAGCTCAGAATGCAGACCGAGAATGCGAGTAGGAGAGGGATAGCGCAAGAGTACAAAGCTTGGCTTATGCGATTCCTAGCGGGATTTTACTGCAAGTCATGCAACATGAAGTGACCAGAACCTGTAATTATCCTATACGAAGAGCAAAACCTGCAACTTTAATGGCTTCCCAAGCTATCTGTTCCAATGGTTTGGATAAAACAACAACACTGTTTGCACAAGTTGGATATGTGGCTTACCAACAGCTGAATAAAGCTAACCAGGCAAATAATGAATTGAACTAAGAACTCTAAGACACGGTGAAAGTAAATCTACAGCAAAGAGAAATTCAGAGGCAAGTTTCTAACTGGATTGGATGAGATAACAACGCTGCCTACACAAGATGGGTCTATGGCTTACCAACAGCTGAGCAATTTAACAAAAGATGCAAGTGAATTCAAGCTATGGCTTCTAAACAAGCTAACTAACTAAAACACTAAAATGAGGGAATGAGAGCAAAGATCAAACTTCAAAATCCAGCCAAGCTTCAGACCAAAAACTCCAGACCATGGGTGAAACAACAACACTTGCCTGCACAAGATGGATATGTGGCTTACCAACAGCTGAACAATACTAACCAAGTATGAAATGAACTATACTATCAATCCTAAGCAAGCTAACAGACCAAACCACTAAAAATGAGAAGACTCTAACAAGGAAAAAATGGTGGTCCTTTGCCTCAGCACAAGCTATGCATTTATAGGAATTCAAACACCCAAGAACCAAAACCAAATTGAACTCCTAAACAATAAACAAAGGAAAAACACTATTCTAGGGGACCAAAAACATAAATGCATGCTCAAGTCGGCAAGGAAAAGCTGGTGAATCGTGATATTTCACACGAGTCGCGTCAAAAGAGTGTTCTGGAAAACGCACACAGGACCGCCACTCTGAGCAGGGCGGCGGTTATAGGACCGCCGCCCTGCAGGGCGGCGGTTTCATCACTGAAGGTCAAGAGGCCAAGGAAAGAGGGAAAAAGGGGAAAACAAAGGCGCGGGGCTAAGCGGGGCATGCGGGATGTTAACGCATGCTCCGAGGGCTTTTCCGGATCCCGAACACCTTGCGAGGAGACCTGTATCATCATCGGGGCACTTGTTACACCGTTCCGTAGTACAGTACCTTACAATTTTGTGTCACTCGATTTCATAATTACTCTCTGATGATAGTTGGGGTACCAGTAATTGAAACAAAAACCATATCTACATGCAAAATCTCACAAAAACATAAAATTGGAATGAAATATGTAGTATGCAAAGTCATAATGACCCTAGAGGTTACCCAAGGAGTGAACTTATGACTAAGCATTTGCACTACATTCTAGAATCCATTTAGTTATTTGTGCTTATGTGTGAGATTGTGTCCTTAGGTTTCCTCGTACTAACGATGCCAAGATAGCGGGATATAGCTAGCTTTGATGAAAATGTGTGAGATGGAATTCAACATTTCCCCTTCCTATGCAGTGTATGTAGAGTATACAGCCCAAAAATGTAGTCCCTTTGATAGTAATGATAGTATGTAGATGTGATTTCCCCTTAGAATTTCCATCTAGAATAATAGTGTGTATGTTGTGTATATATATGGATCTCTTGTTTGAATTTTGACACTAGTGACATGACATGTCAACTATGACCTCAAGATAAGGATAAGAAAACTAAAAATGCCAACCACAAATGTCAAAAATGTAAACAAGAAGAAAAAGGAATGAAGCGCCTAGAATGTACAAGAGCACTTGGGCACCGGTGTCCTATGATAAATGAAGACATATGTGAAAAGATAGAAAAATAGGGATCCATGTGACTGACAAGAATTGGGTACAAAAATGACATATGCGAGAGAAAAGACAACATAAATAATCAAAGCAAAAGGATGGAAAAGGGATTGTGTCACCGGTGAATACTTTTACCGTTTAAGATCCATGCACATTGCATATAACAACATACTTGATAACACAATATAATATTAGTATGTGCATTATTTTGTGTCTACATTTTCCCATCCTTTATGCTATTTGAATGAAATTAAAGTAGTGTAAAGGAAGTAAGGAACACATCTACAAAAATTTCAAAGAAGCCATGTTGCAAAGTGCACGTAGAATGTAAGAACTTGTATCGTGGTGAACCATGGATCAAAATTTTGATCCATGTGGCATAAGTGGAGATAGTGAACCATCGTAAGGATAACTTAGAGAAATATTGAAATGATTTGTTGAATTTGGATATTTTTAATTATTGTTGGTGTATATTGAAGAGGTAGGGAGTGATCAATTCCCAATCTGATTTTCTTGTTTAAAAATGGGAGGATTTGGGCTTCTTGCCGCTAGATGAATATTTTTAAGGAGAGAGGCATAGTTTTTCTCTCCATCTATGACTACATCCCCAAAATGTCCAACTGTTGTAGATGAATAGAGAAAATTTTAGTTCGATTTAGCTTTGAATTAGTTCGATTAAAATATTGTTTGTTCCGATTGAAATAGTATTTAATGGATTCTAAGTTAGGTCATCTGGAAGTAATTGCAATGTAATGTAAATCCCAAGTTAGGTCATTTGGGAGAGATAGTATAATGTGCTTATTGTTCTAATTGATCAATTTTATTTGAGTGATAGGAGATTGATCTAAAATAAGATGTATCTAGGAGATCACTCACAGAGAGATTTTTGCCTTTTCCCACAAGATTAGGTCATTAGGGGAATAAATTTGAAACAATAGAAATTATTTAAATGTTGAATAAAATTATTTGTACCTTTGTTTAAATATAATCAAAGAAGAATTGTTATAGTGATGTATTAAGAGTATCAATTGATCATATTATAACTGAGAGGGATCGTAAGGTGATCCCAATTGTATGCCACCCTTTCAAAAAAATGGTGGGGGTGATATATGAGAACCGAGTTGAAAGTAAGGTTTTAAAAGGTGTGATAATAGTAGATGCTTGATAGTATAGGAAAGATAGTAATATTGCAAAATTATGCATATAGATTGAGTTATTAATGTGCCAAATTTGAATATAACATTTTACAATGTGCATAGTATAGTAGTGGAAGAATTTTTATTTAAATTGAATAAATGAGGAATAAAATGGAGTAACAAGGATCAAAATATGAGCAAAATTAGGTGTTGTGTAGTAGTTGGAAAAATAGTTGTAAATAGTAACTATAATATATGGAAAATTTAGAATTTTTATATATATTAATAGTGAAAAGTGCATAGTGATTTCAGGTTGTCTTTTGTGTTTGAGTGAAAATTGGAGCTCGATTTGTGAGGATGACATGTGTTAGAGCAGCGAGTTTTACAAGATTCAAGAGAGTGGTGGTGGACAAAGCTTCATAGACGAATGATGAGTTGGTATGTATGAATATTTTTGGAAAATATTGTAGAATATGCCTCTTTTTGTCAATTTTTTACAAAATTTACATGTATGTGTTTTTGGCATTTTGACTTGGATGGAGGTAGACAAATCATTTCTATCTTGTAGGACACCAATGCCTAATTCCGGATCTAGTGACCTATGTCAAGGTGCTCGTGACCTGCTCTAAGCGTTGGCATCATAGGACAAGGTTTTGGTTATACAATTTGAAATACTTGTATTCGAATGATTTTTACTATCATGAGATGTTTTTAGTATGTATGTGGCATTAATATAATAAATTTGTTGGTTTTATTTATTTGGTAGAGGGATATTCACTCTATAGAATTCCGTGTAGGTCATCATTGGAGTACATTTCTTACGTTAGGGTCGGTAGATGCATAGTTGGATATATAGGACCTTATCGACTGCGACACATTGCTAGATTGGGGAGATCCCCCATAACATGCTTATGATGACTCTATTATGTGATAGATGGTGTGGTGATACATGTACATTTTTTGTTTCCTACTAGTGAAATTAAAGTGACTCGGAGGATGTGTATCAAATATTATGATTTTTGATTATAGAAGAGAGGGTAAATGTTATGAGTATAGTAGATGTCAAGAGGAAGACGAGGGAAGAAAGGCAATATTTTACTTGGTACACAAGCATAGGAAGAAAATAATATCAATTTGGATGATATATTGAGATCTAGTGTCCCATGGTTGAGAAAGTTTATTATAGTGATTTTAGAGTCATCAGTGGTAGTAGAGGGTGGTGGAGTTGGTATATTGTATAACATGCATGCCATTTATCACCAAATAGAGGAGCATGGGATGAGATATGCATGGGTGCGGTGTGTATTGGTTCACTTGTACAGAGACTTGTATAGATTCACAAAGGAGTATCATGGGGGTAGACTATGAGCCACCACTTTGTTACACGTATGGGCATATGAGAACATTGTGATATTGAGGCCACTTAGTGGGCCATGATCTAAGTGGGATAGACCTGACATACGGTTTTAATGAGGTGAATAGCGACTCATAGTAGGAGGATGGACATGACCACCTATAGGTCGATGATTGATAAGATGGGTCCAAGGGCCATCATATGGAGGCCATATAGAGACTATGGTGGTTAGGTGGAGGATGGAGTAGAGTTGCAGTACATTCAATACACCATGTGGTTGGAGGACCAATTATTGGGAGTGACCGAGTTGTTCCATGTGAAGCGTGTATCTAGATAGTTTGGTACGGCTCATTATGTGCCCGAAGAGCCATATGTACGTTTGAGAGATACTAGAGTGGTAAGGTGAACAAAAGCAAGGTCGGCCCCTACAGGAGCATAACTAGTACACCATGGTCCGGATGAGGCGAGATGTGGCCATAGAACCAATACAAGTTGATGATGTAGGATGTAGCTAGGTGTATAGCAATTGGTGGGTAACACACCGATAGGTATTACTATTTCTAGTTTTTGTAGATGTGGCGGTGTGAGATGGATGTAGGAGTGTTGATCAAAGAACACTTAACATAACTCACACAAGAAGTCTACGTGGGAAAATAAGCTAGGTTTAAGGGTGCGAAGGGAAAAGAAGAACCCGCATGCACAGACAAGTCAACATTCAGAATTAGCCATTTTTGGGCATGAAGATCTATTTTTAGAAGATAGCGTATAGAACACACCAACAATGCAGAGACATGCATGCCACGCATTTTCTATTTTTGGAGGATCGATTCGAGTGCTTTACATGGAGATAGTCTAAGAATTTGATTGTTACCTCGCTTAACTATCGTAGTCTATAGATATCACACTTGCATGTGTGTCTATACATGAAAATGATGCGTGGCTATTAATATCACGCGACCTATTTTTGGGATAGATAAGTGGTGAAGGGAAATTTTCCACCCTATATATATGTATTGAATTACATGGTAGGGAGATGATGGATATAGAGAGATAGATAACATAGTGTCATGTGTGAGGGATAAGTATACGAGAGACATGTACATGTTTTTGGATTACCGTATCGATCTATGCACGCATTAGTATAGATTGTCGTATTATAAGAAGCTTTTGTGTTATTGTGATAATTAAGAGATGGAATATATTGAATGAACCTAAGTGTCATTCTTGTGTGTAATCAGGTAGTGCATGTTCTTATTTCTATCATGATTATTGTTTAAACCTATTCTTTCCTAGATATAGATCTATCATGCAATCGTAAAATGATGTATTAGTTATGGATCTATATGCTTCAAGTCTTCATCATGTTAACATTCTAATGAATTATGCTTATGCTTAGAATCCATAATTACAGGAAAGGAAAGAATTAAGCTCATAAACACCAACAAATTTTATCCTGGAAACCTCCAGAGGAGGAAAAACTAGTCGGGAAGGGAAATTTCTCTTTCTTCCCACTTTTATTGGCCAATTCAAATAACAAGTACAAAAATTACAATAAGTATGAAAGAGAAGTAGATAATATCTCACACTTCCTCCCAAATACTTGTTTGCTCTGTCTCAACACTCCTTTCTTCTACAAAACACAATTCCAGCACTAAGAACTTCTTGCTCACTTGCTTTCATGCTTCGATGATCCTATTCTCTTCTACAAACATGTATTTATAGCCTTTCTCATGTCCTCCCATGCACTGGAGAATGGGAAAGGTCATGGAGGAGAAGAGACATGAACAACCTTTCAAATTCTAGGTTTTTTGTTTCATATTTTTGTTTTCTGTCCAAAAGAGCCAAGACTACCACCCAATGCAGACCGATGGTCCCAGGACCGCCACCCTAGTTGGGCAGCAATTCTGTAACCACCGCTCTTGCACGTGAGCGGTGTTCCTATTACTAAAAAGACAGAACCTCTTGTTTTCATTTTTCCTTCTTTGTGCTAACTGATTTTGATGAAGTAGATTCATTTTGATCCCTATGGATCACACCTCCCCTACTTAGGAGGATTTTGGTCCCACAAAAGCTTAGTGGGGAGTAGATGAGGAAATAATTCCCTCACTTTCTCCTTTGAGTACCACCGGGCCTACCTTGGTGTCTTTCCTTTCAGTCCAATCTGCCAAGACTCTTGCGGACCTCTCCTAGTCTCTCTTGACCTTCTATTGCAACACTACATCCTCCTCCAATTCACCTCGTGAGTCCAAGACACAATCCTCAATGGAAGGTAGAAACTAGTAGTCCTTCATCTTCATCTAGCATGGATGGCTCATATAGGTGTAAGTTCTCATAGTTTACTACAGAGTACATCCTCATAAATGGTGGCAAATCAAGTCAAAAGCATTTTCTCCAACCTGCTCCAATATGGTGAAGGGCCCATATCATAGTAGTGGCTTGAGTTTCCATGCTTGACCTTGTAATCTCTCCTTTCTCAAGTAAATCCAAACTCTATCTCCAACATGAAGCTTATGTTCTCTCCTATGCTGATCATGCCTAGCTTTGTACTTGGCTTGAGATTTCTCTAGTTGTTCTTTGACTTTGAGATGGATTTTTTGGATCCTCTCAATGAATTTGTTTTCTCTAGTCACCTTTGTGTCTCATGTCTCCTCCTCATCCTGCTTCCCAATTGCTATATCTAGTGATTTGTAGGTAGATATCCCAAGCATGCTTCAAATGGTGACTTCATAGTGGATGTGTGTACTTTTCCCGTTATAGGAATGTTGAATGTAGGCTAAGGACTCATCCCAAGTCCTTGGATATTTGTTATTATACCCTCTGATCAACTTGTACCAAATTCTTGTTTACCACCTTTATTTGTCCATCTATCTGTGGATGGAAAGTTTGTGCTCCTTTATAACCTGGTATCCATCTTGTCCCACAAATTAGTCCAAAACTTCCCCAAGAACCTGGAATCCTGTAAAAACAATAGACTTTGGCAAACCAAAATGCACCCATACATTAGCAAAGAAAATATCTTTCTACCTCATGTTCTTTTACTATCTTTTTACATGCCATAAGAATACACATCTTACTAAATCTATCAACAAAAACATATAGATAGTCATGGCCATGTTTAGACATAGGTAATCCTCCTACAAAATCCATAGAAATGTCCTCCCATGGACGAGTAGTAGGTACTGATAATGGCATATACAAACCCTCCTTCCTAGTCTTAGGCTTTTAGTACAACAAATTTTACATCCACGTATAAATTTTGATACTTCTTCTTGCATATTGGGCCAATACACGTACCTTTGCAAGTGGGCTAGGGTCTTACCAACACCAAAATGTCCTGCTACTTTCGAGGTATGTGCTTCCCTCATCAATAGAATTCTTTCTTCTTTAGCACACAAAGCTTCCCCCATCGGTAGAGCAACCTGTATTTGAGATAACAATCTTCAATCTCTGTCCTTTCAGCCCCTTGGGACTAAAACTATTGAAATGTCACCCTAAAGTCTTTTTCCTGGGCATATGCCTCTCCATAAGCTTCTTTTGTGAAGGGCTCAATCTAAGAGATAGTGGCCAAACAGAAAAATTCTCCTCTGTGTGGGTGGCCTAGACAACATGTCTTGCCACCAAGTTTGTACTACCCCAAGGTTCTTTTGATCACTCTTGGAAATCGAAGGGAAAATACCATATCCTTGGATGGTTTTGTGGGAAGGCAATTTTTTTGGGGATTATATACAATTTTTTTCTTGATTTTCAAAACTGGTGTGATAGAAGGTTTGTGGTCAATGCATGAAAAGAGATTTATCTTTACCCAACAAATAATGCTTCCATTTTCAATGACCTCAACTAGTGCATACATTTCATTTATCATATACAATATCCTTTAACAAGGTTGTTTTCATAATGATAACATACAAACCTCTTGAAAAAATATTCGTCATAAATGAGGATTTGTCATGCAACAATAACCTTGTTGATGATGACAAGTACTTGAAGATATCATGTCACGTGTAACTCAACCTCTACCCTCTTGGTCATGCAAAAAAAAAAATCCATGTCAATGTCAACAAAATCTCTATCACACGAGTGTAGTCTTCCCGTGCATGCTTAGACATTAACAAACTCTCTTAGGCATCTTCTTCCTTTGCACTCCTATACCGTCAACAAACTCTTTATCTTCTCTATAGCCTTTGCCCTCATATACATGCCTGCATTGGGCTAGGTGTACTTGATAATACCTAAATGTCCCTAGGTGGTATGAGTGAACTAGTAGTGTTCTACCAATCAATAAAATCTTTCTTTCTTTATATAGTGGATATTTTCAAGGGTAGAATAAAGCCCATCCTTTAGATAAAAAATTTGAAATCCTGTCCTTTTTTTGGTGAACAAGTGAAATGTCACCCCAAAGTCTTCATGCATCAAAAATTTGCCTTTTCAAATTTTTTGAAGGGAATTGGGATATTCTCAAAAATTACAAATATTGGCCAGAAAAATTCTCCACCAATTTATCATCTTGTATTACCAAATAGGTTCTTTCTTGTATTTGATCACCAAATGGAATATTAAGGAACCCCATCCATTTGTAGTGCCTTTCCTGCTGCAATTTAGACTTGTGCTTGCAAATACTGAGAGGTTTGTGGTTAGTGTGCACAATAGTTTCTTTACCCAAAAATAATGCTTCCATTTTTTAATTTCCTAAACTAGTGCATACATTTCCTTATCATATACTGAATATCCTTTAACTTCTGAAGTGAAAGTTTTATAATGATAACATATGAGTTTACCTCCTTAAAGAAACACTGTGCCCATGGCGTAATCATTGACATTTGTCTCTACTTCAAAAGGCTGCTGCAAAATTAGGAAGAGAAAGTACTGAGCATGACTAATCTTGTATTTCAATAACTCAAAGGATTTGTCTTGTTCCTTACCCTAGTCAAAACCCTTACTCTTTGTGGCCATTGTGTGTAGAGTGTTGCAATCATGAGAGAATCCCAAAATGAACTTCCGCATGTACTTATAATGCTCCCACAAAACTCCTAGTCTCTATGGCTCCTGTTGGTGTTGGCCAATTAGTGATGGCTTCCACCTTCTTTGGATCCACTCATAGCTCTCCTCCTCCAACCACATGCCCAAGATAGACAAGTGATTGTTTGGAAAATTCACATTTCTTCATATTACAAAGTAGTTGTTTCTCCCTAAGAACTTGCAAGACTTGTTGTAAATGAGTTAGATGTTCTTCCCATGTGGCACTAAAAATCAAGATATCATCTAGATATACAATGACACATGAATCTATGAAATCCCACAATACATCATTCATCAATCTCATAAATGTAGCGGGTGCATTGCATAACCCAAAAGGAAGTACTAACCATTCATACAAACCATGTTTTGTCTTTGAAGGAAGTCTTCCATATATCCTCCTCCTTCATTCTAACTTGGTGATAACCTGACTTGAGATCCAACTTCATGAAGAATTTGGCATGCTGAAGCTAGTCCAAGAGATCATCTATGCATGGGGAAGTGGATATCTATTCTTTATGGTGATCTTGTTCAAAGTGGTAGTCGATGCACATTCTCCAAGAACCATCCTTCTTTGGCACCATCACAATAGGTGAACCACATGGTGAGGTGCTCGGACATATCACCCCTTGTCTAGTAGTTCCTGAGTTGTTTCTTTACTTCAGTACTCTCAAGCAAGGATTTCCTATACAACCCGATGTTTGGTAGAGGGGACTCTGAGCAATAGTTGAATCTCATGCTCTACTTCCCATTTTGGTGGTAACCCACTGGGAGCCTAAAAACTTCTGAAAAGATTGAATAATACTATCCAAATCATGCTTTCCCTGGTTAGAAATATCTGAAACTTCTACCCCATCTTGTTTATCCTTTAACAAAAGTAAACAAAATTGATTATGATTTTCCTGAATAAGTCATTTTTCTTGGTTAGCACTCACCATAGTAACTCATGTCTTACGTTGGTGTGCCCGGATGTTGTAGTTGATCCCATCCTTGACCCATCTATACTGTTTTCCCTTCTCATAAATATAGCATCCCTAATATACAAGTAAGGACTCCCGAATACAACATCAAAAGCATCAAGTGGAATAACGTCAGCTTCCAAAACATCAATATACTGGGAATTTATCCCAAACTTGACCTTACATCTTCTTGTTACCTAAATTTGGTTGCTCACGATACCAAATGTAATTCAACACCCTTCTTCACCCAACCCAAAGGATAAGGGTGTGGATGCTCGTAAGTCTCAAGACCAAGCTTCTTTACAACTACTTTAGAAATCAAGTTAGATTGAGAACCGGTATCAACCAAAGCATTTACCTTAGTTCTCTTGATCTAGATTTTGATATGGAATAATCTACTCATCTCCTCTTCTGGCTGTCCATGTTGGTGGCATGCATCCAAGCCTTTCATCTACATCAGAGTCATCTTCGATTTCCACCTCCCCTTCTATTTTTATACAGCTAGTCATGGGACTTCTTTGAGTCCTTGGTTCGGTTCTTCGGATGTAACTCCGGATGCAACTTCCAACATGTAGCATCAGTATGACCATTGATATCACAATTCTTGCAAAAATTCTTGGGATCTTTACAAGTATTTAAAGTAGTGGCAGCTTGTTTACCTTTCCCTTTCCACTTACCCTTGTTACTTGTTTGCCCATACTCTTTTTCTGATTGATTTTTCAATTGCTTTTCCCTTGCTCTGCTTCTCCTTGCTTCTTTTCATCATCTATGTAGTATGCTTGCACACACACCTCATTGAGATCTTTGGGCTTTGTGGAGATGACTTTTCTTCAAGGTGAGTGTGAAGTCCTCCCAAGTACTTAGTCAAATATCCTCATCCTCCAAGTCCATGTTTAGCAACATGGCTTGCCTCCAAAACTCGTAGTATAGTCCTTGCACACTTTGACCACTGCCTTGTCTAAAATACTGCCATTTAATCATTTGGTCAGTCTTGTGGCCAATAGGATAGAAGTTAGCTCTAAGTAATTCTTTAAATTCTTGCCAAGATTTCACAATAGGATGCTTCTTCTTTTCACAAGTGGTTAGATGGGTTTCCCACCAAACCAGAGTGTGTCCCTCCATTTTGAGACGTGCAAAGGTGATCCTCTATGCCTCAGTGACATTATGGATGCTAAAGTAGACTTCTAACTATTTTAACCATTTATCAAGCAACTCTGCATCTACTTTCCTTCAAATCTTTTAATATCAACTTTCGTCTCAACTTTAAAAGGAGTATGATCAGATTTTACCTTTTCTCTTGTGTTTGAAGTCTCTTCTTCATGCTCTTCCCCATAACTTTCCTCATGGTGGCTCCTTCCTATGCCAAAATTTTTAGCTAAGCCCCAACCACTGAGTCCATGGAGTCTTGTTTGACAGAAGTTATCTTTTATAAATCAGCAAGCTCTTCTTGCCTTCTAAACATCCTATCCATCATGGTCTCCAACATCTCGATTCTACGGACCAAGTTCTCTTCCTCCATTTGTCCCCAAATTCTCTGTTTCCACTTCTTTGTAGAAATTTCTGGATCACAAGGTAAAGCCTCTTCACCTTTAGATCTCGTCACTATCATACAAATCCAAGAATGAATACCACAGTCCTGGATAATTGTTAGCTCTGATACCAAAATGATCTGTAAACTCTTCAACTTTGGAATTATCCACAAAACACAAATAAACATTGTTGTTCTACTTTCTATTAGAAAATGACAGAGATAGCTAGTGAATGAATTATGTTTATGCTTAGAATCCATAATTGTAGGAAAGGAAAGAATTAAGCTCATAAACACCAACAAAATTTATCTTGAAACCTCCAAAGGAGGAAAAACTAGTCGGGAAGGGAAATTTCTCTTTCTTCCCACTTTTATTGGCCAATTCAAAATAACAAGTACAAAAATTACAATAAGTATGAAAGAGAAGTAGATAATATCTCACACTTCCTCCCAAATACTTTCTTGCTTTGTCTCAACACTCCTTTCTTCTACAAAACACAATTCCAGCACTAAGAACTTCTTGCTCACTTGCTTTCATGCTTTGATGATCCTATTCTCTTCTACAAACATGTATTTATAGCCTCTCCCATGTCCTCCCGTGCACTGGAGGATGGGAAAGGTCATGGAGGAGAAGACCGGCGGTCCCAAGACCACCACCACTGGTTGGGTGGTAGTTTTGTAACCACCACTTTGAGACGTAACCTCCATGTTTTCATTTTTCCTTTTTCATGCTTGTCGTTTTGATGAAGTAGATTCATTTTGGATCCCTATGGATCAATCATATTCTATTGCTACGACCTCTTTTTTATTTGTTTTTAGGATGGTTTGCAAGATGTACCGATTAACTATAGAAAGTATTGAAGAATGGATACATGATCTGTAGGAAGATTATGCACAACGGTTCAACACCAGATCTGAGTTTAACACACGTGTATGGGTGGAAATGCAGAACTTTATGGCAGGCTTTTTCACCATTTTTGAGTGAATTATACGAGTGGCTGATTGATGCATCTAAGCAGAATTGGAGGTATCACACACTTGTCTAGACACGGGAAGAATTTTAGGCCCATTATGATGCTGATTTTGTACTCGTGATGGATATGTGGTTTCATGGTGTTCTAAATAGTTATATTCTGGAATATTCAATTTTGACATATTCATGCCCGGTGTAGCTGAATTCTAGTTTTTGCGGTATCCTAGAGGAACATATCTGTAAAGTATTCCACTAGCGATCAAGATCTTTATGGTAACTTTGAACCTGGAGAGTAAACCAATGGCTAACTAAACCTCACCACGCATGGGGAGGGGGACAAGATTTGGTGAAGGATGGTGGACTTAGCGGTAGAAAGGTAAAGAGAGAAGAAGGTGGCTTAAGTATAATGAGGCACATGAGAGGGAGATAGAGAAGCAGTGTAATGTTACCATTGCAGAAAGTATGGCGTTGAGGAGAGAGATGGCTCATGAAGGATTTGAAGCTCACGTAGAAGACATGGAGCCAGAGCATCAGGAACTCCCCCATCTTGGGAAAGCATGATAGGGAACCCCCTCCTTGGCCTCACAAGGAGAATGTGCTAGCAGAGAGATACACACTGGGCCACGGTGTGCATCTTATCCAATCCACAACCTGACCTAGCCCTTGCACTTGGTTTTCCAGTATCTAGTATGACAAGTAATCAACAAGTGAATTTGGGAAACATTAACTAAGTAAGTCAGAGAGCAAGTACATCAATGGTAGGACAGATGGCTTCAATGTTATTTGGAGGAACATTTTCAAGTGCATCATCTACATAGAATGTAAGCACACATGAATGTTGGATTCACCTCTGAAGTGGAACTACCACACAAACTAGGGGTTCAATATAGTACTACTGTCGGAGCATAGGGGAGTACATCTATAGGTCCTATTCCAGCTACAGGTGGAGGATCAGGAGGTATAGGTGGTTCTAGTTCTGGTGGATTTGGTGGTTCTGGAGGTAGAGAAACACAGGAGGTTACGTTCTATCAGGTGGGAAAGGTCCACACCAACCCCAGAATATTTATATGGAGATGTCTCTTCATCTTCCGGAGTATAGAGGCATAGAGGATGTTGTTGAGCATGTGCACATGTGTGAAATATTGTGGCACGTGAAAGGGATCATGGCTTCTGAGCACAAGGCAAGTCAATTTGCTACTACATTACAGGATGTGCACACAACTGGTATAGGAAGTTTGACCTTGATCAAACTTGTGTGGATTATGCAGCTTGAAGGATGCTTTCTTGAAAGAGTTCTATATCCCAAAATTTGAGCAGAAGAGTATAAGCACACTCAAGGATATCAAGAAAGGCACTACTGAGAGTGTACGTGAGTATGATGCCCATTTTAAAACACTCCTATCTAAGCTTTCTTATGATATTCACACGCAAGCCAACATGCACAATGGTTCATTGGTGGATTGATTACACCATTCAGAAGAGCATTGTCACATAAGACATACACTAATCCGCATGAAGCACTGGAAGTAGATTTTGTGTTGAGGTAGTTGGGAGCATTGACACTAGTGTTAGTCCATTCTTAGAGGCACAAATTGCAGCTATGGAAAAATAGTTAGAGAAGCTATCAAAAAATTCAGCCCATGAAACATGCTTAGGGATTTGGTGTATAGATTGTGAAGTGGAAGGTCACACCAAGGATAGTTTCCCTCACGTAGATCTATATGCTCATTACTTGTTGGACTGTGAGATCTGTCATTTGAATCATGATGCTAGTCACTGTCCTTTGTTATAGCATGTGATAAGGAAGAATGTATCTTGTTATTATAAAATTTTCCAGTCCACGACCCATGATACTAAAGATTTTAGGTTGATTGGTCAGATCCAGGATGCTATAGACATTGGGGTATGAAAAACAAGTAAATATAATTCTAAGGGTAAGAATGAGCACCAGGATCGGGATCATAATCAAACACGCTATGATAGGAATGAGGGGCATTTTGAAGGAGGTCGTGGAAGAGGATGTGGATATCACGGTGGATATGGAGGATGAGGCCATGGTGGAGGAAGAGGTGAGTTCCCTCATGGAACATGTTATACGTGTGGATCTCCTGACCACTATAGGCATGAATGTCCCCAGAATATTGCATGTTCTTTCTATGGAAAGAACCATAGCTATGAAGAGTGCCCAGGACTTATATGAGCATCTGAGTAAGCAACATAAGAAAGAAAACAAAGGCATTGGGATGGTTAGAATCCAGCATGTGTAGTAGAAGATCATTGGATGCCCAAGATAGCACTAGGACATGAGGCATTAATAGTGAAGATTACTACATGAGCTGAAGTGAAGTGCGTAAGAGAGAGGCATTGCACCAGAAGCCTACGATCACCAAGGAGGAGGTTTTGCATGCAAGGTACCTAGATCCTTCTCATCAGAAGGAAGTCTATCAAGAGACCATGGAGGTCCTCAGGAATCTTCAAGGTGAGATATAATGTTTAAAGGAGCAGTCAAGGAAGATGGAGTAGAAAAAAAGAAGAAAAAAATCCCTCTTATATTGATGACATCAGAGAGGTTTGTAAAATGTTGCATCAGGAGAATATTATTCCATTGCTAGGAAATTGGTTGAAGGGGAATACCCCATGCACAAGCACTAAGAATGAATGAAAAATCCTACATGTAAATCTTCCCCTGATAGCATTGACTATGAAAAGGAAATTACTCTTGAATGTTGTTGTGGATGGATGGTTGTTGAGCAACATATTGATTGATACAGTGCGAGAAGTGAATGTGCTTACATTAGATGCATGGGTACAAATGGGGAGGCCTCCATTGCAGCCATCATCTAATGTGTTGTTTATGGAAAACCAGACTAAGGCCACTCCCATAGGAGTTTTGAAGGATGCATCTATAACCATACAAGGGGCCAAGTTCACTGGGGATTTTGAGGTATTAGCACTTGCGGAAGCAGACAGTTTTCCAGCCTTTGCTTGGATGCCCTTGGTGTTATGCGAATAATGTTGACTTGAGATTCAATAAGGGGTATATCAGCTTTGAGAACAAGGAGGAAAGGGTTGTAATACCTTTGACAGATGGGAAGTCTACACCATATGTTGAGCCTCTAAGTGAGGAGGACTTAAATAGAATCTATGTACGTGTTATTCAGGACCCAGAGGTCAATGAGCCATCAAAGGAAGGCATCCTACAGTGGGAAGATTCTCATTCTATTAGTGATACTACGAGTATTTCTTGTGAAAATTGGGCTCATGGTACATATGAACTAGTAGGGTGTGAGGTAAAAAGTGTGGTTGCGCACAAGAATGGACTTCATTCTGTTTGATGGATAGGTAGCGTACAATACCTTGGTATACTTGGGGTAAAAAGATCTTCCTATATTTTTGAAAGCCATGGAAGCACAGTGGACAGATCAAATTAAGAGAAGAGATATGTTAGTGTATACCTTACGTGGGACAACAACACGCTTGGTGGGTAGTCCACAGAGATAATCTTATAGAATGGGAGGAGATTGGAATCACCCTATCTACTAGGTTTTTAAGGAGCAATGCACCTACATGTAGATCTACACTTATAATGGTGATCAACTTGTTCAACATCACATTCAGCAGTGTGAGAGACTCTAGATAAGTGGGACAGAAGCATTACCACCTTCACTCTGGGTGCATAGATTGTATTCTACTCTACAAGGATGCACACGCACATGCAGTATGTATATGCATAAACTACATCGAGAGACTAGGGAATTGGTAGAATTTGACTATAGGAATGATCCAGACCTTTGACTACTTCTTGACTAAACCTCCAGTAGAAGAAGCATTAAAATTTGTCAAGTGCTTAACTATGGGAGATAGTGCAAAGGTAGAAGAGCTTATTCAGGAAATATTTGGTGAGATAGAGTCAGAGCATGCATTTTTGAAAAGGAAGAAGAAATGGACTCCATACTACTTGAATGCACTTTCCTTGAGAAAGAGAAAGGAAAGATGGTTTACATAGTGGATGATGAGGAAGTTGAGAACTTGGATATTGAACATTCACAAGGGGTGCACGAGGTCTTGGATAGTGTAGAAAAGGATACGCACACCTATCATGAACCCATGAAGACAAAGAAGGTGAATATAGGTTCGGAGGATGAGCCAAAGGAGGTCATAATTGGAGACTATTGGTCAAAATCGAAGTGGCAAAGATCATTGAGTTACTCAGGGATTATCAAGGACTTATTCCCTCGAGGGTATCATGAACTTAAAGGCATGCATGAATCACTTGGGGAAATGAAGATAAAGCTTAAGGATGGTGCACACCCAGTTAGAAAGTGACCTTATAGAATGAATCCCAATTTACGTGAAAAGGTGAAGGAAGAGATTGATAAGATGTTGAAATCTGGGATTATTCGACCCTTGGATGAGTCAGAATGGGTTAGTCCTATGGTGATAAGTATCAAGAAGATGGTAGGGATTCAAATCTATGTAGATTATAGGGGAGTTGAATGTTGCATGTGTCACAGAACCCTTTTCCTACACCATTCACTAGGAAATACTTGGAAGGAGTGGTAGGGGGGTGAAATATATTCATTCACAGATGGGTTTTCTAGGTATCATCAAGTTAGGATTGCTCAGGAGGATCAAGAAAAGACAACTTTTACTACTGATGGGGCAGTTTTTCCTATACTGTGATGCCTTTTGGACTGAAAAATGTGCCTGTTGTATTCTCATGGATAGTTGTTCAGGCATTCAAATTTTATTCACAACTTCTTATAGGTTTATCTAGATGATTGGACAGTATATGGGCTTGTGAAAGATCATTGTGACAATCTGCACTTAATGTTTGAATGATGTAGACAATTGAGTATCTCTTTGAACATCAAGAAGTGCATATTTTCTACACCTTTTGGAATATTGTTAGGACATATAATCTGCAAGGAAGGTTTGTTGGTTGATCCAGCTAAGGTTGCAGTCATTCTAGGCTTGGAAGCGCCTACTAGTCAAAGTGAGGTGCGTGGATTTTGGGTCACACAGATATTATCAGAAGTTCATCAAAGGGTATGCCAAATTTGTTGCACCCTTGGAAGAGTTACTAAAAGGAAAAGGTACATTTTATTGGGAGAACCACAAAACACACGTTTGAGATATTAAAGGAGAAACTTACTACCGCGCCCATTCTGTGCTTTCCCTCATGGGATAAACCATTTCATGTGCATGTGGATGCCTCTAGCATGGCCATTGGCACTGTGTTAGCTCAACCTGGTGAAGGTATTGTAGATCATCCAATTTTTTTTGCTAGTAGGAAGTTGACTCTGCTGAACAAATTATACAACTACAGAGCGTGAAGCTTTGTCAATGATCTATGCATTGCACAAGTTTTGATAGTACTTGTTAGCAACACCATTTTGTTTTATATAGATCACATGGCATTGAAGTATTTGGTGAAAAACCCATCTTACAAGGGCATATGCAGATGGGTACTCCTATTTCAAGAGTTTGACTTCACAGTTGTGGTGAAGCCAGGGAAAAGTAACTCTGGACCAGACCACTTGTCTAGAATTCACTCGGAGAAAGAAGCACAAAAATTGAAGAAACCATGCCAGATGCATAGTTATATAGGTTACAACACACACCATCAGAATTAGAAGACATTGTTGTCTTTCTACAGACTAGTGTGGCACTAGAAGGAATGAAGGCATTAGAAAAGAAATAGCTTGCTATATGCACGACACCATTTATGTTAATCAGTGGTGACCTCTACAAGTTAGGTAGAGATGAAGTATTACATGTCATTGTGTATTAGAGCATGAGCACAAGGATATAATGGAGGAGGCACATGGTGGTATTATAGGGAGGCCACTATGCAGGTGATGTAACTTCCCAAAAGATCCTACTTGTTGGATTATGGTGGGAGACATTGTATAAAGATTGTAAAGCATATTGCAAAGCGTGTGACCATTGTTCAGCATCTAGGTAAACCAAGGAAAAGAGATGAGATGCCTTTGAGACCTATTACTAGTGCCAAACCATTTGAGAAATGGGCCATCAATTTTGTAGGACCTATTTCACCAGCCACATGTAGTAGGAATGGGTCACGCTATATCATTACTTGTATAGATTATCTCACAAGGTGGGTAGAAGCAACACCTACGAAGGACTATACAATAGCTGGCTACAACAGCTAGGTTTCTATGGGAGAATGTTCTTACAAGATATGGATGTCCTTTAAGCTTGACAAGTGATAGGGGTACACACTTTTTGAATGAGACAATCAGGATCCTATTAGATGAGTTTATGGTTGCACACCATAAGACTACACCCTATCATCCTCAGGAAAATGGAATTGTTGAGGCTTTCAACAAGATTTTGAGCCAGACATTGACAAAAATTTGTGATGTTGGAAGAAAGGATTGGGATGATAAAGTGTCAGTTGTTCTTTGGGCATATAGAACAACTTATAAGAGATTGAACAAAGCCACACCATTTCAGTTGGTGTTTGGCATAAGCCATTCTCCCTATAGAATTTATGTTACCTTCTTTGCATTGCACACGTTGGAGGTCTAGCTGATGAGAAGGCTTTAGAAGAGTGTATTGAGAAGATGATTCAATTGGATGAGTGATGAGCCATAGCACGATGGAGTCAGAAGTAGGAAAAGGCCAGGAAAAAAGCATGGCATGATAGAAACATAAGGGATAAGAAGTTTGAGATTGGACAAATGGTACTTCTCTATGACTCTAAGTTCTTGCGCCATCCAGGAAAACTTAAGGTACATTGGTTAGGGCCATATGTTATTACTTACATCCTTGAAACAGGTGCTTTCTAGTTAGAAGCACTAGATGGAACATGGCTACCCGGTTACTTTAATGGGAGTAGGTTGAAGCCCTACTATAAATAAGTCTTCTTGGTGTTTGTAATAAGGTATTTCCAATTAGATTAGGTTTCCATTATGTATTTCCTTAATGTATTTCCTTCATTTTCATTATGCTTTGTCACTTTAGTTTTTTTTCTTGTGTAATAAGCGTGCTTGCACACATGAAGCTAACTACAATATGGAGCATGTTGATGCACAGCGGACTACACATACTTTTAGTGTGGGGTGTGGTTATTGATATCAAGGTACAAGACTACTTTGGAACTAAAAGGTGGAAAGGAATAAGCTGCTATGGGTGTTTGTCAAAGTAAAAATATTGCTTCTCAAAAGTGACCAAGGATGGAGATGAATGAAGGAACAATATAACACGAGGTAAGCAGAGGCCATGATAACTACTAGGATAAGGTATAGTGATGAGGTACTCAGGGCATGGGTGCATGCTTGAAGAGAATTATGTGACCAGAGGGTAGGAAGGCATGCTAGAAGGTTATAGCTGGGGCACGAATATGTACCACGTGGAAAGAAAAAATTTGGTCAATAAATGAGAGGATATTTGGTAGGTGGAGAAGCAATAAATGCATCAAAATTTGAAAATCTATATAAGGATGGGATGTGAGTTCATTTTTACCATTGCGATTAAGAGTATTTGAGAAAGAGCTAAGTGCGAAGAGCCGAGTAATCGATTTGAGGTGCGAAGGGTGTGAAACCAGATGTGACAAGTAGATCTGTGCGTAGAAGAAGCTTGCATCCCCGGTGGTGAAGGGTTTGAGTGAAGTAGGATGAAAGAGAGGAGCTAGGGCATGTGATTTCACCTAGGGCATGCTAACTCAGAGCTAGGGTTTGAGTCGGGCATTACAGAGTTGAAGAGGCAAGTGTCTATAGAAGGATTGCAAGGTAAAAATGGCACCCAAGAAAGCAGTTACAGCAGGGAAACAAAGGGGAAGAAGAAGGTAGTTGTAGAGGAGGAAGAGATGGCACCTGAAAGTAATTTTTTAGAAATGCAATATCTAGAGGGCATCATAGTCGGCCAGGAGTGGGATTCACATATAAGAAAAAGAAAAGTGAGTGAGTATAACCACAAGACCACAAAGAAAAAAAAGGAACTCGATGCCTTGCTCAACACGAAGACAACAAATGCATGATAGATGACATGCCGGTTTATGATGATGTAGGTGAGAAAATTCTGAAAAGAATTGGAGTCTACCAATTATATGAGCTTCCATATTTTGGGAAGTATGAGCCTTTATACCATGGCTCATGAGTAGAGTACATGAGGAATTTTTCTACTTTGTAGGACACAGAGTCAGAATCTCATCCACATGTTGATCTCCACAGTGACAGGTTTGAAGGCCACAGAGAGGATATAAAGACTAACCTAATAGATAAGGCCATGATTCTAGAAACCAGGAAGGAGTTGGGATACTTGAAGGGTCCACGTGGTATGGACATTGATAAACTAAAGAATTTTCTAGTTGTACAAGCAAAAACACATCTTGTTACAAAGTTGAATGACCAGGAGAGGTGGTCACAGGTGAACACCATGTGGCTACATGTTGCGAAGTGGATGTTAGAAGGAGTAGTCTATAATATTACAGGCTACATTATAGAACAGATAGTCAAGGAAGCACACATGGGAGGAAAAATCAGCTTTGGAGCTTGTTCTATTATCACTAGTATTCATGGAGATTGGAGTACCAGATGGACCAAAGGAGAAGATATGGGAATACCCCATGGAGAATAAGTCACCAGCTGAAAGGTTCAACAAGTACCTATGTAAAGGGTCCATGATAGATGATGTCAAGAAAAGAGTGGAGAAATGGTACGATAGGCTCCACGTGGCCTTTGAAGAAGAGTGGCACATCCCGAAGGACCTACCTTTGGTAATAGGGAAACAAGTCCAGTTTGTTGTATATCAACATTTCTACATCATGCATGCTTCCCAATGAAAGATGGATCCTAGAGCCCTTGGTGCAAATTTCCTTACACCTTCACAGCGAGGTACTTTCAAACATCAGTCCACAGATTCACAGACACACACCACTGGCCTTCAATGTAGAGAAGGTAGACTGTGACTACCACACCCTAAGAAAGAAATATGTGTATCCAGGGTGAAGTGCATATATATATCGAGGCTCATTTCAGAAGTATTGAGCATAAAGCCCATGAGTCTAGCTATCGAGAGATATTGGGGCAGCACTAGTATACCTTCAGTTTGAAGCCCAAGATGGAAAACAATAAGTACATGGAGAATGAGTTCACTCCCAGGGCCACCAAAGGGTCAACATACTATGGAGAACATACCAGCATGCCAAGCCCACATAAAACCATTGACGTAGAAGATGAAGAAGAAGAGCGTGAAGATAGTGGTGGCTTGGAGCATAGAAGGAGGAACCTTTAGATAGGAAGGAATCACAATGCATGCCACTACTCCACCACAGGGGGGATGAAGAAGATGATACGGGGGTAGAACAGGGAGAGAACATGTTCAAGAAAGTATTCAGATGCACAAGGACTCAAGGTGGAACCCCACAAATGGTAAGGAGATCACCTCATCTCTCTCTCACAAAGGAGTCCACTGAGCCAAAAAGGAGAAGGAAGTTGAAGTTAGATGAAGAGGCAAAGGATCGGAGGAGAGTGCACCAAGATCTCCTACTCCACTTGAGCAAGAAGAAGAGCCAAAAGATGAAGAGATGAAAGATGGAGAAGAAGGAGAGAAGGAAACATCTAAAACCACACATGAGACTACCCAGGATACTACGCAGACTCCTAACCTTGAAGCTCAAGTTCCAAAAGGCCAAGGACAAAGAGGATGAGTGGAGAACACATATGCACCACTCATGGGATATGTTGAGGACTCAGGAAATATTTTTCATGCCCACTTCTAGAGCATGATAGCACAAAAGGATTTATTTGGCTGGGAGCTAATGGATGAGGATATGGCGACCATGCACACTCAAAAGAAACTATCATGGTCAATGCACACCCACATGGATGAGCCTGAATTTGATGTATGTGAGGAGTCATGCATGTCGAGATGGCTGAAGAAGGCACCCCAAGCTAGACATATGACAGTAAAGCCTACTTGTCATGTCAGATGAACAGTGAGTAAACGCATTGGTGAAGTCTCAATAAAGTGGCGAGGCAAATATGGACAAAGCCACAAAATAGGGTGCTCAGGAAAGAGATTAAAACTAAGGATGGGGAAATAGTGCATGCCTAACATAGGAAAGAGACTTGGTGTAGAAGAAAAATGTTGTATTTATCAGCCTCACAGAGGAAATTGGTGATATTGTTATGAAGGCTAGGCCATACCTAGAACCAAAGGTACCAAAGATGTTTCCTTCGGTGATACACTATGTAAGTACCTTAGTAGACCTAGTGCTTGAAGATGAACCTCTACATATGCCACACCAAAGGATCCAACACAAGAGGTAGAATGAGAAAAGGCTTTAGTGATGTGGAAGATTGCATCCTGAGGGACTACTTGCAAGCGCTTGCAAAGAAGAATTGAAAAAAAGTGGATCAAGCCTTGAATATATGCACAGCTCTAGAGGAGCTCATCAAGGTAAGAACTCTGGAGGAGAAGAATGAAGTCTAGAAGTGATGAAGGATGATACATTGGGCCACGTAGAAAGATTAACTATTGTTAAACAAAAGCGTGAGGCCCTGAATTAGCAACAAGAGATCCACACAAGAAAGATTAAATGAGCTTGGGAAACTCATTGCACATAGAAAATGGATTTACTAGAGGGAAGGATGACTGCAATGTCAAGCATTGTGTTGGTCTTGAAATGAAAAAGGGGAAATTGTGAAGGATGAACTTGAGTCCATCATTGTGGACATTCCAGAGAAAGCAAATAGAGAGAAGGCTCTCACCAAGTGGCAGGCCTTAGAGGCCAAATAAAAGAGGAGTATCCAGAGTTGATCCTTCAAGATGAGACAGATGAGGCTGCCACATAAAAGCATTCTTTATTCATTCAAATTCTTTCTGATTCTTTCTATTCAACATTTTTTTTTGGAGATACCCATTGTCGGGGTGACAATGAGATTAGTGTGGGGTAATGTTGATCAGAGAACACTTGATAGAACTCACACAAGAAGTCCACATGGGAAAATAGGCCAGGTTCAAGGGCACGAAGGGATAGGAAGAACCCACACATGCACACAAGACAAGTCAACATTTAGGACTTAGCCATTTTTGGGCATGAAGATCTATTTTTAGAAGATAGCGTGCAGAACACACCAACGATGCAGAGACGTGTGCACCACGCATTGTCTATTTCTGGAGGATCGGATTCAGAGCACTTTTGCATGGAGATAGTCTAAGAATAGGATTGTCACCTCAGTTAACTATCAGTAGTCTATAGATAGCACACTTGCATGTGTGGCTATGCATGAAAATGGTGCATGGCTATTAATAGCATGCGGCCTATTTTTGGGATAGATAAGTGGTGAAGGGAAAGTCCCCACCCTATATATATGTAGTGAATTACCTAGTAGGAGAGATGATGGATATAGAGAGATAGATAACATAGTGTGTGTGTGTGTGTGAGAGGATAAGTATACAGAGACATGTACATGTTTCTGGATTACCATATCAATCCATGCACATCGGCATAGATTTCCAGTATTGTAAGAAGCTTCTGTGTTATTGTGATAATTAAGAGATGGAAGATATTGACTGAACCTAAGTGTCATTCCTGTGTGTAATTGGGTAGTGCATGTTCTTATTTCTATCATGATTATTGTTTAAACCTATTCTTTCCTAGATCTAGATCTATCATGCACTGTATAATGATGTATTAGTTATGGATCTATATGCTTTAAGTCTTAGGCTTGTGTAGATATTGAGTGAGATAGGAAGGTCGTAGGAGGAGGATCCCTAGCTCAGGATGTATTTTCAAGATATGTGGAGCTATAAGGACAATTCATAGAATAGATGGCCAAGGTGGATATACTATAGTGATAGTTAGGTATATATAGAGGCCACGACTAGTGTCTTAGAGTGACAAGTGAAGCATCTAGTTCTAGAGCTCCCGTGATTATATATAGTGATAGAAAAGATGGTATATGATGTATATGCTTGTATTTATGCATGGGTGCTTTCCCCAATGATTCCATTTTTGTAACTATAATTTGTGATGAGATATATAGAGAGACATGTATTAGATATCATATGTGGTGTATTATTGCATTGGTATATGATGTGATGGTTGTCATTTGCACTTTGAGTTGCTAGATGTTGTATGCATTTGAAATGTTTTTCTTTATTATTGCATGTTGAAATATATCATGATGTGAAAATAATAGCTTACATAGTGAATTGAATATGATTTGTATGTGAATGAATGAGAGTAAATAGTATAGTGATATGATGATAAGAATGTATGATGTAATGTGATAGAGTAGTAAAAATTACAATGTGATGTAGATAGGTGTATACTGAGAAGATGTGAAACAACATTTGTAATCATGTGTGATAGAGAATGAGGAGAGGGTAATGAAGAGAGCTTCCCCCGTGAGAATGAGGTTTATTTTTGTAATAAATCCTTGATGTCATGTAAGAACCTTAGAAAACATGAGTGCATCATCAGGTAATGAGATGATCTATGGATATCACCTACCAAATATGGAGAGGCCTGCAAGGGATGGTAGAATCATGTGAAATAAAAACAACATGAGAGTAAGAGTCAAATGGAATGCCGATGAAATGGTGCCAATGATGGGAGGCATAGTGGTAGGAAGCATGGACGGTGATAGCTTAGGAAGCCAATGGGATGCACGTAGCAACGTGAGGAGGGTGGGATGATGTAGTAATATGTGAGCTAGATGGAGGGCATGAATGGATGATAACCTTAGGAGGTGGAAGAATGATAACCTTAAGGGTGGTGAAGGAGACAAATGGACACTGATGGAAACTCACTTATGTGGAATGGGAGAGAGAGAGAACTCACACGAGAGAGTACTGAAATAAATGACACCTTTGTCTTCTAATTGTTGTAATTTTTCATGTAGAGCACAACAATCATTATCTTGGTGGCCATTGATGTGATAGAAATTACATAAAGGGAGATTGTGGCTGATGTAAGTGATGAGGAGGAGGATGATGATTTGAAGGCAAGTGGATTAAGTGATTATCAAGAAAATTACACAAGACATGATGAGGCTTAGCAATATATGAAAAGTGTAATGGCTCATGAGTATGAGGTGGAGAATACTTAGGTGTAGGCCAATGCAAAGGTGGAGGGGAAGAAAGATGCTTATGCGGAGGAGATGGTGACCATGGAGGGTGCTCAATGGATGGAAGAGGAGAAGAAGTAGTGGGAAATGGAGTAGTAGAAGGAGAAGGAGAAAAAATAACATGATGCGTAATTAAATATTGTTCTAGATCAATGAATTTATAGCACAAAATCATAAAAGATTCACATATATCATTCGATAACTTTTCTTTTAATGCGGGAATCAAACCATGATAAAAGATGAATTGCATTTCTAAATCAATGGGATGAAATAATAACTAATGCATGCAAGAATTGAAGCATAAAATGTAATCTATAATTGGTTCTTTCTTTTCTTGATGCAAAGTAGGAAAGTGATCATATGTAACTCTAAGACCATTGTTAACGATAAAACACCTAAGAAAAGCATCCTCCATATCATAATAAGTACTAATAGATCCATAAGGAAAATGAGTATACCATTGAAGAGCATGATCAACAAGACTATGATGAAAAGATTTGAGGAGAAATCAATCATTAGAATAAGAAGCCATTGCTAAACGATAATGCTTGAGATGTAAATAAGGGTTTCTAGTGCCATCAAAACATGTAAAGGTAGGTATGAAAAATTCCTTAGGGAAAGTTGAATTGTTATATGTATTGGATTTCCTGGAAGAGAATTATGATCAATGGAATCATAATAGGATTTTCTTTCGAGAGTGAGAGAATGAACTTGGGCTTACAAATTACTAACAACATGCATGAGGGATAGAATATCATGTGAAGGGATAGTAGAATAAGTGAGAGGAACATTGAGATGTTGAAGCTTTACGTTATGAGTGATCATGGGGAATTGAGAGGGAGGAGAGGATGTGGAAGGAGGTGAGGGAAGAGAGAAGAAGAACATGGAGGCTCTATAGGAATGCTAGATGTAGACTCGGGAGTCACAATAAGAGGTGCATTAATGGAAGGAGGAGAATCATCATGAATAATATTAGAAATAACCTCGAAGTGGAAGAGACAGGAGTGGTAAATTCACATTCAATGGCCTTAAGAGAAGTAACATCCTCATTAACATGTTCATGATCATAAGTATAATCAACATCACTATCAGTCATAGGTTCACAAGTGAGTATTTCATCAAGAGAATCATTAGCATATAAATAAGTAGGAGTACTAACATGATATTTATCATTTCAATCATTGGAAACATTTCAGAAATAGGAGTAAGAGATATAGCTTTACATTCATTTTGACTATTAATGGAAACATCATCATGCACATGTACATTTGTAACCTTATGAGTAGATTTATTGACATCTATACAAGAAAAAATGTCACCAAGAAAAGGATCTACATTAAAATTATCATACATTACAATAGAAGGAGAAGAATGTACAACAACATGGGTGACTATGGAAGATGATGAAGAAAATGCATAATAGTTTTGGTCATTAGAGAGAAAGTACATATGAGGGGTGTCTTGGAAAGCAAGAAGCTTTTGGAGGGTATTAGAACCACATTTAGAATTGCAATAAATATCAAAAGTAGTAGCATCATCAAGGATAGGTTGCACACTGACATGATTCATAGCCTGCTTGGGAAAAGAGAAGCTCTTTTTAGCCATTAGGGTTTTTGGGATCCTAGGGAAGAGGTTCAAAAAGAGAGGGGTTCACCAAATGATTTAATAAAAACTTAATTAAATATAATTTCAGAGTAGCTAATATTATAAAATGAAGTAAATTAAAAATTCTAAGCACTCTAATGACAACCTTGTAAGCAAATGGGAGAGATAAAAGACTTAGTTATTTTATGCTTAACTGGAACATGAATGAACTAGGAAAACTAATGAATAGGGTGAGCATAATGTTGTAAATGCTCAAGATTAATTCTGCACTTCATGTACATATATGGACATGGGCACATGGGATAGGGTAGGAGCACCTAGGTGCCAAAGACCACTTCTAGGCATCGATGACTACGCAAATGCTCAGAATCTTATTTCTTCTATGTTATCGTGGTTCCATAATTACTCTCTGATTGATCACCGATATTTGCACGTTAATCGTTGGGGTACCTCAGTAACCTCACAAAAAAACCCTAGCTACCTACATAAGCTCACAAACACATCAAATTAGAATTAAATATGCAATCTATGAAGTTGGACTGACCACCGGTGGTCATCCGAAGAGTGAACTTATGATCGAGCGTTGCATTACATTCTAGACTCCATGTAGTTCCTAGTGCTTGTGTATGATATTGTGTTCTTAGGTTTCCTCGTGATAATTACGTAAAAATAGAAAGCTATAGATAACTCTAATGCAAACGTGTGAGATGGAATTCAACACTTCCCCTTCCTACGTAGTGTATGCATCCCAAAAATGTAGTCCCTTTTATATTAATGATAATATGTAGATATGATTGCCCATAGAATTGTCACTGCAATAATAGTGTGTATGTTATGTTTATATATAGATCTCTTGTTTGAATTTCAACACTAATGACACAACATGCTAACTATGACCTCGGGATAAGGATAATAAAACTAAAAAGGCCAACCACAAATGTAAAAATGTAAACAAGAACAAAGAGTAAAAAGCACCCAGAATGGACAGGAGCGTTTGGGTGCTAGTGTCTAGAATGGGTGCTGGTGTCCTGGGATAAATGATGACATATGTGAAAAGATATATAGGCAGGGGATCCTTGTGACTGACCAAAACTAGGTACAAAAATGACATTTGTGAGAGAGAAAGAAAATAGAAATATTCAAAGAAATTATATGGACAAGGGATTATGTCACCAATGAATAATTTTCTCGCTTAAGATCCATGCATATAACAACATACTTGATGACATAGTATAATAATAGTATGTGCGTGATTTTTTTCTACACCTTGTAGAAATTGGTGTATAGTATGGTGTACTAAGTTGAAGAGAGGTTTGAAGATAGTTTTGTAAGGACATTTTAACCTTAAGAAGATTGAAAGAAGTGTTATTATACTAAAATCGATAAAACCCAACCTTGATTTGCAAAAATACAATTTTAAGAAGGTTTTGAAGGAAGATTAGTTATGGAATATTATTGACTCATTATTAGTGATCTTTGAAGGATTTTGTGTGTGATAACAAGATTTTATAAGTAAGGGAATGCCTATTAAAATGTTAAAAGGATCAAGAAGGTGACAAAGATCAAGAAATGAGAATGCCCAATTCTTGAAAATAATGTAACAATCCTAATAAAAATAATTTAGATTAAGATGACAAGAAGAGATAATTGACATAATAAATAGTGACAGATAATGTACTTAAGCCTAAAGGGTGAAGTAAGAGTCTTAACAAAAGACGTGATGCCCTTGAAAATCCCATGACTATTCTCATATAGTCTTGAAGAAGGAAAATTGTAAGGAACATTAGGATTTAGATTTAAGGTGACTTGGTTGTGTTAAGAGGTTGATGTGATGACTAGGAAGTGATAAGGAAAGTGAAGGTGGTGAGATAAAAAAGAAACTTAATCCAAAACCTAAGGAAGGTAGATCAAAATCGATTTTAGAGATAAGAAGGATCAAGACTAAGGAACCTCGATAATGCCAAAAGTGGAAAAATAACAAGAAAGGAGATAGAAGTGTGATCAAGAATTGAAATTTCCTTATACAATTTTAACATAGGCGAATGATAAAGCTAGAGTGGTTGAAACAATAAATATGTGATGAAACCCTAGAAAATGTTTCAAAACCCTAGTTAGGCCTAAAGGAGACCTAGAGACAAGGAAGAGAGTTGGGTTGGGAATGATAGAAAGAGATTGAAGTCATAAAATTTTGCACAAAACACAAGAAGGATAATGGGTATTTGAAATATATTTCACTTTTGCATGGAAATTTGTAGTTTTCATTGAACACTAAGCTTTGTATGCATTCAGGGATAGAAATTAGGTCTAACTTGGAATGGTAAATTGGGAATAGATTTTCACAAACCTGAAGAAGGTTATGAAACTTTGTAGGATCTTGGATGGGAGAAATGGGCATTGGAAAAATTTACCAAAGAGTCCTATCTCGTGTAATGTGTATTTTACATCAAAAATGTCTTTTGGAGGGATACAAGCTAGTTTGAAAGTTAAAAAAAGTAAATTGAAATCTCGGAGCCGAGAAATAATTTTCCTTTATTGGAGAAATCAACATGATCCCTCCACTTGCTCCATTCTTACTTCTTGATCCATCAAAGTATAATTTCCATAAACCTTCATCTTAATATATTTTTACAAGGTTAGGAATAATAACATTTTCTCATGAAAACAATATGTTCTAAGACCTCTTTTCTTCAATATAGCTATGTGGATCAATAACATGAGTTTGAGTAGCCCACTCATCAAGCAATAAATTAGGAATTCCCTCAAGAAGTGTGGTTGGATCTTGGTCAACTAGCTGGTCTTCTTCATCTATGATCATACAATTTAATTAATGACACTAGAAATATAAGGTTTTATGTGATTTTTTGAGATGGGTTTAGACCTTATGGTAAATTTGGTGCCATACCTTATTCTAAACAACATGTGAGACCAGTATGATGATAAGTAACCTCCAATTTTGGTCGTGAAATATCTAGAAAGACACAAAGCAAAGAGAGGAGGAAGATCAATGATAAAAAATCTTGAGGAATGGAGAATTTGGGGCATGCATGCAAGGTTAAGCTCAGTCCTCTAATGACTCCAAGGGTCTCTACAGGTGTTCCATCAAGTTGAACTACTCCCTTAGAAAGAGGCTCATAATCTAGACAAGTTTGTCAACAATTTTCTTGGGCATAACTAAGTTAGAGGCTCTGAAATCAATCATGCAATTATGAACTAGGTTTTAACCTATGATCAATGAAACATAAAAGGGAGGTGGATTAACACTCTTGTTTTTTTGATCTTCTTTTGGATCAGGTGTATTGGTGAGAAAAACCTTAGATGGTTCTTTGGATGGTTGGATAGAGAGATTGAGGTTAGACAAAGCTTCTTGCAAGAGATATTTTTGTCAGGAAGAGACAAGGAATCCCATATTGACATATTAACTTTGGTTTGCTTCATATGCTCAAGGATATTAAATGATGGAGTACTAACCTTCTATTATACTTTGCTAACAACACCTTCTTGCATTGGTGGCATGGAGATTGGGGTCTCTTGTTGATTTTGAGCTTTTGTAAACTGACTTCTTTGATTGCTTTTTTGATTTAAAACTAGAACAACATCTTGTAATGTTGGAGAAGACTGATAATTTCTCTTACTAGTAGGATGATCCACTTCTAATGTTCTTTTCTTTGACCTTGTGTTCACTACCACAGAAGTAGAACTCTGATTTTTTGATTGTCAAGTTGATTTATTCCAAAAAAATCATCTTCTTTCCAATTTAGGAATGTAGCATCACCTTACACTGACTCTTTTGAAGCCTCCTATTGTGGTGGAGTCTCAACTAATGAACTTTGGGACATAACAATTGTTTTCACCATAAGTGCTTGATTTTGAATACCATTGAAGCAATAATTCTGATTATGGGCTTGATTACATGGATAACACCACTCATAATCTTGGATTAGATTGTTTTAGACTAGTATAATTACTTTGGATGTGCTAAAGAAACATTGGGATTGATTGTTTGGATAGGTTTGGCATTAGCAAACTAATTTTGGCCCTACAAATTTTGGTTGAAAAAGAGGTCTATTCTATTGATTGGGAGGATAGTAAGGTCTTGAAACTTTGATTTTTCTATCTTTTAAGAGAAACTATCTCATTCCCAAAATATTTTAATATTCCTTTTATCTCTTGTAAATCATTTGATTGGCTTGGGGCTGCACTAATTTGGCTCAAAGGCTGAGAATTAGGCGTTGGAATTGGAGTTATTGTAAGTATTTGGAAGGAAGTGGGAGGAGGAATTTAGAAAGATGGGCATGGGAGGCCTTGGAGATATTTTCCCCACTTGTATAAGACTATTTTCAGCTCCAATTTCTATGTCATAAGCATCAAGGAGTGTCCTTCTTCCCATTGATTGTATCATCACTTGAAATATCAAAATTCAAAGCCCTTAGATAATAAAAAAATCATATTGAGGAGTAGGCCTTACCAATTGTGGAATTCTATCCCAAGTCTTTTGGAATTTGTAGTTGAAATCAGTCATGAACTCTTGTGGTGCTCTCTTGATGGTGGTCAATTGTTCCACTAATGAAAGATGATCTAATTTTCCTCAAAATTCATGTAAAAAAAATTCTCCTAGTTGATCCCATGTAGTGATGGAATTTAGTGTCAAGTCCTACACACTACACTATAATGTTTTCCTTTGAAAGAGGTTGCTAATAATTTGACTACAACATTGTCTTGAGTAATATGATAAATAGAGCATATATTGGCCACATATTTAACATGTTCTATGGGTGTAACCTGATTTTCCCAGTAAAAATGGGATGCTCTTAAGAGCGGAAATTGGGATATCATCATGTTGAGAAAGAAATAGTGGGTTGTCATCATTGAAGGAAATAAAAACCTAATTTCTTGGGAGGGCCATATTTAGATTGAGATTGGGTATGGAAAATTGAGAAATGAACTTGGTTTTTATGGAGTGGGAGGAGATTTAGGGTATGGTTTGGAGTTCAAAAATGCTTCTCTTAATTGAATTCAAAGGTAACTCAATGAAATCAAATGGAATACCTTTTGTAGATGATCTAGTTGTAACCTTTGGCATGAAATACGTTGATCTACTACCAGGATGTGCTTTGAACTTATGGAGCCACCATATGCTGGATGAAAGTGCTTAAAACATTGATATTTTCTAAGACAACATCAAATAATTGACAAATTCTTCATTTTATGTCCCACTTTGAGCGTGTTAAAAACCTTTGTCACTTTGAAATGCACCCTTTAGAGAATGGTGTGATAACTCTCCTTTCAATTGACAAAATGGAAACACTCCTAGGTTATGGGTGACCTGTATGTTGGAGTGAGTCTCCAAAGGTTGGTTCCCTAGTGCAACACCTAAACTATTTTCTATTTCTAAGACTACTCTATTCTACCAAAACCAACAAGGAAAAGGGAGAAGAAAGAAGATAAAAAAAAAAATATGGTGATACACCATAAAGTTTTGAGGATCTTAGACTTATTAGAATCACACAGATGGACCATGGGAGATATGCACACCATACACTAACTATAAGTGACTATATCAAAGAAAAAGTGTTTCATATAAGGGTTCAAAGTTGAGTTGTGACAAGATAAATAAGGGTAGAAAATGGATCCAAAAAATCCTACATATAACTTGTTAAACATAATATATGACCTGTAAATTGACACAAAACTGCATGAAGGCATGAATATTAAACTATTAAACCAAGGATAAACATGTATCATGAAGATAAACTCAATTTAAAACAAAATATGCACTAAACACATATTGTAGAAAGGTAAAAAAACTCTTTATTGCTCCAAGAGGTGGAATAAGCACAAATAATCACTCATGACCCTTGCTTTCTCACTCAGAATACTAATTACTCTAAAAACATGAATGAAGAGGCCAAGATAATTTTTATAATACATTCTAGAGTTTTATAGAAAATATGAGAGAGAGGAAAGAAGGAAAATCCCAAACATGCAAGTCTGACTTGTAAAAATAGGAAAAAAATATGTGGTTTGTCTCCTTGCTCCAAAAATAACTCCTTTTTGAGTGAAGGGCATGCATTCTACTTTATTTTCTTTCTTTTCTCTAAAAATAGTCTCCATACTTTTTTTTATCCAATTCCGCGCCCAAAATAAAATATGCACTCCCAAAATAGAAAAAAACTTTTTCTACTTTTGCATGCTTTGTTCTATTATTAAACCTTTTAGATGATGAAACAAACTTCCCTTGCATGCTTTCATCTATTTTTAACTCTCCATGCTTCATTTTTGACAAATTGTGCTAAAAATAGCATCATGTGTTTGGGAAAAAGAAAAAAAAACATTTTCATGGTTAGAATGGTTTCCCCCATTTTTAGATGCTCCAATAATGATCTTTCACCTATTTCTAACCTTCCCATGCTTTTACATACTCCAATTTTTCCTTTTAGATGGATTTAAGAGGTTAAAAATGAATTTGGGGCCATTTGTGGGTCGTGTAAATTTTTTTAATTTTATTTTCCTTTGTTGCACGATTTTTTCCAGGATTTTTTTTTCTTTTTTAGAGAATGGATTTTTCTAGGATTTTTTTCCTTTGTAGCTTGGATTTTTCTCGGGGAATTTTTTTCTTTGTTATATGGCTTTTTCGGGATTTTTTTCCTTTGTTGTGTGGATTTTTCCAGGGAAATTTTTTCCTTTGTCGCATGAATTTTCGAGGACTTTTCCTTTGTTGCACGACTTTTTTCGGTGATTTTTTCCCTTTGTTGTGTGGTTTTTTCCAAGAATTGTTTTCTTTGTTACATGTATTTTTAGGAACTTTTTTCCTTTGTATTGTGGATTTTTCCAAGGAATTTTTTCCTTTGTTGCCGGATTTTTGGGGAATTTTTCCTTTGTTGCACATATTTTATGGGGAATTTTTTCCCTTTGTTGTGCATATTTTTCTAGGAACTTTTTCCCTTTCTTACACAAATTTTTCTAGGATTTTTTTCCTTTGTTGCATGATTTTTACGGGAATTTGTTACTTTATAGTTTCTAATAAATTCATAGCCTCCACCCCTTCCAAGCTCACCTAACATTGTTTCTCCTTTATTTTTTATTTTTTCCTCCAATCCAAAATTGTTTAAGTATGCAACCTGAAAATTTGATCTAAATAAACACAGGGATCTTATTTGGATAACACTCACAACACTACACTTATATCCCTTCCACCATTTGTGCATTTAGGTACTAAAAATATCTATGTCCTTTCTTCTTGCACCTACAAAATGTGTTGTTGAATCCATTTTTACTTCCATATCCAAAGGATCCTCCTCCTATGAAATATTTTCCCCTTCCTCTTTATGTGCCATCACTATTTGGTGAAATACAAGCCTCATCTTCTTGCACAAAACCTCCTCTACCACCACCTTATCTACTTTGCCTCATGTGAGATTCCCTTTGATTCATTTTACACTATGTTTTTATGAAAATAATCAGGTACATTCATGAAGATGATCTATAAAAAGGGGGTCTTATGTGGACATGTTTTCCTAAAAATTGAGAAACATGTACTTTCGTTGATTATTTGAGGTACTTACACTCAAAATTTGAACAAGATATAAAAACATGAATTGTTACATTTTGAGTATAGTTTTCAAATTATTATTGTTTTGAAAATGGTGAAGTATAGGTGGTAGAAATTGTTAAAATTAAAATAAGTAATCATGTTTTTAGATAAAACATAGTCGATAATGCTAATCGTTCGCCTCTCACTTTTTTAGCATCATTTAGTATTTTTTAAAATCATTTTGTGGAAATTTAGATAAGGTTATCTAGTATGTTATATATATCATTTTGAATTTTATCATAATATTTTATAATGAATTTTACTAGTAAATAGGTCTTGAAATTGATTAAAAATATATAGTTGAGAATTCATCCCACATTACTACCTCAACATTAATTGAAATTGAAATTTTTGTAAAATAATGCACAGAGAAGTTGGTCTAGTATGTGATGGTATAATTTTCTTCGAATTTGGATTCATACATCAAAACTTACATACATAAAGTAAGACATTTATTTTATTCCAATATACTGGCATAGGAGACATATTTACAAATATTTAACATTAGTATCATTATAGTTATAAAAAAATCAAAAACATTGTATCATTAGAAAGAGAAAAATTTGATCTTCATTGTATTCATGATTTGACAAAAAAATTGTATTAAATGCATAACATATTCCATAATTGAAGATAAAATTTGACATCGAAATCCTTCAACACCGCAAAATGATAGTTCCAAGCCTTTGGCTTGGAAATATGAAGCATTCTGAGCCAAGAGGGATGTTTTAGGAAAGGAATTTGTAAAAAAGTGTACATGTTAAGTTTTTATACTATATAAACCTAAATCCCAATCTCTTTTTAATTAGTTATAGGATTCTAAGCCCGCTTTATTTTTTACAAGATTTATACAATGTGAACAGAGGTTTCAATACATTTTTATGCTTGATTACATCACATTTACTTTATCTCCACCATTCCTCGAATTCCCACTTTTTATTCCTTCTCTTTTATTTTGTCTCCAAAATTTTGACCCCAATTTTGATTTATTCTCTTTTGTTTTTTCTACAACATTTTGACTCTAATCTAATGAAATGTTTTTTGTTTTGTTTAATTGATTGTATATTATATACTAAATTTTTGTATCTGTGTATTTTTCAATTTAGGATCATGGGTAGTGGGTCTATAAGTAGAAAGAGGAAGAAATTAGAGAGGAAAAAATTGAACAAAACATCTAGACAATGAGAAATAAAAGCAATGAATAGAGAGAGTTCGAGACACTAGAAGTATGTCATTATTTGCTAATGATCATGTTGAAATCAAATCTACATCGTCGGAAGTAATTACTAATGTTGAGGAAGATACTCCTAAAATTTTTAGACAAAATTCAATTCATGATGTCACATCAAATTATGTTACAAGTCCACATTCAAACTTTCAATTTTTTAATTATGATAATATTTCAAATATGCAAGTTAATTCATTTCGCTAAAACACATAATGAACAATCTAACTCAAAAAAAAATCAATAGAAAAATCAAATGAAGATCATGTAATGGAACAATGAAACCACAAAGAACACCTCCTAGAATTATGTATAGGAAACCCAAGTTTTTAATTGAAATTGATGAATTTTTTTCACCATTGGTTTATTTAATATCTAGATATAATTTAAGAAGAAAGGTTAATAAAATATGGAATATATTTACTAAATTAAACGAAACTCAAAAATTTCAATTTTTTATTATTATTATTGATAAATGGTATTAAAGGAGACCATCCCCCATGGAACAAAAGGCTCAAAAGCCAGAAATAGCAAAGATGGAGCAGCAGTTTTTTATAAGTGGGGGCTAAACCCCGAGTGAAAAAGAGCCTAAGAGAGCTAGAATGAACATTGAAAAGCATGGCAGGGGTAGACTACCAACAAGGATCCCAACAACAACCAAAACATAGCTCAACAACAGTTGTAAAACCATAAAAACACACAGAGAGACAAAAGACCAAAGAAAAATATTTGAGAAACTCGTTAAAGACCTTTTGAGCTTCTTCTAGGGCCTTGAAAAAGTTGAGTGCTACTTTCTTGTTTGGGTCCTTATTGTCCTTTGCTAAGGCCTTCTTCTTGGCCTTACCCTCTTTCCAAATATCCTCTCGAGATGCCACTAACTTCACAAATTTGTTTAACATGAATTTGAATGAAATCAAGGAAATCCTTATGCATGGTTAATTAGTTGATTTTTTGTTGACCATCTATTGTATTGTCTTATCTATGTATTTTTCATCTTATATAGGTCATCAATATTTTCTTCTAGTTTGGTAGTGGTTATGGAGCTTAATTCATTCATGCTGCCATCTTTGAGTAGAAATTCCACATTATCTTCAATGGTTTTATGGAATCAACCTAGTGTTATAGTTGGGTTTGCATGTTAATGCTACAATTAGGTTTAGGGGTAGAAAGGTTCATGTTCGGAGGCCTTTGATCGTAATCTAATTCCCCTTGTTCATCCTATGGAACACTCTTTTAGCAGGGGGAGGTGAGTGGGATGGGAAGTTGGGATTTTTGTTCTAATTTTGGGCTATTGGGGGAGGGGGAACAAGGGGGAGAAGGGTCATGGAAATACTTGACATAAAAGGAATATAACTCCTTGATGTAGGGAAGGGCTCTAGCATGGTCTTGCAATTCAATTTTTTTCCTCTAAGGAATGCAAGATGTAGTAAGAAAGGCTAACCTTAGCAGAGCGCTGAAGTGATTCAACAACACAAGGTGATGAAGAGGCAATGTAGAATAACAACCTTCCAAAGTAACATACCTGACCATCATCTTGGCGACATCATTGTAAGGAGGGGGCAGAGAAGAGCATAACAACCCTGATTTACCAATTTTTAAGACTTCATCACCCTCCACGAACCTCTTCTCTTCAGCTTCCTTGTCAAACTTGTTCCTGTAAAAATTTATGCCATCCATTAATAATCTCGTGATGAAGGATATTAAGTTCTCATTAATGGTTAATTCATTCCTCCTAAAATTTAAGACCCTATCCTTCCACTTTTGAGAAAAGTTAAGAGAAATTTGGATATCATGTCCTTTGATTCTTTGTATAAAATATTTGAAGCCATCCACTTCAAGAACCTTCCATAATTCCACATTCTCTTTCCATGTCGGGTAACAAATGGGCTCAACATGGAAAGGAGGGCCACCCATGGTTGAAATAATTGTAAAATGTAGGTTATTGAAAGCTTGAGGGTCACTAGAGAAAGGCTTCACAACAAAGCACCACTTGTCATCAGCAATGAGAAAAAAAAATTACCCAGAGCTTTAGCAGAGACTAATTATAGAAATGAAATGGATTTTCAACATCGTCCCTCAACATAAACACCTAGACAGTTTGTAGAGGATGATCATTTGAAAGAGTTAAAACCCAAAAGTGTGGCGTACCCCAAGAAAAGGCTCCACACATTCCTAGACCACCATCGAGTACTACTAGATTGACAAGTGGATTTTTCATCTTTAGTAATGATGATCTAAGTCATTTCGGGTTTTGAATGTGATCATTCCAAACTTTGTATTAATTAGAGCATACACCTTCATTGACTAAATCATTTGTTGCACCATTACCCTTCCACTACGTGTGATAATCAATGACTTTATTAAACTCCTTGCAAATCTCCTTGGCTTCGTTAATGAAGTATTTAATAGTCCAACTAGGGGATGGGTATCTTTGATGTTATTAATAATGTTGAGAGAGTCCCCTCAATTATTAAAATTTTTACTTTATAATCCTTAAAAATTATAATCCCCATATAGCAGGTTTGTGCCTCTGCAAAGTGATTATATTTAACTCCCATTGGACATACTAATCCATATGGATCCAAAATGTATTTACTTCACTAGATCAATCAGCACCAAAGAAAGAAAATGAAGAAAAGGAGGCTTTGTTTGTAATTTAATAGAACCGCCACTTTGTGTAGAGCAGTGGTTGCAAAACCACCACCTAACCGTGGTGGTGGTCCTATAACCACCACCCAGCTAGGATGGTGGTCCCGTGATCACCGGTCCGCATTGGGCAACATTCCTATCACTTTCAACGAAAAATTAAATTTGAAACAAATAGTCCTAGAATTGAAAAGGATGTCCATGTATCTTCTCTTCCATGACCTTTCCCATCCTCCAAAGTGCATGGGAAGACATGGAAAATGCTATAAATACATGTAAGGAAGGAGATATTTGATGATGGAAGCATGAAAACAAGTGAACAAGGAATTCTTAGAATTGGGAGGAAGTGTGAGATATTATCTACTTCTCTTTCATACTTATTGTAAATTTTGTACTTATTATTTGAATTGGCCAATAAAAAGTGGGAAGAAAGAGTTTTTCCCTTCCCGACTAGTTTTCCTCCTTTGGAGGTTTCCAGGATAAAAATTGTTGGTGTTCATGAGTTTACATTATTTCCTTTCTCTGTAATTGTTGGTTCTAAATCATAATAAAATTCATTCACTAGCTATATCTATCATTTTCTAAATTGAAAGTAGAACAACAATGTTTAATTGTGATTCTATGAACAATTCCAAAGTAGAGAGTTTACAAATCATTTTGGTATCAGAGCTAACAAGTATCCAAGACTGTGGTATTCATTCTTGGATTTGTATGACAATGATGAGATCTAAAGGCGAAGAGGCATTACCTTGTGATCCAGACATTTCTACGAAGAAGTGGAAATAGATAATTCAGGGAAAAATGGAGGAAGAGAACTTGGTCCGTAGAATCTAGATGTTGTAGACCATGTTGTATATGATATTTAGAAGACAAGAAGAACTTGTAGATTTGCATAAGACGGATTTTATTAAGCAAGAATTCATGGAATCACTGGTTCGAGGCCTAGACAAAAATTTTGGCATAGGGAGAAGCTATGAAAATGAAGAAGATGGGGAAGAGCATGAAGAAGAGACTTCAATTGCAAGAGAGAAGGTAAAATCTGATCATGCTACTTTTAAAGTTGAAAAAAGTTTAAATTAAGAGCTTTGAAGGAAAATTAGATGCGAATTGTTTGATAAATAGTTAAAACAATTAGAAGTCTATTTTAGTGTCCATAATGTCACTGAGGCACAAAGGATCACCTTTATATGTCTCAAAATGGAGGGACATGCTCTGGTATGGTGGGAAACCCATCTAGCAACTTGTGAAAGGAAGAAACATCTTGTTGTGAAATTTTGGAAATAATTTAAAGAATTACTTAGAGCTAACTTCTATCCTATTGGCCTAACTTCTATCCTATTTAAAGAAAGACTGACCAAATGATTAAATGGTAGTATTTTAGACAAGGTAGTGGTCAAAGTGTGTAGGACTATACTACGGATTTTGGAGGCAAACCATGTTGTTGAATATGGACTTGGAGGATGAGGATATTCTGACTAAGTACTTGGGAGGACTTCACACTCACCTTCGAAGAAAATTCATCTATATGAAGCCCAAAGATCTCAACAAGGAATGTGTGCAAGAATACTTTATAGATGATGAGAAAAAGTAGACCCAAAGGTAAAGAAGTCAAAAATCAGATGAAGAAAGAACATGGGAAAACAAGTAACAAAGGTAAGTGTAAAGGGAAAGGTAAACAAGTTGCCATTACTTTAAATACTTGTAAAGATCCCAAGATTTTTTGTAAGAACTTTTATATGAATGGTCATACTTGACAGGTGGAAAAATTTGTGAATTATTTACCAACACTCTAGGAATCTAAGTCCCTCTACTTAACCAAAGGTGCAACTATCGTATATGCATGTGTGAGAAAACACAGATTTTTGTGGTGGCCTTTTGGTGGGATCCAACATGGGCACTCACTAACCCTGCGACAAAGCTAGAAATCTCTTGCTAGGAAAGAATTTGTCTAAAAGTGTGAAAGGGAGTGAGAAATGAGATAGGAAACTAATGTTAAAGGTAGGAAGTCGATTCTCCGCAGACATTAGTTAGAAACATTAACACATGCATTTATGAGAAGAAAACAAACCTGTAAATGGAAACAAGACAAGATAAGATTACAAACTCAAAGTTTCTAAAATCTCCTCATCAAAGAGGCTACAAAATCCTTCATATTGTATTGATGCTTAAACAAAAGTTATACATAATGTGGGAATGGAAGAAATTTGAGAATGGAGGAACCTACAAGAAAAATGGATATTTCCTTTGCTTTCTCTAGGTACAATGCACTCTTGAGTCTAAAAGATCAATCACCAACCCCTTACAATGGTGTGAAGAAGCCATTAAATATCTTACAAGAAATGGTTACAACTTCTTCTTTGTTAGCAAGAAACGGTTTACAATCTTTTCAATCCTTTGCATCCGTTCAGATTCTTGATTCGAAGAAATGCCAATGGCGAGAAAAACCAAACTTTCCATAATATAGCCATTAAAATCATTTTGTAACTTTGAATTTGAACCGTTCATCTTGCCTTTGAAAATTTAAACTAGATTCATCCACGTGGGAGATAAATTTATTGGAGCGGGTGTGGAGGATGCCTTTTGCATTTTGTAACTTTAGGAGAAATGGCATTTTGGAACATTTTGGCCCACTCTCCCACTTTTGATATGGTTTTGACACGTGGCCTTACTTGAGTGGAGACAGAGTCGTAGGTCACTTTTATAATTTTACCTTTTTTCAATGCGGGCTCAAAAACACAAATTGCTCTGCCGGCCCACCTCCCCGCTTTGACCTTTTGATGCGGGCTTAATATTTGAATTTTTCTAGGCATTTGTGAGGTTGCGGGTCACTTTATGACTTTAATCCCATTTAATGAAAAAGGCTCAAAACCTCAAAGTTCTCCACTTTGACGACCCACTTTGACCTTTTCCTTTTAACATGATCGGGGTGGGTCACTTTATGACTTTTAGCCCTTTTTACAAAAAGGCTCAAAACCTCAAATCTCCCCACCAACCCGTTTCCCCACTTTAACTTTCAATGCGGGCTTAATATTTCACTTTTTCCTTTTCACCACAATGCCTCAAAATGCAAAAAGGACCCGAATTGTTTGAATTTAATTAGATATTTCCATGTACCCATGGATAATGGGCCAAAATTTGATGGGGAAGAAAACTCCCATCATTCACGTTTTGGAAAAACACAGAGAGGAAGAAGAAAAACTCCACCATTTCACGCCCGATTTTCAAATTTCTTTCGCAAACCAAGGAATTGAAAACAATACAAGGTTCAATAATCCATGGCCATAGAAATATTGAAAATTTCATTCAAATGAGGACAACAATAAAATTTTCACGCGTCCAGATAGGAAAATGAAAAATTTATCAAAACGTGCAGACTGGAGAGTTTAAACAATTTCAAAGCATGAATTTCTCTATCTTTTCGGACTTCCAACTTTACTTGAACACTTATGGAGGTGTGAGCTCAAAATTTTTGAATTTGAATTAAAAATGAGGGGGGGATTTTGAGGGTGACAACAACTGGCTCTAGCTTGGGGACATGACATGGACTGAGCATAGTGAAGACATGACATGGGAATCCAGAATCTCAATCTCTAGACCCTATAATTTGTTGACCAGTGCCTTATCCATTGGGCCTTGCAGAGTCATATACAACTTCGAGAAAGAAATATCAGAAGAAGGAAACACACAACACACAATGGGAAGGAAACACACGACACACAACAAAAGGGAAAAAAACACACAACGAAAAGGGAAACACACCTATGGTACAAGGCGGGGAACAACCCATGCTTTCACTGATGATACAATTTCAAGTATTTCCCACTCCGAGGAAATTCCAGTGGCGTTCCATCCAAATATGAGAGAAGAAAAGCATTCTCACCGTAAGCTTCACAAATCTGGAATGGACCAAGCCATAATGAATCTAAACTTTCCATGGCTGCCTTTTGGTTCTCTTCTCTTGTCCCATAGCAGGATGAAGTCTCCAACTTTTAATTCTCTTCCTTGGCCTTCTTATCAAAAATATTCTTTACTTTCAATTGGTGCTCCTTAATTTGATCCACCACTGGAGTCTATTTTCTTCCAGCTTCTCAAGAAAAGGATCCTCTTATTAATGGAATCCTTGTACTAACCATTTCTATTCTATTTTATAACAGCTTGAGAGCTGGCATCTCGATCATGAGAGGAATTTTTGCTTCGACTCCATACAGCAGTTGGAATGGTGACATACCTATTGCCTTCTTGGGAGTGATCCTATCCACCCACAATGCGTCGTATAACCTTTTGTGCCAATTCCTTTGATTCTTGTTTATAAGCTTACGGAAAATGGTCACAATGTTCTTGTTGCTTGATTTGGCCTATCCATTTCCTTGTGGATAGTAGTCAAAAGAATGAGATAGGGAGATTTTGTAGCCATAGAAAACTTAGTCAGGTATCTCTAAAAGAAATAGGTAGCATTATTTGCTACAATCTCTTCTATGGCACTCCAAAATGACTATGATATTCTCCTTGATGAAGTTACATACTATTTCAGTGTTGGCTTGTTTGGTTAGAATGGCTTCCACCCATTTGGTGAAGTAGTCTATTGCTGTGAGTACATAGGTGTGCCCCATGCTTGAGTGAGGGTTCAAAACACCAATGAAGTCTAGCCCCCACTATTGAAATGGTTCTTCAATAACCATAGGCTTGAGTGGTAATGCAACGAGTTGTGGTCTTCCAACAAACTTTTGGCATGCTTTGCATTTAGAAACCCAATCTTGAGTGTTTGCAAAGATGGTGGGCCAATAATACCTTCCTCGGAGGATCTTGTGTGCAGTGACCATTGCTGAAAATTTCCACCACATGCTTGGTCATGGTATGCTTTAAGAAAATTTTCTTGTTGCTCTTTATCTACGCACCTAAGGAAACAACCATCCAAGCCTCTTTTGTAAAGCGCATGATTCTAGATTACAAATTTAGCTACCTTTATCTTGAGTGTTCTCCTTTTCTTGTAATCAAATATGGGAGGGCATTATCCATAAGTCAAATAATAGGCAATATCAGCATACCACTCATCAATAGTGGTGACAAAGAGAACTTGTGGGTTGTCTTCTGAACAAGTTGAGCAAGCAAAATTTTCTTCTCCATGTTGAACTTTGAGTGTTTCATCTTTAGCAATCAACTTGCACAAGCCATTTCCCCTTACCAAATTAGAGGGTTGAATCTCTAAGTCATATTCTTGAGTCTTTGTAATCCAATTTCCTCTTTTAGCTCCGGGATCCTACTGTGTCAAGATGGACTTGATTGCACTGCTAGGGACCATCACCACCATATGGGAATTGAGGATGTAAAACCTGAAGTTTTTTATAGCTTTGACCATTGCATAGGCATGCTTCTCCAATTGGTAGTATTTTAGCTCATGCTTTTTCAAAGGACAACTCATGAAAGCAATAGGTGCTTCCACACCTTCATCATTTTTTAAACGAGAATGACAGAGAGTGTATGTTCTACGATGAATAAAATAACATGATGAATTCTTTGTTAAAATCTAGAGACACAAGATTCAGAGCCTTAGTAATGGATTCCTTGATCTCTTCAATGGTTTCCTTCCTTCATTGCTCCATTTGAACTTTTCTTGTGGTTTCATCATGGAAGTGATGTGCTTCATCAACTCAGCAAACTCAAGCACAAAATGACAAAGAAAGTTCACCTTTCTAAAGAATGAATGAACTCCTTTCTTGCTTGTGGGTAGGGATAATTCTTGAATGGATCTAATCCTCTCAGGATCAATGTGTGCTCCATGTTTGTTCACAATGTGCCCCAATAACTTGCCTTCTGTGACTCCAAAAATGCACTTTTTGGATTTAGTGATATGCCATGTTTCCTACACCTTGCAAGTACATGTTCCAAGTGATAGATATGATCTCCCATCTTCTTTGAAAATACTGTGAGATCATCAAGATATATTAAAATGCAATGCTTTAGATCTTTTAAGGCCAAATCCATCACCCTTTGGAATGTAGCTCCTGTATTGATTAGGCCAAAGGCATTCTACTATAGGAAAAAGTGCCCCAAGGTGTTATAAAGGATTTCTTGGTGTGCCTCCTCCTCGACACTTTGATTTGATTATATCCTGAGAATCCATCAAGTAATGAAAGCATTTCAGATCCAGTGACTTCTTGCAGGATATGGTCCATGATAGGAAGAGGATAATTGTCCTTTAGTGATGCCTGGTTCAAGTTGCAAAATCTACACATATCCTTATTTCACCATTCTTCTTCCGCACTGGCACAATGTTAGCCACCCACATTGAATGGTGGATGGGAAAGATGATCCTTGCATTAAGCATCTTCATTACCTCCTCCTTGATGGTATCAATAATCTTTGGGTTATCGTCACCTTTGTTTCTTCCTGAAGGGCTTAACACCCTACTTCAAAGGAATTGAGTGATGCATTTCCTTTAGCTAGAAGGATTTGAGTTCATCATAAGAGTAGGCCAAGACATCTGAGTATTTCTTGAGTAATGCAACAAACCTTATTTTTTCTTCAGGTGAGCAACATTTTCCAATATTGACCATCCTTGGTTCCTCCGAGGTACCAATGTTTTCTTTATCAAAATCAGTTGGGCATCGAGAATATTGCTTTTCTTTCTCTTGAATGAATCTGTCATGTTTGTCAAAGAGGTCTTCTAAAGAGACTAGGCCTTTGGGAATTTTGTTCCCTTTCAATTTGATTACTCCCTCATCATCAATCCCTTCAATTCCTTCTTTCCTTCTTTGGGGACTACTTCTCGGGTGTGTGGATTTTCACCTCCTTCGAAGAAGAGATTATTGAAATTATCCCTTTTCTCTAAAAAGGCTAGAATTTGGTTATCATCATTGAAGACTTGCCAATGATTTACATTATCTAGTACACTAGGCCTGAATACCATTTCAATGGTCACTTTTCTTTACCAAAAGAAGGATGAGGTGTCACTAGGGAAGTTGACACTACAAGAGAATCAACCTTTTCATTCTGTTCCCTTGGAATAGCTTCAATGGAAAATGCATCAAAAGATTCAATGCAGTCCCACACTCTATTTCTGTAATGTTCTTGGATTCTTCACCTGATATTGTTGGCACTTTACTACAACCTCTACATCACCTTGGCATCTCAGTTTCTTGATTCCCATGTCCTCTGCTACACTCATGCCTAAGATTAGTGCTTCATACTCTGCAAGTGTTATTTGTATTATCAAATTGTAGCTTGTAGGAAAATGGGTACAACTCATTGGAAGGAGAGTATAATACTACACCAGCTCCCGAGCCCGCACTGGAATGACTACCATCAAATTCCATTGTCCAAATTTGATCTTCCTCTTCCTCCATGAGAAGTGCAAGTTATCTCTTTTTTTTTATGTGAGGAAGTAGTTTCCTAGCCCACAATCTTGAAAGAGAATGTTTGTTTTTAGATCATCGACTTTCATACTATGTGAACTTCATCTTTCTTACTGATAGAACTTCTTCATCTCACCTTTTACTAGGGATAGTTGAAAGATGACCAATCCATTTTTATCTCTCCACCCAGTCTCTATAAACTCCTACTCAATAGCATACCAAAGGATGTTGGGATGTCTCCTACCAAGTATGGTTAGGAGCACCTTCTTATCTGGAAAATCATCTAGTGCTACATGTGCATCTTTGATTCTTCCTACCAATGGAACTTGTTTGGATTCCATTGAGTAGCATGTGCCATTTACCCAGGTCAAGGTGAGGCCTAGAGAATTTTAAACTTTGGCTGCATCACATTGTCTTAGGCTCTAGAATCTATGATACAATTATTTAGCTAGAAGCCTTTAATGAGGAGTGACAGGTAGAAAGGTTCAACCTATTGGTTTTGGAGGCACTGAGGGCTAGCATGTTTTGGGAAGGTGGTGTGGATGGTGTGGGAAATAAGCCTTTAGAATTAGGACTCGAGGATACATGGTTACCACCATGAACTGCATTAATGAACCTGTCAAATTGGGCAGGTGTGTTTGTAGGTATTCTATTTCTGAGAGCTGGAATTTGGTTTTGCTTGCATGTTCCACAAAGTCAAATGGGGTTATGGTGAGTGAGGAAGAGGTTCTAGAAATGGAGGAAGATTTACATGGTAGAGGATTTGCTACTTTGGGTGTTGAATTCTCCTTTTCGGGTGTAGCAATTGGCTTGGAAGGGGGTGAGGGTGTAGCTTTTGATTGAACCTTAGATGTTTTTATAGGAACAACATTTAAAGGAGAATTGTTCTTAGAAACTTTTGAGCTAGGAGAAGAATTAGATGACTTACTTGGCATAGTAGCATGATCCCTGACAACCAATGAGTCTGGTTTTTCTTTGGTCGACTCCATAGAAGGTGGTAATGGTGATCCTCTGCTGATGATTTTATTTTGTGTGACCTCTGGGGGAGAATATTCTTTATTCTTCTTATCCTTTACCACAATCGTTGAGGATGAAGCACCTTTCCTAGATTGTGCACGAGTGAAAACAACACATGAGAAACTTGGATCTTCTTCATCATCCTCATCTTCATCATCAACGTAATCAATTAGGCCATTGTGCATATCAACTTCCTCAACCTCAAGATAGTTTTCATAGTCTTCCATATTTTCTTCTTTAGCCATCAATTTTTTCTTCCTCCTCTGGCTCTTTGGTGTCATAGATGGCATTGATTGGTGGTGCTTCAAGAGCAAGCCGATGAGGAGGTGGAGAAATCCTTGGCCTATCTGGAGGGTTTGGTTTCCTTGAAGCATTCTACATTGTGATCTGAGATAGTTACTTCTTCAAGGCAACCAAGTCATTTGCCATTTTTTGGAACATCGGATCTGTGGTGACAGAGTTTGAATTCTGACCCTTTACTTTCCATTTGGGCCTTTCACCTTTTTGGACAAGATTAGATCATCATCGATTTCTATTGCATGGTCTTGAGCTTCCCTTAATGTTCTTGGTTGGGTTCTTCTAAGGAAGAAACCTACTTTTGATGGCAAGGCACTTGATGAAGAATCTCTTCAAATTATTTTCAGAGGCACCACATCTTCAGGGATTCTTCTTATCACTCTGTTATATCTTGCTACAAAGTCCCTCATTGACTCGGAGGTTTCTTTCTTCATTTGTACCAATTGGACCAACTAGAATATCCTAACAATCTTCTGATGCTCTTGAACCTATGTTTGAATGCACTTCTTATATCCTCCCAACAGGTGACAGGACCTTGGTGGTAGCATGTAGAACCATTCGACAACTTTCTCTTGAAGTGACTCCACAAAGAGTCGACTGACACATCTTCATCCTCAACACCCAACACACCACAAGCAGTGATAAATGCTGCTACTACATGCTCTTCGGGAGTTGAGAACCATCCCCTCTAAATTTTGGGAAGTTTTTTCTCAGCCTCTCGGTAGCTCATGGAGTGGTTGAGCAAGAGCCAAGTGGACCAGTGTTTCCTCCCCATGGTACATTAGGCCTATGGGCCTCACGATCACATTCACGCTCATGATTACAATCCCCCAATTCTATTTATGTTTCTATCTTCCAACCTTGCTAAGGCTACATCGTTTTGCTTTGCTCTTTTCATCTTCCTCGGCTTGAAGTCTCTCGATTTCTTCGAGTTGAGCTCTTATTTATTTGTTGGCTCTCACCTCTCTTTCTCTAGCTTCTTCTTCGGTCTTCACAGTTAGTGAAATTCTACAAGGTTCTTGTTGATGTATGGAAATTCACCATCCAAAGGATTGGCAACACTCAGGTTCCCAACGTGACTAGTTGCTTGAAAAGGAAGCCTCTGGATTCCGAGTAGCTCTTGTCTCCTTTAAAGTTCCTAAAAAATGGGATCAGTTTTTCCTCCTTGTCTCTATTTTTAGGGTGAATCTTCTATCCGCCAACTTGAAAATCTATGCTCTTCTTTGCGGTGCTAGAATTTGTCTTTTCCTCTCCAATTCAACAACGCGTTCTTCTTCAAGGTCTAAAATTCTCGTGGCAATGAAGTAGTGATTAGAACTTTGTCTATTATGCTAGATAGCTTCCCTCAAATCTAAAGCAACGTCTTCTTGGATGTGGAAGAGAAATTTGGGTCTTTCAATAGGAGGGTTTCCTAGAATAGCCATGATTTGAATCCATGTGGCTCATATAGCCATTCAAATTCTAGATTTTTTCTCTTTTTTGAATTTTGAATTTTCTGACCTTGTGGTCACATTCAAGTGCGAGATGTTAAAATCTACACCATAGTGGGGTGCCAAAAATTGTTGGCGAGGAAATTTTTGGGTGGAAAAACTTTTTTTGAATTCCTTGCCAACACTCTGGGAATCTAAGTCCCTCTACTTAACCGGTGTAACTTCCGTATATGCATGCACGAGAAAATGTGGATTTTTGTGGTGGCCTTTCGGTTGGGGATCCAATAGGGGCACTCCACTGACCTACGGAAAAAGCTAGCTAGTTATCTGCTAGGGGAATTTTTGTGAAAAGTGGGAAAGGGAGTGAGAAATGAGATAGGAGAACTAATGTTGCAGGTAGAAAATCAAATTCTTGCACACATTAGTTAGAAACTTTAACACATGCATTTATGAGAAGAAACAACCCTGCAAATGGCAACAAGACAAGATAAGATTGTGAACTCAAAGTTTCTAAAATATCTCTCATCAAAGAGGCTACAAAAATCCTTCTTCTTGTATTGATGCTTAAACAAAAGTTGTCATATAATGTGGGAATGGAAGAAATTTGAGAATGGAGGAAATTAGAATAAAAATGGCTATCTTCCTTTACTTTCTCTAAAGTACAATGCACTCTGAGTCTACAAGATCAATCATGCCAACCCCTTAAAATGGCGTGAAGAATCCATTAAATATCTTGTAAGAAATGGATACAATTTCTTCTTTGTTAGCTAGAAACGGTTTATAATATTTTCAATCCTTCGCGTCCGTTCAGATTCTTGATTCTTGAAGAAACGCCAATGGCAAGAAAAACCAAACTTTCCATAATGCAGCCATTACACTCATTTTGTAACTTTGAATTTGAACCATTCATCTTGCCTTTTAAACTTTAAACTAGATTCATCCACGTGGGAGAAATTTACTGGAGCGGGCGTGGAGGATGCCTTTTGCATTTTGTGACTTTTGGAGAAATGGCATTTTGAACTATTTTGGCCCACTCTCTCACTTTTGATATGCTTTTGACACGCGGCCTTACTTGAGTGGAGACAGAATTATGCTGGGTCACTTTTATATTTTTACCTTTTTTCAATGTAGGCTCAAAAACACAAATTGCTTCACCGCCCCTCCTCCCCGCTTTGACCTTGATGCGGGCTTAATATTTGACTTTTTATCAAGCATGGGTGGGGTCATGGGTCACTTTTTGAACTTTAAGCCCTTTACAAAAAGGATCAAAACCTCAAAGTTCTCCACCCAACCCCCCACTTTGACCTTTTGGGCTCAAGATTTGACTTTTCCTTTAGCATGATGGGGCTGCGGGTCACTTTATGACTTTTAGCCCTTTTAATGAAAAAGGCTCAAATTCTCAAATCTCCTTTCGACGATCTTCCCTCCCGCTTTGACTTTTTTGATGCGGGCTCAATATTTGACTTTTCCCTTTAGCATGATCGGGTTAATGGGTTTTTTTTACTTTTAGCCTTTTTTCAAATGCCTCAAAATGCAAAAATTTCTCATCTGCTCGCCTAATTAGATATGTCCATGTACCCATGGATAATGGAGCCAAAATTTGATGGGGAAGAAAATGCCCGTCATTCACGACTGTGGAAAAATGTAGAGAAGAAGAAAACTCCACCATTTCATGCCCGATTTTCAAATTTCTTTCGCGAACTAAGGAATTGAAAAAATACAAGGTTTGATGATCCATGGCCATAGAAAGATTGAAAATTTCATTCAAATGAGGAAAACAATAAAATTTTCACGCATCCTAGACAGAGAAAATGGAAAATTTATCAAAACATGTAGATTGGAGAGTTTAAACAACTTCAAAGCATGAATTTCTCTATCTTTTGGACTTCCAACTTTACTTGAACACTTCTGGAGGGTGTGAGCTCAAAATTTCAAATTTGACTTAAAAATGAGGGGGATTTTGAGGGCGACAATAACTAGCTCTAGCTTGGGGACATGACATGGACTGAGCATAGTGAAGACATGACATGGGAATCCAGAATCTCAATCTCTAGACCCTGTAATTCATTGACTAGTGCCTTATCCATTGGGCCTTGTAGAGTCATGAACAACTTCGAGAAAGAAATATCAGAAGAAGGAAACACACAAGCACACAATAGGAAGGAAACACATGACACACAACAGAAGGGGAAACAAAACCACACAACGGAAAGGGAAACACACCTATGGTACAAGGCGGGGAACAACCCGCTTTCACTGATGATACAATTTCAAGTATTTCCTACTCCAAGGAAATTCCAGTGGCATTCCATCCAAATATGAGAGAAGAAAATTATTCTCACCACAAGCTTCACGAATCTAGAATGGACCAAGCCATAATGAATCAAACTTTCCATGGCTGCCTTTTGGTTCTCTTCTCTTGTCCCATAGCAGGATGAAGTCTCTAACTTTGAATTCTCTTGCCTTGGCCTTCTTATCAAAAATATTCTTTACTTTCAATTGGTTCTCCTTAATGCGATCCACCACTTGGAGTCTATTTTCTTCCAGCTTCTCAAGAAAGAGGATCCTCTTGTCAATGGAATCCTTGTACTAACCATCTTCTATTTCCTATAGCATCTTGAGAGATGGCATCTCAATCGTGAGAGGAATTTTTTCTTCGACTCCATATAATAGTTGGAATGGTGACATACCTATTACCTTCTTAGGAGTGATCCTATCCACCCACAATGCGTCGTACAACCTTTTGTGCCAATTCCTTTGATTCTTGTTTACAAGCTTGCGGAAAATGGTCACAATGTTCTTGTTGCTTGATTCATCCTGTCTGTTTCCTTGTGGATAGTAGTCAGAAGAATGAGATAGGGAGATTTCATAGCTATAGAAAAACTCGGTCAGCTCTCTTGAAGAGAAATAGGTAGCATTATCTGCTACAATCTTCTATGGCACTCCGAAATGGACTATGATATTCTCCTTGATGAAGTTGCATACTTGTTTCAGTGTTGGCTTGTTTGGCCAGAATGGCTTCCACCCATTTGGTGAAGTAGTCTATTGTTGTGAGTACATAGGTGTGCCCCATGCACTTGAGTGAGGGTTCAGAACACCAATGAAGTCCAACCCCCACTTGTTGAAATGGTTCTTCAATAACCACATGCCTGAGTGGTAATGCAGCGAGTTGTGGTCTTCCAACAAACTGTTGGCATGCTTTGCATTTAGAAACCCAATCTTGAGTGTCTGCAAATATGGTGGGCCAATAATACCTTCCTTAGAGGATCTTGTGTGCAGTGACCATTGCTGAAAAATTTCCACCACATGCTTGGTCATGGTATGCTTTAAGAAACTTTTCTTGTTGCTCTTTATCTACACACCTGAGGAAACAACCATCCAGGCCTCTTTTGTAAAGCACATGATTCCAGATTACAAATTTAGCTTCCTTCATCTTGAGTGTTCTCCTTTTCTTGTAATCAAGATGGGGAGGGAATTCTCCATAAGTCAGGTAATAGGCAATATCAACATACCACTCATCAATAGTGGTGACAAAGAGAACCTATGGGTTGTCTTCTGAACAAGTTGAGCAAGCACAATTTTCTTCACCATGTTGAATTTTGAGTGTTTCATCTTCAGCAATCAACTTGCACAAGCCATTTCCCTTACCAGATTGGAGGGTCAATCTCCAAGTCATATTCTTGAGTCTTTGCAATCCAATTTCTCTTTTAGCTCTGGGGATCTGTTGTGTCAAGATGGACTTGATTGCACTATGCGGGGACCATCACCATCATATGGGAATTGAGGATGTAAAACTTGAAGTTTTTTATAGCCTTGACCACTACATAGGCATGCTTCTCCAATTGGTTATATTTTAGCTCATGCTTTTTCAAAGGAAAACTCATGAAAGCAATAGGTGCTTCCACGCCTTCATCATTTTTTTGAACAAGAACGACAGAGAGTGTATGTTCTGATGCATAACAATACATGATGAATTCTTTGTTAAAATCTAGAGATACAAGAGTCGGAGCCTTGGAAATGGATTTCTTGATCTCTTTGAATGCTCCTTCCTTCATTGTTCCATTTGAAGTTTTCTTGTGGTTTCATCATGGAAGTGATGTGCTTCATCAACTCAACAAACTTAGGCACAAAACGATGAAGAAAGTTCACCTTTCAAGAATGAATGAAATCCTTTCTTGCTTATGGGTAGGGCTAATGCTTGAATGGATCTAATCCTCTCAGGATCAATGTGTGCTCCATGTTTTTCATGAATGTGCCCCAATAACTTGCCTTCTATGACTCCAAAAATGCACTTTTTGGATTTAGTGATATGCCATGTTTCCTACACCTTGCAAGTACCTGTTCCAAGTGATAGATATGATCTCCCCTCTTCTTTGAAAATACTATGAGATCATCAAGATATATGACAATGTAATTATTTAGATCTTTGAAGGCCAAATCCATCGCCCTTTGGAATGTAGCTCTTGTATTGATTAGGCCAAAAGGCATTCTGTTGTAGGAAAAAGTGCCCCAAGGTGTTGTAAAGGTTGTCTTGGTGCGGTCCTCCTCTACCACTTTGATTTGATTATATCCTGAGAATCCATCAAGTAATGAAAGCATTTCAGATCTAGTGACTGCTTGTAGGATATGGTCCATGATAGGAAGAGGATAATTGTCCTTTAGTGATGCCTAGTTCAGGTTGTGAAAATCTACACATATCCTTATTTCACCATTCTTCTTCCACATTGGCACAATGTTAGCCACCCACGTTGAATGGTGGATGGGAAAGATGATCCTTGCATTAAGCATCTTTGTTACCTCCTCCTTGATGGTATCAACAATCTTTGGTTATACAACCTTTGTTTCTTCTGAAGAAGGGCTTAACACCCTACTTCAAAGGAATTGAGTGATGCATTTCCTTTGGCTGGAAGGATTTGAGTTCATCATAAGAGTAGGCAAAGACATCTGAGTATTTCTTGAGTAATGCAACAAACCTTCTTTTTTCTTCAGGAAAAAAACATTTTCCAATATTGACCATCCTTGGTTCCTCTAGGGTACCAATGTTTTCTTTATCAAAATCAGCTAGGCATCGAGAATATTGTTTTTCTTTCTCTTGAATGAATTTTTCATGTTTGTCAAAGAGGTCTTCTAAAGAGACTAGGCCTTTGGGAATTTTGTTCCCTTTCAATTTAATTTCCCCCTCATCATCAATCCCTTCAATTCCTTCTTTCCCTTCTTTGGGGAATTGCTTCTTGGTGTGGATTTTTACCTCCTTCAAAGAAGAGATTATTGAAATTATCCCTTTACTCTAAAAAGGCTAGAATTTGGTTATCATCATTGAAGACTTGCCAATGATTTGCATTATCTACTACACTAGGCCTGAATACCATTTCAATGGTCAGTTTTTCTTTACCAAAAGAATGATGAGGTGTCACTAGGGAATTTTACATTGCAAGAGAATCATCCTTTTCATTATGTTCCCTTGGAATAGCTTCAATGGAAAATGCATCAAAAGATTCAATGCAATCCCACACTCTATTTTTGTAATGCCGAAGTCTTGGATTCTTCACCTAATATTGTTAGTGGACCTACTTTACTATAACCTCTACATCACCTCATAATCTCGTTTCTTTATTCCCATGTCCTCTATTGCACTCATGCCTAAGAGTAGTGCTTCATACTCTGCAGAGTGTTATTTGTATTATCAAATTGTAGCTTGTAGGCAAATGGGTAAACTCATTGAAGGAGAGTACAATACTACACTAGCTCCCGAGCCCACACTGGAATGACTACCATCAAATTCCATTGTCCAAATTTGATCTTCCTCTTCCTCCATGAGAAGTGGAAATTTCTCCTCTTTTTTGATGTGAGGAAGTAGTTTCAGCCCACAATATTGAAAGAGAATGTTTTCTTTCGGATCATCGACTTTCATAATGTGAACTTCATCTTTCTTACTAGTAGTAAGTTTCATCTCACCTTTTCTTGAGATAGTTCCGATGACCAATCTATTTTTATCTCTCCACCCAGGTCTCTACAAAACTCCTACTCAATAGCATACCAAAGGATGTTGGGATGTCTCGCAACTAGTATGGTTAGGAACACCTTCTTGTCTAGAAATTCAGCTAGTGCTACCTATGCATCTTTGATTCTTCCTACTAATGGCACTTGTTTGGATTCCATTGAGTAGCAGGTGCCATTTACCTAGGTCAAGGTGAGGCCTAGAGCATTTACAACTTTGGCTGGCATCACATTATCTGAGGCTCCGAAATCTATGATACAATTATTTAGTTGAAGCCTTTAATGAGGAGTGACAGGTAGAAAGGTTCAACCTATTGGTTTTGGAGGCACTGAGGGCTAGCATGTTTTGGGAAGGTGGTGTGGATGGTGTGGGTAGTAAGCCTTTAGAATTAGGACTCAAGGATATAGGGTTACCACCACGAACTATATTAATGAACCTATCAAACTGGGTAGGGTGTGTTTGTAGGTATTCTATTTCTGAGAGCTGACTTTGGTTTTGTTTGCATGTTCCACAAATTCAAATGGGGTTATGGTGAGCAAGGAAGAGGTTCTAGAAATGGAGGAAGATTTACATGGTAGAGGATTTTCTACTTTGGGTGTTGAATTCTCCTTTTCGAGTGTAGAAATTGGCTTGGAAGGGGGTGAGGGTGTAGCTTTTGATTGAACCTTAGATGTTTTTAGGAGGAACAATATTTAAAGGAGAATTGTTCTTAGCAAATTTTGAGTGGGAGAAGAATTAGATGACTTACTTGGCATAGTAGCATGATCCCGACAACCAAAGGAGTCTAATTTTTTTGGACGACTCCATAGAAAGTGGTAATGGTGATCCTCTTCTTTGATGATTTTATTTTGTGTGACCTCTCGTGAGAATCTTCTTTATTCTTCTTATCCTTTACCATAGCCATTGAGGATGAAAGCACCTTTCCTAGATTGTGCACGAGTGAAAAACACACATGAGAAACTTGGATTCATCATTCTCATATCAATTAGGACATTGGCATATCATATCATTCCTCGACCTCAAGATAGTTTTCATAGTCTTCCATATTTTATTCTTTATTTTCATCAATTTCTACTTCTCTCTAGATCTTTGGTGTCACAGATGGCATTTGAATGGTGGTGCTTTAAGAGCAAGCGAGGAGAGTGGAGCAATCCTTGGCCTATCCGGAGGGTTTGGTTTTCTTGAAGCATTCCACATTGTGATCTGAGATAGCTACTTCTTAAAGGAAACCAATTTATTTTCCATTTTTGGAACATTGGATCTATGGTGACAGAGTTTGAATTCTACCCTTTTTCTTTCCATTGGGGCCTTTCACATTTCTCGAACAAGATTATATCATCGATTTCTATTACATGGTCCTTGAGCTTCCCTTAATGTTCTTGGTTGGGTTATTCTAAGGAAGAAACCTACTTCTGATGGTAAGGCGCTGATGAAGAATCTCTTCAAATTATTTTTAGGAGGCACCACATCTTCAAGGATTCTTATTATCACTTTGTTATATCTTACTACAAAGTCCCTCATTGACTCGGAGGTTTATTTCTTCATTTGTACGAATTGGACCAAAAGATCCTGACAATCTTATGTGCTCTTAAACTTGTGTTTGAATGCACTTCTTATATCCTCCCAACAGGTGACGGACCTTGGTGGTAGCATGTAGAACCATTCGACAACTTTCTCTTGAAGTGACTCCACAAAGAGTCAGATTGACACATCTTCATCCTCAACACCCAACACATTGCAAGTAGTGATAAATGTTGCTACATGCTCTTCAGGGAGTTGAGAACCATCCCCTCTAAATTTTGGGAATTTTTTTCTTGAGACTCTCGGTAGCTCATGGAGTGGTTGAGAAAGAGCCAAAGGGACCGGTGTTTCCTCCCCATGGTACATTAGGCCTATGGACCTCATGATCATGTTCATGATCATGATCCCCATTCTATTTCTATTTCTAGCTTCCAACCTTGCTAAGGATGTGATTCTACTTGCTTTCTCTTTCATCTCCTCGGCTTGAAATATCTCAATTTCTTCGAGTTGAGCTCTTATTTCTTCGTCGGCTCTCACCTCTCTTTCTCTAGCTTCTTCTTTGGTCTTCACGTCAGTGAAGTCTACAAGGTTCTCGTTGATGTATGAAAATTCACCATCCAAAGGATTGGCAACACTCAGGTTCCCAATGTGACCAGGTTGCTTGAAAAGGAAGCCTCTGGATTCCGAGTGGCTCTTGTCTCCTTTGAAGTTCCTCAAAAATGGGATCAATTTTTCCTCCTTGTCTCTGTTGCTAGGTGAATCTTCTATCCGCTAGCTTGAAAATATATGCTCTTCTTTGTGGTGCTGGAATTTGTCTTTTCCTCTCTAATTCTACAACGCGTTCTTCTTCAAGGTCCATAATTCTCATGGCAATGAAGTAGTGATTGGCACTTTTTCTATTATGCCGATAGCTTCCTCAAATCAAGCAACATCTTCTTAGATGTGGAAGAGAAATTTGGGTCTCTCAATATAAGGGTTTCCCGAATAGCCATGATTTGAATCCATGTGGCTCATATAGCCATTCAAATTCTAGAAATTTTTCTCTTTTTTGAATTTTGAATTTTATGACCTTGCGGTCACATTCAAGTACGAATGTTTAAATTTTCCCTATGGTAGTGCGCCAAAAATTCTTGATGAGGGAATTTTTCAGGTGGAAATGTTTTTGAATTCTTTGCCAATGCTTCAAGAATCTAAGTCCCTCTACTTAACCGATGCAACTACCGTATATACATGTGTGAGAAAACGTGTGGAGTTTTGTGGTGGCCTTTCGGCCAAGAATCCAACAAGGGCACTCCACTCGACCTCGTCAGGAAAAGCTAGCAATATCTCTTACTAGGAAGACTTTTTCTAAAGTGGGAAATGGAGTGAGAAATGAGATTGGGAAACTAATGTTGTAGGTACAAAATCAAATTCTTGCACACATTAGTTAGAAACTTTAACACATGCATTTATGAGAAGAAAAAAACCCTGCAAATGGAAACACGATGAGATAAGATTGAGAACTCAAAGTTTCTAAAATATCCTCATCAAAGAGGCTAAAAAATCCTTCTTCTTGTATTGATGCTTAAAAAAAGTTGTACATAATGTGGGAATGGAAGAAATTTGAGAACGGAGGAAATTAGAAGAAAATGGCTATTTCCTTTACTTTCTCCAGTACAATGCACTCTGAGTCTACAAGATCAATCGCCAACCCCTTACAATGGTGTGAAGAATCCATTAAATATCTTGCAAGAAATGGTTTACAATATTTTCAATCCTTCGTCTTCGCATTTAGATTCTTGATTCTTGAAGAAATGCTAATGGCGAAAAAAAACCAAACTTTCCATAATGTAGCCGTTACACTCATTTTGTAACTTTGAATTTGAACTGTTCATATTTCCTTTGAAACTTTAAACTAGAGTCATCCACATGGGAGAAATTTACTGGAGTGGGCATGGAGGATTCCTTTTGAAATTTGTGACTTTTGGAGAAATGGCATTTTGGAATATTTTGGCCCACGCTCCCGCTTTTTATATGGTTTTGACATGTGGCATTACTTGAGTGGAGACAGAGATCATAGATCACTTTTATAATTTTACCTTTTTCAATGTAGGCTCAAAAACACAAATTTCTCTCGCCATCCCGCCTCCCCGCTTTGATGTTTTGACGCGGGCTTAATATTTGACTTTTACCAAGCATGGCTAGATCTGCATGGGTCACTTTTTAACTTTAAACCCCTTTAATGAAAAAGGATCAAAACCTCAAATTTCTCCTGCCAACCCACTTTGAAATTTTCCTTTTAGTATGATTGGGGCTGCAAATCACTTTATGACTTTTAGCCCTTTTTACAAAAAGGCTCAAAACCTCAAATCTCCTCGCCAACCCGCTTCCCCGCTTTGACTTTCAATGCGGGCTTAATATTTGACTTTTTCCTTTTCACCACAATGCCTCAAAATGCAAAAATTACCCATCCTGCCACATCCAATTAGATATGTCCATGTACCCATGGATAATGGGGCCAAAATTTGATGGGGAAGAAGACTCCCATCATTTCATGCAAATCATGGAAAAATGCAGAGAAGAAGAAAACTCCACCATTTCACTCCCGATTTCAAATTTCTTTCGCTAAATAAGGAATTTAAAATAATACAAGGTTCGATGATCCATGGCCATAGAAATATTGACAATTTCATTCAAATGAGGACAACAATAAAATTTTCATGCATCCAGATAGGAAAATTGAAAATTTATCAAAACGTGCAGACTGGAAAGTTTAATCAATTTCAAAGCATGAATATCTCTATCTTTTTGGACTTCCAAACTTTACTTGAACACTCCTAGAGGTGTGAGCTCAAAAATTTCAAATTTGAATTAAAAAGGAGGGGGGGTTTTGAGGTCGACAACATGATGCTACCTATTGGAAGTTACATCCAGAGTTACATCCGAAGAACCGATCCAAGGACTCAAAGAATTCCATGACAACTGTAAAGACAGAAGGGGAGGTGGAAATTTAAGATGAATCTGATGTAGATGAGAGGCTTGGATACACGACTACCAACATGGAAAACCAAGAAGAGGAGATGATTAAACTATTCCGCATCAAAATTTAGATCAAGAGAACTAAGGTAAATTCTTTGGTTGATATCGATTCTCAATCTAACTTGATTTTGAAGGTTGTAAAGAAGCTTGGTCTTGACTTACTTACGAACATGCACACCCATATCCCTTGGGTTGGGTGAAGAAGGGTGTTGAAATTCAGGTAAAAATCAGATGTAAGGTCAATTTTGGGATAAATTCCTAGTATAGTGATGTATTGAAAGTCTGATGTTATTCCACTTGATATATTTGATGTTGTTTTTGGGAGTCCTTACATGTATATCGTGGATGCTATATTTATGAGAAGGAGAACTGATTAAGATGGGTCAAGTATGGGATCAGCTACAACATCCGCCACACCAAAGGTAAGACATGGGTTACTATGGTGAGTGTTAACCAAGAAAAACAACTTATTTAGGAAAATCATAATCAATTTTGTTTACCTTTGTTAAAGGATAAACAAGATCGAGTAGAAGTTTCAAATATTTCTAGCTAGGGAAAACATGATTTAGATAGTATTATTTAGTGTTTTCAAGAATTTTTCAGATCTCGGTGGGTTACAACCAAAACAGAAGTAGAGCATGAGATTTAGTTATTTCTAGAGTCCCCTCTATCAAACATTGAGTATTGAAGTAAAGAAACAACTCTAGGAAATACTAGACTAGGGTGTGATATGTCCGAGCACCTCACGATGTGGTTCACCTATTGTGATGGTACCGAAGAAAGATGGTTCTAGGAGAATGTGCATCGACTACCATGTGTTGAATAAGATCACCATAAAGAATAGATATCCATTCCCCCACATAGATGATCTCTTAGACTAGCTTCAACATTCCAAATTCTTCACAAAGTTGGATCTCAAGTCGGGTTATCACCAAGTTAAAATGAAGGAGGATGATATATGGAAGATTTTCTTTAAGACAAAACATGATTTTTATGAGTGGCTAGTACTTCCTTTCGGTTTATGTAATGCCCCGCTACATTTATGAGATTGATGATGATGTATTGTGGGATTTCATAGATTCATGTGTCATTGTTTATCTAGATGATATATTTATTTTTAGTGCCACATGGGAGGAACATATAAATCATTTGCAACAATTCTTTCAAGTTATCGAGAGAAACAACTGCTATGTAATAGGAATAAATGTGAATTTTCCAAACACTCACTTGTCTATCTTGGGCACGTGATTGGATGAGGAGATCTACGAGTGGATCCAAAGAAGGTGGAAGCCATCACCAACTAGCCAACACCAAAGTGGGAGCCATAGAGACTAGAATCTTTGTGGGAGAAGTAAAATACATGTAGAAGTTCATAATGGGATTCTTTGTGATTGTAGCACCTCTACACACAAAGTGGCCACAAAGAGTAAAGGTTTTGAATGGGGTAAGGAACAAGATAAATCTTTTGAGTTTTTAAAATACCAGATTATTCATGTGCTAGTACTGCTCTTCCCAATTTGCAGGTAGCCCTTTGAAGTAGAGATAGATGCCAATGATAATGCTAGGGGTGCACTATTTCTTTAGGCAGTAAACCCTTATGCTATCACTCTAAAACTTTTATTTCAGCAATTAAAGGATATTTAGTATATGATAAGGAAATGTATGCAATAGTTCAGAAATTAAGAAATGGAAGCATTATATGTTGGGTAAAGAAACTATTGTGCACACTGACCACAAACCTCTCTATTATTTACAAGCATAGTCTAAATTGCAGCAAGAAAAGCACTACAAATGAATGGGGTTCCTTTAGTAGTTCCATCTGGTGATCAAATACAAGAAGGGTAGTACAAACTTGGTGAAAAACATGTTGTCGAGGCCACTTACATAAGAGAAAATATCCTTCTTGGACACTATCTCTCATATTGATCCCTTCATGAAGGAAGATTATGGAGAGGCATATTCCTAGGACAAAGACTTTGGGGTGAAATTTTAGGAGTTGCAGAGTCCAAAGGGGCCGAAAGGACAGAATTGAAGATTTTTATCTCAAGGATGTACTTGCTTTACCGATGGAGGAAGATTTGTGTGCCGAAAGAAGAAAGACCTCTATTTATGAGGGAAGCACATACCTCGAAAGTAGTGGGACATTTCGTGTTGGTAATACCTTAGCCCACTTGCGAAGGTACGTGTATTGGCTTAATATGCAAGAAGAAGTATCAAAATTTATACAAGAATGTAAAATTTTTGTACCAAGTAAGCCTAAGATTAGGAAGGAGGGTTTGTATATGCCTTCACCAAGACTACTACTCATCCATGGGAGGAAATTTCTATGGATTTTGTGGGAGGATTACCTATGTCTAAAAATGGTCATGACTATCTCTATGAATTTTTTGATATATTCATGAAGATGTGTATTCTTGTGGCATGTAAAAAGATAGTAAAAGCACATGAGGTAGTAGATATTTTCTTTGCTAATGTATGGGTGCATTTTGGATTGCCAAAGTCTATTGTTTCGACAAGGATTCTAGGTTCTTGGGATAAGATAGATACTAGGTTACAAAGTAGAATGACTTTCCATCCTTAGAAATATAGACACACAAAGGTGGTGGACAGACTTTGGTACGGTTGATCGAGGGTATAACAACAAATACTCAAGGACTTGGGATGAGTCCTTAGCATACATTCAACATTTCTACAACCAAACAAAAGACACACATCCACTATGAAGTCACTATTTGAATCATGATTGGGATATCTACCTACAAATCCAATGAACATAAAGAGTTGGGAAATAGGATGAGGAGGAGACATGAGACACAGAGGTGACTAGAGAAAACAAATTCATTGAGAGGATCTGAAAATCCATCTCAAAGTTAAAGAACAATTGGAGAAATCCCAAGCCAAGTACAAGGCTAGACATGAACAACATAGGAGAGAGCATAAACTTCATGTTGGAGAAAAATTTTGGCTTTACTTGAGCAAGGAGAGACTACAAGGTCGGAAAAAAGCTCAAGCCACTATGATATGGACCCTTCACCATATTGGATTAGGTTGGAGAAAATTCCTTTCGGCTTGATTTTCCACCATTTATGTGGATGTACTCAGTAGTGAATTGTGAGAATTTACACCTATATGAGCCATCCATGCTTGATGAAGATGAAGGATTATAGTTGCTACCTTCTATTGAGGATTGCGTCTTGACTCACGAGGAAAATTAGAGGAGGATATAGTGTTGTAACAAAGGTTAGAGAGATGAGAAGAGTTCCCAGAGTCTTGACAGTGGAATAAAAGGAGAGACACCAAGGCGAGGCTTGGTGTTACTTGTAGGAGCAAGTGAGGGAACTATTTCCTCATCTACTCCCCCACGAAGCTTTTGTGGGACAAAAAGCCTCCTAAGCAAGGGAGGTGTGATCCATAGGGAACAAATATGACTCTACTTCATCAAATCAATTAACACTAAAGAACAAAATGGAGAAAAAGGATTTGTCTATAATTTAACGAACCCGAGATCTCTCCAGAGAAGTAGTTGTATAACCATGGTAGTGGTCTTGTAACCGCTGCCCAACTAGGATAGTGGTCCTTTGATCACCAATCTGCATTGAGTGGCAGTCCTGTCACTTTCAATGGAAAAATAAAAATTGAAACGAACAATACCAAAATTGAAAAGGTTTTCCATGTCTCTTCTCTTCCATGACCTTTCCCATTCTCCAGTGCATGGGAGGACATGGGAAAGACTATAAATACATGTAATGAGATATTTGATTATGGAAGCTTGAAAGCAAGTAAACAAGGAATTCTTAGTGCTGGAATTATGTTTGTAGAAGAAAGGAGTTTTGAGGTAGAGAAAACAAGTAATTGGGAGGAAGTGTGAGATATTATCTACTTCTCTTTCATACTTATTGTAAATTTTATACTTCTTATTTGAATTGGCCAATAAAAAGTGGGAAGAAAGAGCATTTTCCCCTTCCCGACTAGTTTTCCTCCTCTAGAGGTTTCCAGGATAAAAATTGTTGGTGTTCATGAGTTTACATTCTTTCATTTATCTATATTTTTGGTTCTAATGCATAATCAAATTAATTCACTAGTTATATCTATCATTTTCTAAATCAAAATTAGAACAACACCATTTAATTTTGATTATATGAACAATTCTAAAGTAGAGAGTTTAAAGATCACCTGTAAAAACAACAAGGGGGTGACCCAGATGATTTCAAATTAAACCTCCACCACTAGTATTCCTTGGGTTTTCCTTGGAAGCTTCATCAAAACTAATCTTATACCATACTTCTAGAGGAGGAATCCATTGGATAGGAGACTTGTCCACACTTGGAGTTTGACTATTAGCGCTACTAATCTCAATATTACAATTGCTAAGAAATATCTCCTCCTCTTTGGGGAACTTGGAGTTATTGCGAGGATTAAACTTCATAATGTTCTCCTTGACATCAATTGTGATTTCATTGAGAAGTATCTTACGGGTTTGTTGATATTTCTGAAGATAATATAATTTCTAGCCTTTCATAACCTCCAAAGAGTATGTGGGAAGATGAGTCTCCAGAGAGTTCTAAGTAGGTTGTGTTTAAAGGGAGGTTGTTAATGCTCTCAAGACTAAAAAATGTCATTCAAGAAGGTCCAGACAATGTCAAATCACTCAAAAATAAGATTCCAAAGAGCTATGGTAGCAGGGCATTGCAAAAAGAGATGGTGAATGGACTCAGATTCCATCATGCATTGACAACATCTATTAGGAAGGGTAGATCCCCTCTTGGTAATATTATCAATGGCAAGGATGCTCCTATTCAAAACAATCCAGAGGAAATGGTTGATTTTGGGGGTGAGCTCCTTATACCAGATTTTTCCCAAATCAAAGTTGTAAGAGATGTTATCCATGAACAATTGATACCCTGTTTTGACAGTGTATTCTCCATAAAAATATTGAACCCATAAGAAATCATCTTGAGCTTGAGACTGACTAATAGGGATGTGGTTGATAATTGTTTGAATTTCCTCAATAAGATCATCAGAGAAAGGAAGAATAGAATTGAGTTTCTTCCATTTTAGTCCTCCATTGATATCTGCAGATGTAGTCATTGAATATCATTCTCGAAACTACTATGAAGTTGTTCTTGAGATGCTCCCAGGAAGGAGGATTTTTCAAATCTTGGAAATCAGCCCAATCATCATCCTTTTTCTAGGGATCTCCTTGTCTTGACCAGATTATTCCAAAATATAGAACCTTGAGGAAGTGTTTCAAGCTTTAGAAAGCTCTCGAGGATTACCTTGGTCTAGATACTTGGATCTAATAAGACTTTTCCAAGGTTGTTCTTCCTTCAACAATCTCCAACTCATTTTTGCAATGAGGGAAGTGTTCATAGTTTTGATATTCTTGATGCCTAATTCCCCCACCTTTTTGTTAGTGCAAACCTTTCTCCAAGCCACTAAATGAAATATGTTTTTCTCTTCAAAGTCGAGTCCATAATAATTTATTCTGAATTCTTTTGATTCTCTCAATGACAACAACAACCAAATGAAGAACATAGACATGATGTAGATAGGAATATTTTCAAGTGTGCTTTTAATGAGAATACATTTCCTAGTGTTAGATAAGATGGCTCCCTTCCAACCGGCCAATTTATTTTGGAACATGTCAAGCAAATAATTCCAAACATCCATAGAGACTTTGTTAGTACCTAAAGGAAAACCAAGATAAGTAGTGGGGAGGGAGTTGATCTCATAACCCAAGATTTGTGCAATTCTTATTTGCCTATTTGGTGGTGTATTGAAGAAATAGATTGAACTTTTATCAAATTTGATTTGCTGCCCTAAAGCCTCCTCATAACTCACAAGAATGAGCTTCATCATCTTAGCTTCTAGGAGAGAAGCTAGTAGAAGAAGGATAATGTCATCAGTAAATTGTTGATGTGATACAATAATATACAAAGATGTAGGTATAGATCTTTTGAGATGGCCCTAGATATGGAATAGATGAGGTTGTAATCCATAATGATGAAGATGAGAGGAGAAAGAGGTTCTCCCTTCATAATACCTTTCCTACTAGAGAAAAACCCACAGGAGAACCATTGACTATGACCGAGAATTTGGGAGTAGAGATGCAGGATCTGATAATCTTCCTAAAATGATCAGTAAAACCAAATTTCTCCAAGACTCTATCTAGAAACATCCATAAAACCATGTCAAAATCTTTGTTCATATATAATTTTATAACCATGTCTTATTTTTTATTTTCTCCATTGAGTGAATGGTCTCATGAACCATCAAAATACCATCCTGAATGATTCTCGACTTTAAGAAATCCCTCTTGCTTCTTAGATATGATGATAGGGAGAGAAGCGGTGAATTATCCCGATTGCAAGGGTTTTAGGAAAATCTTGTATAACATATTGGCAAGAATTATGGGCCTAAAGTGTTTGAATTTCTTAGCCCCTTGTTTCTTAGGAACTAAAATAATGAAATTTTAATTAATATCCTTGAGAATCCTCCATGTTCAAAAGAATTCATTTCTAGCTTTGAGGAGATCCATGGAGAAAATATCCCAAAATATTTGAAAGAAATATGCGAGAAAAACCGTCAGGACCTCAGAGATTTATCTCCCTCTGAGAAAAAGCATCCTTGTGAAGTTCCTCAATGGTGGTAGGTGTACATAGGTAGTGAAAATCCTCTAGATAAATGATATTGGTGGGAATATATTGAAGAATACTATCTACAACTTCTTTATAGAAAGTAGTATCATCGTTGAGGAAATTCGTATAGAAATTTAGAGCTTCCCCCTAATGTTGTTTTGATCCGTGATGACTTGTGCCATCGGGAAGTGAAAATTTAGTGAACATGTTGTGAGATTTATGTTTGAGAGTGGTCACATGGAAGTATTTGGTATTTATATCTCCTTCTTTAAGACATAAATCCCTAGAATTTTTCTCCAAAGATGATTCTTCCATAGCAAAAGTATATGAAATTTAGCCAAAATAGAATTTTCCGAATGTGATCTTCCTAAGACATGTCATTGATAGATACCCAGGTTGTCCAGGTGCATCTAATTCTTCTTGCACTTGTTTCTTATGAATAAATAAATTACCAAAGACATATTTATTCCATATTCTTACTTTCTTTTTCACATTTTAAAGCTTTTTCATAATTATGAATTGAGTTATTCCTTACACTTCTAAACCCCGTCATTCCTTGATTATATTTGTTATATCGGGGTGGTCCAAATAATTTTTCTCAAATTTAAAATAAGAGTGTGATGGATTGACAATGTTAAGCATATTCAACACAATGGGGTTATAGTCGGACCCTATCCTAGGAAGGGAGGAAAGACAAGTGTAGGGTTCCAAAGAATAGTTATACCACCGAAGCACCCTTAGGAGTCAATAGAAACCACCTCAACTTTTTTACATATATTATTACTACAATTTCTCAAAACTTCGTAGTTCATTTTTGTTTCTTGGATAGTCATAATGAAGGATCTACAAGTTTTCCTTAATTCCTTAAGGGTTCATTGCTTACCACTTCCATAAGACATCTTATATTCCATGAAACAATTTTCATTAAAAAGACTTAAACTAGTTAGGCAATCTAATGTAGAAGGCCCTTCTAACTCGGATCGGTGTGATAGATCGATCAACAAGGATGATCGCTCAAGGCTCCAATCAATATCGAGCTCGCATGATTCGATCTATGGGTTGTGGAATACGTGGAAATGACCTCGGGATAGTTTCGTGTATGTCTCCGTATAAGGTCATATGGTGGATGGTGGAAACAATTGACTCTACTGGACGATTCTCCTGCCTAGTCCGCACTTCTCTAGCTTCATTAGCCGCTATATCTAGTAAGGACAATTGTTCGATGATGATGGGTGGAAGTGGAGTGGATTGGAATACTAGTGTGCGTAGGCCGTTGTTTATATCTCGATTGACTTATGGATTCGTTAGGTCATGGACTTGTGGGTCACAACCGTAGACTCTTGGTTGTTACATGTCCCGTTATGGTCATATACGAAATCAAGTCCTAATTCCTAGATCCAAGAATCATATGCTTTCTCACCTTCTATGTTTAGACCAACAACCGCGTGATTTTCTCGTAATATCTCACAGCGTTCAGGCAACCTCGGATCCTTAGACTAGTATCTATGTCTCGTGAGAGTGTCTCCCGCACCGGGTCATGGGACCAAAGGATCACAACCAAAGGTTTGTTCTCTTTCGAACCCTTCTACAAATCATGTGAATGTTTGTCTAGGGTAATCTAGAATTCGGTTGATTTGACCAAAACGTGTATGCTTGGTCGTCTTTCTCTATATTTAACCCTCTCAACTGAGAACTGATCAGTTGTAAATCTGTTGTTGTTTGGAAGACTTGTATTCTGAGATTTTGGTCTATGTCAACTATTGTTGTGACGAGGTTTGGTTGAGGCACGATTGGCTCAAATATGTATTCCCTGGGCTCCCGGGTCCCGTGATTGTCATACAAAATAAAATGTAAATCTAATCGTAATAAAGCAAATTCTAACTACGTGGAATAAAACTAAAACATATATAACTTCTATTTTTCCGATTTAACTTTTATGAAAGAAAAGCAAATATTTAAACGTATCTAGGAATAACAACTAAATAACAATTTAAAACAAACAAGATAACCGAGTGTAGTTATTTGCCTGTGTGATTTGTAGACTTATTCTAAATAATGAAATAACTTGCTTGATCTATTTGTGAGATTCTCGATCCTACCTCAGAAGTGAAGAGTGAATCATAGTTTCTCAGAAACTATCAATCCCCACAACTTCCCTGCAATATCGAGAATAGAATCTACTGAAATGAAGCAATTTTAACTACTTTATTTGATATGATTCTAACTAAAACTTTGAAAGCTAGAACCTGGATTCCGCAGAACAGTGGCGAATCCGATGGTGTATGTGATCTTGTCCCCTCAAAGCAGATCTCCTCGTTCTTTCGTGTTCACGTGGATCCAGAAAAGCGTGTAATGCTAGCATCGACAGAAATAGATATTGGGACAAGGACAACTCAGAATGCAGACTGAAAATGCGAGTAGGAGAGGGATAGCGCAAGAGTACAGAGCTTGGCTTATGCAATTCCTAGCGGGATTTTACTGCGAGTCATGCAACATAAAGCGACCAGAACCTAAAACTATCCTGTTTGAAGAGCAAAACCTGCAACTTTAATGGCTTCCTAAGCTATTCTACTCCAATGGATTGGATAAAACAATAACACCATTTGCACAAGCTGGATATGTGGCTTACCAACAGTTGAATAATGCTAACTAGACATATAATGAACTAAACCAAGCACTCTAAGCAAAATGAAAGCTAAATCTAATGCAAAGAGAAATTCAGAGACAAACTTCAGGGCCGGATTGGGTGAAATAACAAGATCGCTGGGTATGTGGCTTACCAACAAATAACAATGCTAACTAAGCATGCAAGGAATTAAAACTATGGCTTCTAAATAGAATAAAAGACTCGAACTATGAAAATCGAGCATGAAAGTGAATGAGGGGCACTTTTTGCTTGTGCACAAACCATTTATTTATAGCTTTCATTCATTCACCAAAGATCAAAACCAAACTCAACTCTAAAACCATAAACAATGGCCAAACACTATTCCAGGGGACCAAAAACATAAATGCAAGCCCAAGTCGGCAAAGAAAAGTCAGAAACGTTGATATTTTACGTGAGTCACGCCAAAGCACTTTCTGAAAACGCGTGCAGACCGCCGCCCGAGCAGGCGGGGGTTACAGGACCGCCGCCCGATCAGGCAGGCGGGTCACGAGACCGCCGCCTGCAGCAGGCAGGCGGCGGTTTCAGAATCAAGGGCAAAAGGCCAAGAAAAGAGGGAAAAAGGGGAAAACAAAGGACGCGGGGCTAAGCGGGGCATGCGGATGTTAACGCATACTCCGAGGGCTTTTCCGATCCCGAACACCTCATGAGGAGACTCCGTATCATCATTGGGGGGCACTTGTTACACTGCTCCGGCAAGATACAATACCTTACAATTTTGGGTACGTACATATCGCCCCTCGAGAAGCGCTTTAGCCATGAAGAGGCGAAAACGGTGGGTCCGAGTATGGCAGTCCCAAATGGGAAGTTAGAAGTTATACCTAACACGTCCGTGTGTCAAGTGAGGCCATCCAAAATTCCCGCTACCTGCAAAATGAAAAGAGAACTCAAGTGCAGATAGATACAATAGTTCGAAAAATAAACGCTAAGAATAACAGGGAAATGAGAACGTACCATTTGTGCAGGGGATAGGAACTTACCTCCATCAAGCTCCAAACCCGTGAAAAGTCATTTAAAACGAATCAGGCTATATATATATGAGTGGGCCCATTTTCCTATTCATTTGCGCATGAGTGAGTTGATTTGATTGATTTTGAGCTCTGGGACCCACGGTGACGGTTTCTTGCGTGAGTATAGTCGAAACGTCCGCAGTGAGATAGTGATCATGCCTCCACGTGCGGAACACCGCCCCGCTAGATCACAGGTTGGTTTTCTTCAATTTTGTGTTTTTCCCCCCTTAAATTTGAAATGCTAAATTTGTTGTAATGGGGGGGTCATTTTTGAAAATGCTAGTGTTAAAAGGTCCATCTAGGGGGGGCGCCTACTGGGTAGGCTCCATTTTTAGGTTAAATGGTCATTTTTTGCATGTTTTAGGCTTTTTTAGATTAAAACCCGCGTGGGTTTTCGGACCACGACCGCCGCCCGCCCAGGCGGGCGGCGGTTACATGACCGCCGCCCTGCTCAAGGCGGCGCACACACGACCGCCACCTTTAAGGCGGCACAAAACCGCCTCCCGCTGTGGCGGCGGTTTTTTGCACATGTAATGCAAAAGGAACTTATATTTGAGATTGCACTTGTATTTTTAGCATTTCTACGTGTTTTTATGACTTTCTCAACATTGCCTGGATGCTAACTTGCTCTATTTTGTGTGTTTTTGGGTGTACGCAGTGAGAGAGGAGTACATCAGATGGAGCAGAGAGAGAGAGAGTGTGATCGCTCTGGGTACTAGATGCCCTCTCACAGATGAGGAGGACACACTACAGAGAGCCGCCGGATATTGCGCATATCGCGCGTGCCCCCGTCAGCCATCTAGTCACATCCTTTGTGACTTATTCTCTTACTGGGATGCAGATCGGAACACCTTCCGATTGCCAGGGGTCCGTGGTGAGTGGACCATTACATTAGAGGACGTCTACCGCATTCTGGGGGTCCCGATCATCGGGAGGCGACTTACATTAGAGACAAGGCTCACGGGCACAGATTGCACAGTGGGCAGCATATATGGGAGATGCAGTCATCTCCACGGGGTCGAAGAAGGGGGTGAGAGTTCGATCCATTCCTTCTTTGCCTATCCCCTTACTTCGCCAGGCCATCATGGGGATCCTTGCCTCGAGATTGATCGGGGACAAGGGAGGTGACACGTTATTATACTGCTGGGGCCCCATTATTACACAGATAGAGGGCCACGGCCGGATATACGCTTGGGGAGCAGATATTCTTGGGACCACCTACCATGATCTATACAGGGTGGTCCGTTTACAGGGGCAGTCATTGAGCCACCCGACTCTAGTCATGAGTTGGGTTTATGAGCACTTCATCCCTTATGGCAGGGGTGTGGAGGTAGCAGATCCTGGAGCTGTTAGGGCAGCCAGATGGATAGACATGTCGGTGCTTAGAGCACCTCATCAGCCAGTTGCCTCTCTGACTACCGATATGGAGGCGACACCATACCAGACCATGGCCGGTATATGGGGCGAGGAGGCCCTTACCTTGATTTCCTGCTCCACCACAGGGCAGCTTATCGATCGAGTGGGACGAGTGGAGGTGCACCCCTTTGGCCGAGTTCCTCAGCAGTTTGGTCTTCCATACGCGGGTATGCTTCCCCAAAGGCACCAGCCATTACGATCAGTTCACGAGGCTGCAGGGGGGGCCTAGAGGCCGAGGTCGATAAGATTACTCCTGGCATTCCTATTGCAGCCAGGAGGATAGTTCGTGCTAGAGGGAGAGCCGGTGCACCTCGGGCACCTTTGCTTCAGATAGCCGTGGGTCCTGCTCATAGCAGCGATGACCCTATTGATATTGACTCCGAGTCCGAGGAGTTTTCAGAGGGAGGGACAGAGGAGGAGACCGAGGACAGCGATCCTGAGTGGCATGACACTCAGGATATTATGCAGGCAGAGAGGGCTGAGCAGAGCGCAGAGAAGGACACTCTAGTTTCAGAGGAGCCACTCTCTCAGGGCCATGGTGGAGAGGATGAGTCACGGGGTGGTGACATGTTGCCCCCGCCACAGAGCAGCAGCCCCTCGCCGGCAGCATCATCCGCGGCAGCGCCGGTCCCAAATGGGACCCATCTTGGATGCCTGGGGATCCGAGTAAGTTACCCTTTCTCCCTTTTAATGTTTATTTGTAGGCTCTCCTTAGTTGTTATTTTGTATCTTTTAGTTTCTTGCTTAGTTTCTAATTCATTTTCTCCTTTGTTTGCAGAGACTGTTGATGAGTGGCGGATTTGATCCGTAGGGTATGTACCGATTCCCTGATGATCCCCATGGATAGGACCCGCGCGAGCTGTCTCGTGGACGCTGGGGAGCCTTCAGCAGCTGGTAGGCATACCGATGTTTTTGCTCCTGTCTGGCACGTGGCCAGGATGGTGTCGACCCTTCGCACCGAGCTAGCGGGCTATAGGATGGCTGAGCGCCTTATGAGGAGCCATTCTCGTGGTGAGACTGCAGCTGCTCCTCGAGACCCTGAGCCCTCCGTACATTCAGAGCGCAGCAGCCGAGTCCTAGGCGTGGGCGTGCACCTTCGGAGGGGTCGCGTAGGGATTGAGAGGCCACTTGGCTCTCGTGTATTTTGTATTATATATTTCTTTGTATATCACGGGCTCTTTGAGCATTTTGACCATGCTTAGTGCATGATGGCATTGTATATAAACGTTGATCATTTATATATATGCATTCGTTTTGGATCAAAATCTTGGCACTCATGGTTTCCTTTCTATTTCCAGCTTTTCTATGTATACTACGATGTATGTTTATATGCTTTTTAGAATGTATGCAATGGAGAACAGATGATGCAAATGTTTGTTTCCTTTTGTGTATTTCATGATGCTGATATATGTAGATGTAATGTGATTTTGAATCTTAGCTTCCGTAAGCAATTTTGGATACCTCATGTTTGTTTTGCAAAGTGATGAATATAACCAGTATGATGAACAGATAAACTTGCCCCACTCCTAACTCCACGCAACTAGTAAGATGCGAGGGCTCTTCACCGAGAGCTAGAAAGGGCACAAGTTATGAGGTGTAGCTGAAATGATAGCGATGAAAGATAGACAAAGCTTTGGTGGAACCAAATAGGAAACTACAAGCTTACTCCACCCGAGTGACTTCATAGTTTAGAATGCAACTTACTTTGTGGTTTATCTAGACTTAGATCCGTAGATGGCCACATAGTAGACAAAATCTGGGTTTTTAGGATTTTAACTCTCTTGAATTTTGAACATCTGATTCATTCATTTTTGACTCAAAGTTTGAATTGTTTGTTTATGACTTTTAACGCTTGCTTTGTCAAGAGGACCCTCAGACTTTGCCCCATGCTACTAGTAAGAAGCGTGGGTTTATCACCGTGGGCAAGGTATAGGCGTAGTAAGGGCATTTCCATCCTTTCCCAACCCTACGTCACTAGTAAGAGACGCAAGCTCATCACCGAAGGTCAGGGGGCAAGGAAATGTGTAAAATTAAAATTTTCTCTGTTTAATCACTTGTTGACTTGTTTTCTTGAGTAAAATGTCAGTATGTGCTTATTTCCAAAGAGATATACATATGGGATAGATGTGACACCATGAAGCTTCTAGAATAGACCATAGGCAAGACACCTATCCTAAGAAGAAATCAAAGTGAGAATAAACTTGCAGAACTTGGTATGGTTACCGTTAAGACTTTGTCATATCTAGCTTTATTTGATAAAAGATTCCGAGATGATTTGATGATATATGAAGATGGAGAGGTATGATTAAAGAGTTTTATGCCAACAACATCATGAGTTTGTAATGAATTGCTTTGAGAATAGATTCCTTGATCACAATTTATGTAAGAAACAAGTGGACAAAATGATCTTAATCTATATGAAGATGCAATGTAGATAATTATACAAGTAGTGCTAGTTGCTTATGCGTAGAACCGCTTGAGGTGCAGGGAATTGACTGTTTCACCAAATTCCTCACCTTCTAGCGTACATAAGAGGTAAGCACCATTTCCGTAGTCCTTCATGACTTGGTATGGGCCCAACCATTTGGGCCGGAATTTCCTTCCTTCGCCGGTCTTCTTGTCGATCCGGCTGTCTAGCCTTAGAACTAGATCACCTTCGTATATGTCACGTTCATAGACCTTCTTGTTATACTACGCACACATTCGGTCAAAGATAAGCTCTATGCCACTTGTTCAAAGATCTAACCTAGTTTCATCTAGGCTTTAGTTGGGAAAGACGTGCTTCTCTCGTAAGCGTCTTCATCCGTAATCCTCAGTAGTGAAATGCGGAGACTGGTATTTCACCTCAAGCGGGAGAACTGCTTCGCCCCAAATACCAAAGTGAGAAAGGAGTTTGCTCCCCCTGGTGTTCTTATTGAGGTTCTGGTGGGCCCACAAGGCCGGATATAACTTCAAATGCCAATCTCGCTTTGTTTTCTTTTACCGCTTTAAGGAGAATGGCTTTCAAAGTCTTGTTTGTCGCTTCACCTGTCCGCTGGCTTGGGGATAATACAAGGAAGCCGTATGATGGCTTATCTTAAATTTATCGTGCATAGTTCGCGAACCTCTTCATTCTTAAAGAAGTTCCATTATCGAGATAATGATTTGCGGATACCGTACTACAAATGATTTGGTTCAAAATGAACTTGGCGATTACAGTAACTGTGTATAAAGTAAGAGGCATAGCCTCTACCCATTTGGTAAAATATTCAAAGGGCCGTGATTATGAAATTATGGCCATCTCAGTGGATGAGGGAGAGAACTTCCTATTAAGTCCAGACCCCATGTAGAAAAGGGCCATGGAGTAGCGATTGGTCAGCAGCTTTGTGCCGGCATATGAATCTCATGGGAGAATTCTCGCACTATGACACACTCGCGCACAAAACTCTATCGCGTCATGTTCTAGAGTGGGCCAGAAATAGCCCATTCGGTGTATTTTTCGAGCGGTGGCATGGCCACCGAAGTGGCCTCCACATATTCCACTGTGAGATTCATGGAGAATCTTCTTGGATTCTTCCGTGTCGACACATCTTAGGAGCATTCCATCGAATGCTTTTCGATAGAGCACCTGCTCTATAATGACGTATTTAGCTACGATTATGCGTAACCACCTTCTTTGTTGCGGTGTAACTCCTTCTGGGTACGTATGGTCCATGATATAATTAATGATATCAGTGTACCAAAGACACTCAGAGATAGAGGGTCGGGCTTCGATGTAGTATACGCACTCATCTGGAAAGTCTAAATCTACTAAATCACCTCCGTCTAATGGGTTGTCAGCTAACCAATCCGCAATGATTTGTCCCTTAACTGACTTCTGATTTACAAACGTTAATTCAAATTCTCCCATTAAGGTTATAAAACGTCCAACCCTTTTTAGACAATGACCTCTTGTGTGAGGAAAGTCCGTAAATGGTCCGTTTTTACCATGACCTCGCTTTCTTGATTCAAAGATATAATGTCTTAGGCGTTTAGTAGTAAAGACTATGGCAAGGCATTCTCGTTCTCGCCTGTGTATAGCGTGTTTCATAGTCGAGCAAAGCTTCACTGGCCGATGAAATAAATCACGCGCTCCTTCTTGTCATCGTCCTCTCGGGCCAACATACAAAGCCAATGAGACACCGTAGCTCGTGAATATAGAATTAACGGGTGATCTAACTTAGGTGGCATTAGCGTAGGTGGTGATAATAGAAACGCTTAACCGCTTCAAAGGCTTCATTACAGCTTTTTGGTCCAATCAATGCTATAGTCTTTCTTGAGTAAATTGTTGATTGATGAACGGCGAAGCTTAAGTCCGGGATGAATCTTCGATTGCACCCAGCTTTTCCGAGAAATGATCCGATTCCGCATTCACTCAAGGTGGGACCATTTCGAGGACAGCCCGAATTTTGTCGATCAACATCTATCCCCGTGATGATATGATGTAACCTAGGAGCTTTCCTCCTGTTACGCCAAAGACGCATTTCTCTGGGTTTAGTGTGACTCCGTATTCTATTAGGCGTGAAAGAATGACGCGGAGTACTTCCGATGGTCACAACGCTTCTTGGCCTTAGCCAATAAGTCATCTACGTAGGACTCCATGATTTTATGAATTAAATCGTGGAATATATATGTCATAGCTCGCTAGTAGGTAGCACCAAAGCTTTTGAGACCGAATGGCATAACAACATAGCAATAGGTTCCCCAAGGAGTTATAAACGTAGTTTTAGCTTGATCTTGCTCAGATATTTTGATTTGATTGTATCCCGAGAATCCATCCATGAGAGACAAAAGTTCAAATCCAGCTGTTGCATCAACAATGACATCTATGGATGGTAATGGGAAGTCATCCTTAGGACATGCTTTGTTGATGTCTCGAAAATCTATGCAGATGCGTATCTTTCCATTCTTCTTGAGAACGGGAACGATGTTAGATACCCATTGGGAGTAGTCGACTGGCTTGATGAATCCTACCTGAAGGAGTTTTATTACCTCTTCCTTTACCATGAGAGCTACTTTGGGTTTCATAGGTCTTGATTTTTGCTTAATCGGCTTTGATCTGATTTAGTGACGAGGTCAGTGCACCGCAATGTGGGGTGCAACTCCTGCATTTCCTTATAATTAAATGCAAACGCCTTCTCGATGTTCTTTTCGAGGATCCGCGTATGTATTTCCACTTTTCTGGGGTTAAGGATGATCCTAATTTCAAGATTTTTGGTTCATCTATCTCGTCCCGATGTTGACATCGATTGCTTTCTTCGATCAAAGAGGCGTTACCCTCTTCGAACTCGTGGTGCCGGAGGTAAATCCAAATCATCCCCATTTTCTACACAGATATGCTAGGTTTTATTTGTGAGGGAGATCCATCATGGGATTTCCAAATAGAAGACGAATGTGGAATTAAGACAAATCTAGCATATGATAGGAGAGATGTAATGCCACATAGGCGTTTAAGTATTCCAAAGTGGCCATATTATTATCGACATGGTCTGGGGTGGTAGATTCACTTCCGCTTGCAAGGGGATTTGTCATTGTTTTTATCAATGGTTCATCACGAATGGACACCGTGAAATGGGTATCTTCTAACTCATTGCTTGGAGTAAAACGTGATGCTGAAGTTGCTATTGAATCGGCGAGAAGATTTTTCTCTCGCGGGATTGCTTCAATGGATATGAAGTTAAATGCCTTGCTTAAATCTAATACGGCATTTTTGTAAAGTCAAAGTGTTCGGCTTTGGTTTCATATACCTCGTAAAACTTGGTTTGCACACTAATCGCGAGTCTCCTAAGACTCGATGTTATCAATACCACCCTCTTTTGGCTAAGGTGAGGCCAAGGAGGAGGGCTTCGTACTCGCGCCGTTGTTTGTGCATTCAAAGTTTAACTTAAAGGCAAATGGGAGGACTTTCTCTTCGGGTGAAGTAAGAATTATACCCGCCCCGCTCCATAACGGCATTTAGCTCCATCGAAATGGAGAGTCCAATACTTAGCCGGGAGTATAGATGTTGGGGCATCTGCTGCGTTTGCACACTCTACTTCTACCATGCAGAGGTCCTCTGACTGAAGGGAACCAACACCTAGGGAATATCCTATGCCTACCGAATCAAATGGTAAGAACATTGGTAAATCTTGTTCTATTAACTCAACGATTTTTGTAGTAGTCCCTAATGATACCGTTTCTTTAGCTTTATCGTTAGGGGGTTGGGGTTGTTTTGGCTATGCTGATAGTTTCAAGATCCGTCATAGGTACCAACTTCTCCTCTGGTTTTGGGTCAATGGGTTTATTAAGTTGGTTTGTTGGAAGTTCAAATTCTGAGTGCACACCTGGTCTTTTCTTTAAATCAGCTAGGTGCAAATCGAAAGGTTTTGGATCACCTTTGGCTACAAATACCTTTCCTAGATGCAAGAATCTTACTTCTTGAAATAACGTAGAAGGGATTGCCTTCATTCGGTGTATCCATGGTCGGCCGAGTATCATATTATAATTAGTTTCCCGATCTATAATATAAAACTCAATCAGGATTGTTTTGGGTCCTAAGGTGACCGGGAGTATTATAGTTCCTATCGAAGTGGCTTTAAGGCTATCATAGCCTCTCAATGTATTTCGAGTGGTGGAACAATTTGTTTCCCCATATCCTAGTTTTTGGAGGAAAGAGAAAGGGACTATGTTAACTCGCGCCCCATCACAACCATTGCCCATTTTACATAGTTATTATAAACCCATACTTGTAAGTGTAAGGCCGGATCACCTCGGCAAGCATCTCAAAGATCTCGTAGGCATTTTACTTATTTCGAATATGAATTCGACATCCTTGTCCGGCTGCCCCGAGGGTGGATATCAAAATCTACGTGATTTACTTGTGTTTCAGAGGTGGAGTGATGTTAATTAGATGACCTAGACCTAATGCTTCTAAAAGAGCAGCTCATGAGGAGGAGAGAGTTCTTTAGTAAATCCAAAAATGAAATGTGCGAGAAGGTCTTTGTTAGGTCACTAATTAAATCATAGCACCTACGGGTTTTTCTACTATTTGTTGACTCTTATCCGCTTCTCGCAGATGACTTGGGCTCTGAGAGAGAAATATTCTCGTGTTCTTGTTATAGCTTCGATAGGTAGTTCAAATGCCTAATTCTACCAAACTCGACTATCTTGGGTCTCGCTGACTTCCTAACTGTGGCGCAACGATGGATTTAGTGAAGTCGAGGCTTCATGATCATTGCTTTCCTCGTCATTGCACTTTTGTTTGTTCCAGCTGGATTCAGCCTATATGCTATCATGATTTGGGAGTGGATCGTTAAAGATCTTGAGAGGAGCATTCTCGAGGGGAAACCGCCTCGCGAGCGTATTTGGTGGTGATGACACGGATCTCGCTAAAAACAAATCAGAAGAACTGCCTTTGTTCTTCCGGCAAACGCTTGCATGAATTTATCAGTAGTCACGACGTTCTAGATCATGACCCCAAATTTTGTGGAAACCACAATAAGAATTGGGATCAGAATTCCTGCTTTGTTGGTTTGGTGTATATCAGGGCCTAAAATTCTGATCAAACTGTTGCCTATTAGGATTAAAATTTTGCATTTGTTGTTTCTCGCTTTGGTTTTGATAACCAAATGAGTTTTGGCTTGGCCCTCAGTATAGGATTTCACCGTTGTTGTTGTTGTTGTGGATGGTTAAAATCCACCGTATTGATTGTTGTCGGGTAAAGTTGTTGTTTCGTTGGTTGTTTGTTTGTGATGGAGTATTGACAACATTTACCTTCTTGGGCTGGTCGCTACTCCATCCGTTGTTACACCCCGATTTTTGTTAAGGATTTTGGGTCCTTGGTTGACATTTGTGGTAGTGGGATAATTTGTAGTGTTCTCGATTGGGGTGATTAACCTCCCGCTTGCTCCATATGTCTTACGACACCACTATCTATCGCCGCTTGGTCTATTCAAGAGCGCTCTCAAGTACTTCATCGTAAGTTCTTAGTGGGAACTTCTGACTTCTTCCTTCACCTCTTTGCTGAGAGAATGAAGGAATAAATCACATAGTTCCATCTGGATCCATGTTTGAGCACTTGCTGAAGAATAAAGAACTGTACGCCACCTCTGGATGAAATGGGCGATAGATTCGTTGTGTTCTTGTTTGATGTGCAAGAATTCCCTGATTCCTGTTCTCAACAGTTTGTTCATGTCGAACGCCTTAATGAACTCTGATACGAGCTGTTTAAATGAATGGATGGAGGCTTCAGGTATTCTATAATACCAGTCGAGAGCAATGCCTTCCAAGGTTTTGGGGAATATTTTAGCAACAACCCCATCCCAAGGGAGTAATTCACGTATGGCTGTAGCGTAAGCTTTGATATGCGCGTTTGGATCTCCCTCACCTTTGTACTTGGGTAAATCGAAGAGGTCTTGAAGCATGACGCTCGTATGGTGAAGTCTAAGGGCTCTTTCAGATATTCTCGAATAAGTCCCTATCGCATAGTTTTCACCATTGATGGTGGTCACGAGGGAGTGGTGGTGGGATGGGTTGTTGATATGGCGCAACAGATGCATCGGGCAGGGGCATAGGGAAGTCCCCGCTTGAGCAAAAGGCCGAGAGGAGAACATATCTCCTTGTGGTGATTTGGAGTACATGTTTAAGTATGACGGGATATTGTCTAGTAATGGGTTGTTTGATACTAGACCGGAGAAATAATGTTAGAGATGACAGCCTCATTGGCATTTTGTTGTGGATACCGAGGAGGCATGCCTAACGTGCCTACTCCCGTGAGGAGATCTACTTGGCCAGAGTGGTGGTGGAGGATCGAACTTCCTGCTTGCATGAATCGAGGATTTTGACTTGCTTGAGCAAGTTCTAACCCTCTCACTTTTTCTACTAACGTTGAAATGACTTCATTTGGTGAAGTCACGGTGCTTTTCCCCGAGCGGCGTTTGTCAGATACCCCGTGTCAGAGGCATGTGATATCCTCGCTATAAACCGATCGCTATCTTGCCAAGTTTCTCCGAGAGTATTTCCTATATGCAAAGGGCATAGAGGTATTTTCTTGAAAAGAGATCTCGGTTGTATTTGTAAACCTCCTATAGGTGGGTACATACCCCGAGAATGTTGTTCACTCCTAGGATAACGTATTGACTGCTCATCATCTAAGACTGGTATGGGCCGATTGTCTACTAATTTGTGGTCTAAGTAGATCTCGAGGAGACGAACCAGATTCTCCGGAAACGTCATATTGTTCGAGCCCAAGGCTCTGTTTGTTGCGTTCGAGGGGGTTGATCTAACTCCCCCGTTTGAAAAGATGAGTTATATCTATTTCTTGGGGTTTGTGTTGACAACTGATTAGTTGAATAGTTGTCACCCCATACTGAGAGTGAGGGTGATGATTGTCTGTTCTGTTGGGCATAGTATGCCTCGAGACCCAAGAGGGGTCTGCCATATGCATCGAATCCCGACATATTCGGGGGGTATATGAATACCCGCAGAATAATGGGAAGGAGCGAAGGTGATTTGTGAAAGAACACGTGATACTATGACTCCAACGAGAAAGTAGGAAGTTTACGTCAGCTTCACTAATTTTGTTTGGTTCACGTCGGTTCACCAATTTTGTACGCCGGAAAAAGTGACAAGCGAGCGTGGGAATCTACAGGTAACTCTTCCACGTACCCGACCTCCCGAGGTCATGCCGAGACAGCCGGTGGGGATGGAATATGCGTGGGATGCAGACAAACTAGTTAGGCAATCTAATGTCTTCGATACGCACTAATGGAATTTGTGAATCTAAGGCAAAGAAGGCCCTTCTAACTTGGACTGGTGTGATAGATCGATCGGCAAGGATGATTGCTCAAAGGCTCCAATCAATATCGAAGCTCTGGCGTGATTCGATCTATGGGTTGTGGAATACGTGGAAATGACCGGGATAGTTTCGTGTATGTCTCCAGATAAGGTCATATGGTGGATGGTGGAAACAATTGACTCTACGGATGATTCTCTGGCCTAGTCCAGAATTCTCTAGCTTCATTAGCCGCTATATCTAGTAAGGACAATTGTTCGATGATGATGGGTGGAAGTGGAGTGGATTGGAATACTAGTGTGCGTAGGCCAGTGTTTATATCTGATTGACTTATGGATTCGTTAGGTCAGGGACTTGTGGGTCACAACCGTAGACTCTTGGTTGTCATGTCCTCGTTATGGTCATATACGAAATCAAGTCCTAATTCCTAGTATCCAAGAATCATATGCTTTCTCAAATTCTATGTTTAGGACCAACAACTCGCGTGATTTTCTCGTAATATCTCACAGCGCTCAGTGCAACCTCGGATCCTTAAACTAGTATCTATGTCTGTGAGAGTGTCTCCCGCACTGGTCATGGGACCAAAGGATCACAACCAAAGGTTTGTTCTCTTTCGAACCCTTCTACTATCATGTGAATGTTTGTCTAGGGTAATCTGTAGTTCGGCTGATTTGACCAAAACGTGTATGCTTGGTCGCTTCTATATTTAACCCTCTCAACCGAGAACCGATCAGCTTGTAAATCTGTTGTTGTTGGAAGACTTGTATTCTGAGATTTTGGTCTATGTCAACTATTGTTGTGACGAGGTTTGGTTGAGGCACGATTGGCTCAAATATGTATTCCCTGGGCTCCCGGGTCCCGTGATTGTCATACAAAATAAAATGTAAATCTAACTGTAACAAAGCAAATTCTAACTACGTGGAATAAAACTAAAACATATATAACTTCTATTTTTCTGAGAAACTTTTTAAGAATTTAAGGAAAGCAACTATTTAAACGTATCTAGAAATAACAACTAAATAACAATTTAAAACAAACAAGATAACCGAGTGTAGTTATTTGCCTGTGCGATTTGTAGATTTATTCTAAATAATGAAATAACTTGCTTGATCTATTTGCAAGATTCTCGATCCTACCTCGTATGAAGAGTGAATCATAGTTTCTCGTAAACTATCAATCCCACACAACTTCCCCGCAATATCGAGAATAGAATCTACCTAAATGAAGCAATTTTAACTACTTTATTTGATATGATTCTAACTAAAACTTTGAAAGCTAGAACCTGGATTCCGCAAAACAAAGGCGAATCCGATGGTGTATGTGATCTTGTCCCCTCAAGCAGATCTCCTCGCTCTTTCGTGTTCACGTGATCCGTAAAAGCGTGTAATGCTAGCATCGATGTAAATAGATATTGGGACAAGGACAACTCTAATGCAGACTCAAAAATGCGAGTAGGAGAGGGATAGCGCAAGAGTACAGAGCTTGGCTTATGCAATTCCTAAATGGGATTTTACCGCGAGTCATGCAACATAAAGCGACCAAACCTCGAAACTATCCCGCTTCAAGAGAAAACCTGCAACTTTAATGGCTTCCTAAGCTATTCTACTCCAATGAATTGATAAAAAAAACAACACCGTTTGCACAAGCTGGATATGTGGCTTACCAACAGTTGAATAATGCTAACTAGACATATAATGAACTAAACCAAGCACTGTAAGCAAAATGAAAGCTAAATCTAATGCAAAGAGAAATTCAGAGACAAACTTCAGGGCCAGATTGGGTGAAATAATAGTACTGCCTGCACAAGATGGGTATGTGGCTTACCAACAGCTGAACAATGCTAACTAAGCATGCAAGGAATTAAAACTATGGCTTCTAAACAGAATAAAAGACTGAACTATGAAAATCAGAGCATGAAAGTGAATGAGGGGCAGACCATTTGCTTGTGCACAAACCATTTATTTATAGCTTTCATTCACCCAAAGATCAAAACCAAACTGAACTCTAAAAACCATAAACAATGGCCAAACACTATTCCAGGGGACCAAAAACATAAATGCAAGCCCAAGTCGGCAAAGAAAAGCTGGTGAAACGTTGATATTTTACGTGAGTCACGTCAAAGCGCTTTCTGGAAAACGCGTGCAAGATCGCAGAGCCGCTCTGAGCGGGGCGGCGGTGCGTACAGACCGCCGCCGATCAGGCGGGCGGTTTCAGACCAAGGGAAAAAGCCCAAGAAAAGAGGAAAAAATGGGAAACAAGGACGGCCTAAGCCAGTTACTCAGAATCAAGGGAAAAGGCCAAGAAAAGAGGGAAAAAGGGGAAAACAAAGGACGAATATCCCGATAAAAACCCGAGGGGAGATTTGTGTTGTTTCTTTAGTTAATAGAGCTCTGAATCCCCCAAAGATAGTATAAAAATTTAGAATTCTTTTTAATTATCCAAATCTCCATTTGGAGAAATATCCTTTCTAATTTTTTATTTGCTTCATGAAGATCTCTTAAGGAAAACCTTTGAGTGGTATCATCCCCCAACATGGGTTTCATAGAGGTTTCCTTCTCTATCATGTGCTCATTAATATTTTCATTAGTTTGAGACAGAAGACCTTGACCGTTTATTTTCCTTCGTCTATATGGAATTTGGGTTCAACCATTTTCTTGGTGTCGTGTCCATCATGATTGATAGAGATAGGATTTTTCCCCAACTTGATTTGTGGATTCTTTGGGTGCCAAAGATTCATAAAAATTGAGGATTTTTGGATGGAGTTCTTAATTTTCCTCCTTGTCTTTGATTTTTCGAAGGGTCTTAATACAAGACCCTATCCCCTATTTACATTATTTTCTACCATGTGGTCCTTGTTATTAGATCTATTGTCTTTTTGAAATTTTGAGGCCATAGAAGATTTCCCTTTCCACCCTTCCGGGTTGTTGTGTTGGGGCATTTTCTAATGAAGTGAGGAAACTTAGAGAATTTTGAACATCTCATCTTCAAGGCCTCATAAATGATTGGTTTCTTCCAAACCCCATTTTTATTAGAGCATTACATGATCTAGAAACTCTTGATCTATATCCATTGAAACAAATAATCTAGCAAAATTTCATAGTCTAGATATGTTCTTAAGTGAAGGTATCGGGACAAATAGGGGACCCAATTTATCTAGCAATATTCAATAAAATTTCATCATCCTAGAACGAAGGGATAAACCTAACAATCTATACCATATAGGGATGGTGTTAATGTTTTCTATTCAAGGATCAAAGCCAAGATACCATCTTTTAATGAAGAGTCCCATGTTACCCAAACACCATGGCCCCCCCAAGAGGATAGTATCAATATCAAATTGAAGGCTGAACTTGATAAAAAAGAATCCATTATACATAGAAGAGATACACATTTTCCCCATGGGATTCTATTTCCTAACAACCCATTTCCTAAAAACATCAATATTAGGCATGTGACCAAGGAAATTACCCACTAAAGCCATCCTATTACTTTGAATAGCTATGTGCAAGTGACTTGGTATTTGGATATGAGAAGTTCCATGTTCATATTTAGAGCTAGATAAAATTGAATACATATGGGAAGACACAACACTACTGGGGTCCACAATTTTTTTGAGGTTTCTAGAAAATCGACACCCATGTCTTTTGCCTTGTCAACCCAAATTCATTATTAAGGGATGGATTGGCAATATTTTTGTCCATAACAGCAAGATTTTCATTAGCACTAAGCCCCACATCCACTAAGACACGGCTCACTAATACACCATAAACACTTTACGAGGACTTAAATGACAGGATTTCCCAATGTCAATTATTTTTTATTGTAATGAAATTGTGGAAAATGAGACCAATTATGAACAATCATGTGGACTAAGGACATCTAATATAGATGGCTAAAACAATGATATGATACTAAATTAACAAAATGCATACTAGTATATAGGTTTGAGTAAATGCACCAAATTATAGTAATGTTTTAAAATGCATAATTTCATCAAGTTTAGTAAGCAATAAAATAATTAAAAATGTTTGTTAAGTGAAACAAGTAGAACAAAGAAACATAAGTAGAAAACACTAATGAAAGAAGTAGTAAGACTTGAAAATTTTGATGACCCCAACAACAATCACTTATGGGAATTATCCGGTAGAACCACATAAAGGTAAATTATTAGCTAATGCACTAAAATATTTAATTCAATAGTTTTGGAAAGATAACACACGTGTGTCACCTAATCAAATTGGTTTACTTAGAAGAAGACCTGGTTTGCGTAATTGTGAGCCACATCCAAAACATTTATTAGATATGACATAAAACAACTTTATAACAATTTTTACATAAATATCCACTTATTAAGATTATTCAAATATATTTCAAGATGGTAGTACCTTTCTATTTTAAAATCAATCACACAAGCACCACTTGTTTTTTTCAGATGCATGTTGAATTTTGCATGCATTATGATATTTTCACTTTGGATATACATTGTACTTTACATAATGATATTTTATCGTAGGAGTGTGGATTAGATGTCCACCAATATCATTAAGGGAATTTATTCCCACTATTATTTTTTGTAGTCCGAGATGGACAATGTTTTATAAAAAATGTGTTTGGATGGTACATGCAACACTTGTGGTGGAATGTCAAAATTGAAAAGTTGTTTTCATGAGTAGGCTTGACATGACATTGGAAAAACATTGGTTTAATTTAAAATATATATGTCTCATCACATATCAATTAAAAGATGACAAAGATTAAATAAGGTGTGAGATAGTTAAGTTGAAAAAATATATGTTTCAAATTGCATGGGTGAATTCATAGATAAATGTGTGCATGATTATACAAATTTCGATGGTTAGATGAATGTTTTGAGTTAAGTAAAGACACATTTTTAACTAATATAATTCTTTACTAGTGAAAGACACACACAAAACCTCGGTGGTTATATGAACAATTCAAGTTAAGAAAATACACATTTCTAATTGTATACTTCTTTGAGTGGTCGAATTTTTAGAGATTTACACAATGAAACCACAATATGAGGTTCGGTCACATTATTACAACTCAATATAGGTTGTCATTTTTTTGTACATCAAAATTTAAGAATACATGGATGTTCTATTGGTCGAGAAGGATGCATGTTCATAGTGGTGTAAAACATATGTGGAGTTTCACTAAGTAAATCCATGGAAAAGGGGAACATGATGGTGTGGTATCATTGGTTAAAAATCCCTTACAAGAGAGGAGTTAAAGTATGTAAATATGGTGCAAATTTAAAAGATGAAACAAGCATTTTGCATGGTAAAAAAATACACTTTTTCATGGTTCTTAATATAAATCTATTTTTCGTAGATTTTTAAGGTTGATATGAGAATAAAACTTGGCAAGGTATGAATATTATTACATGGTAACGAGTTCGAAAGTTATTTTCACTAATTTCATAGCTCTAATGCATCTTCTTGAATTATTGTGAGTCAAAAGAGTGGGTTGGTGAATGGGAATGTAGATCTTTAAATATTATCAACACATATCGGCCTATAACAATACTACAACTAAGAGAAATGAAAATTTCAATAGATTTTGATAATTTATCGATCTATTTCAACCAAGTATAATATGTCTTTTCAATTTGTGTAGATATGTGTAAATTAAATATTTTAAATTAGACTTACCTATAATTTAAAATTATGAACATATTGTATTACAAATATTTGTGATGAATTAATACAAATGTTATATTTTTATTGATGTAGGACATGTATATACAGTGAATGTGGATGAGTATAATGATGAGGGAACATATTACTACTTATGCCAATGTTTAGAAGCAAAAAATAAATTAATTTATCAAGTCATAGATAGAGAAACATTGAGTAACCCAATACTCTATTCTTATTTTTGGAACATGGATTCGGTGGTACCTTATAAGGAACTTTGATGTATGGTTGTTTGAATACTATGCAAACTGAAAGGAAGATACACCATTATTAAAATTTTGTTCTTCCTACAAATGTTCAATTGATCAAATATCGGGGCAAGCCATATCACAAGAATTTTGGAGGGTTCGTGAGTCGACCATTAAGCTATTCTTGACACAATCAAGATTAGGTCTCATCCCATTTGTTTGTTGAATTAATAAGGTAAATATGCGATAAATAATATATTTTAATTTATTTGATTTCATCACCATATATTTATTTCATTTCAAATCATTACTAACACATTTAATGAAGGTTAGTGGCACCAAAAGAGATTCCACCTTCATGTGGTTGGAACTATAATTAGAGAGGCTAATATTCTTTAAACAAAGATAATCTTAAAAATATTTTGTATCTAGGTGTTGGTAATGGTTAATTTTTTCTTTTTCAACAAGTTTTGGCCATGTGAAAAATTCGGTCGCCATTTTTGTGTGTTTTTATTTCATGAGAGAAGTGCTTTGGGAATCATTAGAGGGATCCCACATACAACTAACATAATAGAAAACACATCTATAACCTTACCAAATAGTTTGTGATGACCTCCCTATATTTGAATTATGTGACCCCTCGAGAATGTTCACTTCTATCATAAGGAACACATCTAACCAATGACAAATTCCCTCTCCGTAGTGTATCACTATGGAAATAGTACATACCTTGGGGTTATGTTACATTATATATATGATGTAAAAGGTGGTTCATCATCTAGAAGGAAAATTTGGAAGTTACTACAACAACCGAGAAACATTTTTCTTGCTCATAAGTTTTGGTCACGTGACAAACCTAGTCTCGATATTTGCTCATTTATGATTTCATGAGCAAGTTCTTAGTAATCATTAGATGGATCCCATACAAAACTAATGGAATATATGAAATATCTCTACCCTTTCCAAATAGCGTGCAATGGCTTCCTGAAGTTGGACTTACTTGACCCCTTGAGAATGTTTGTATCTCTCTTAAGGAACAAGTCGACCGATAACAAATTCATACTCGGTGGCATATCACTATAAAAATATTATATTCCTTATATTTTTGGGCCATTTTAGATCAGATGGAAAATTTTATTTGTCATCTGAATGGATAATTTGGAATTTTCTACAACAACTAAACAACTTTTTCTTATTCACCAAATTTTAGTGCATGACAAACCCGGTCACCATATTTGCATGCTTCGAGTTAATGAGTGAGCTTCTAAGAGTAATTATAGGTATCACACATGATACTAATGAAACATACATAATGTTTCTATCCTTCCTAAATAGTGTGTAATGGCTACTAAAAGTTGGGCTTTCTTGACCCCTTGAGAACGTTCACTTCTCTCTTACGGATTACATCCAATCGGTAGAAAATTCCCACTCTAGTGGCATACCAAAGGTGTGGAAATAGTATGTTCATTTGGGTTTTGGGTGATTTGGATGTGATGGAAAAGGTGATTAGTCATCTGAATGGATGTTTTGTATGTTTCTACAAAATCTAAGCAACTTTTTCTTGTTCAACAATTTTTGGCAGTGTGTGACAAACCTAGTCACCATCTTTAAATTTTTTTGAGTTTTTGAACAAGATCTTGGAACTAATTATAGGGATACCACATGAAACTAATGGAATAAGTATCATTTATCTATCCATACTTGATAGTGTGCAATAGATTCCTGAAGTTATATTTGATTGACCCCTTGAGAAAGTTCACCTCTCTCTTAAGGAACACATCCACTTGGTAACAGACTTCCCACTCTGGTGGTGATCACTCTGAAAAGACTATGTACCTTAGGATTTTGGGACATTTTAGACATGATGGAAAATGTGGTTCATCATCGAGATGGATGGTTTGGAATTTACTACAACAATTGAGAAAAAAAATTCTTCTCGAAAGTTTTGTCTGCGCATGACAAACCCGGTCGCCATCTTTACGTGCTTTTGAGTTCATAAGTGAGATATTGGGAATAATTATAGGGATACCACATATAACTAAGGAATAGAATAAAATTATTTAGAATTCCTAGATATTGTGCAATGGCTTACCAAAGTTAGACTTGTTTGACCCCTTGAGAATGTTTACTTCTCTCTAAGCAATGTGTCTAACTTGATAGTAAATTCCCACCCGGTGGCCTATTACCATTGAATGATTATATGTCTTGGGGTTTTGTACCATTACAGATGCAATGGAGAAGGAAAATCATCATCTAAATGTATGGTTTGAAATTTACTACAAAAATAACAAAAAAATTCTTGTTCAACAAGTTTAGGCTATGTGACAAGCTTGGTCGTCATTTTTGCATGCTTCTAAATTCATGAGCAAACTCCTAGGATCATTAGAGTTTTTCACATGAAACTAATTTGACATATGACACATATCTATCCTTATTAGATAACATGAAAGGAAATACCATTATTTTACTTTCTTGAACCCTTGAGAATGTGCACTTCTATCTTAAGGATCATGTCCTACCTGTAATAACTTCCCACTGGTGGCTGATCATAACATAAAAATATGTGCCTTGGGGTTTTGGTCCATTTTGAATGTGATGATGAAGCTAACTATTTTTCTAGATGGATGGTTTGGAAGGAAACTCATTCTAATAATATTTTCACATTCGGAAGGCTCAATACCAATTAGTTGAGAAAATGCATGGGTATAGTTTTTAAAAGTAAGTTTCAAATATATGATAGTTTCATCCAAGCTATAAAATATTTCACTCTCTGGTACCAAACCACACATGAACATAATTTTCTACGGGGTTATAACAACCACACATGTGGACCTTATTTTCATTCCACGTATATCATATCTAAGAGGAAAATCATTAGCCATTCTCATAGGCTAAATAGAACCAAAACCTTGAGATTTCTAGGAACTTTTTATGTTAATGCTTTTGCATAATCTATTATAGTAGTTTAGTTTTATTCATAAAATATTATTTAAATTTTGGGTGACAATATTCATAAGAAATTATTCCAATGTGTACAAAGTCATGTATTATGGGTTTTAAATTATATATGATTCTACATGTATATGTGTAATTAATAGATTACCTTAATCTTAGTATATATATAGATCTAAAGATAATGAAAACATAATATTGATTGGTGCATGTTTTATAAGGCCCGATGAATGGAATTTTTTAAAAAGGTTTCTTAAAGGTGAAATCTAACTCTTGAAATTGGTAGCTTCATCTTGACTTTGTTTTGAATTATGAAATGTTTAGAATCTTTAAATTATAAGTGGATATATGTGTTGAGTTTTTATGTTTCTTTGTTAACTTGGAAGTTTAAATTTTTGGGAGGCTCCAAGAACGTGTGGTGCCATATGGGTGATGTAGAGTCCTATATAATTCATGGAAACTTTGGAGAATGAAAAAGGATTTGATAGACATTGTGTATCCTTGAGAGTGATTTTCTTAATCCATATTCCATCTTAGTATGTGACAAACTAATCAATATCTTATATTACTATGTTCTTATCTATAGAGGTTTTTGAATATAATAGGAGGTTGTTTAGACAATGTAATGTTTTCCTCATGGTTTTGTGATGTAGAAAGGTATTTCTAAATTTTTTTAGACACATAACGCCTTGATTGAAATGTTGTAATTTGCTTTGGAAAACTCTGAATCCTTAAGAATTGTCTTTTTCTTCATGTTATCTACTTGAAAAGATGCATGACCATGAAGGATAATATGTATAATGTTTATGTATATAAGGAGATTGCATGGAGGTTTAGTTCAAGTATAATTAATAACCAAATTTCACTAAGAATCATATCAATTTTAAAAATCCCGACTATTTTAGTCTAAAAAGATGTGGATATAATTTCTTCATGATTATTTTCAAGAATTACATGTTAAGGGAAGAACTTGTATGATACCTAATACTAAGGAGGAAAGATAATAAGGTTTAGGAAATGTCTATTAAAACCTAACCCTTAACTCCTTTTCATGTTCTCTCACTCAGGGGAAAATTATATTATGTAAGAATGTCTTGTGTTTAAGTATCATACTTCACTATCATATAAAAATTACAAACATTAATCGGTGTTGATATAAGTAATTTCTATAAGGTAGAATGTGGTGTAGAATTTTTTATGAGTTAGGGGTTCATAAACCATAATAAATCCTTCATTATTTTGTCATCTAAAACTAACTATACCTTAGGGTTATAATTCATGGTTAATCAAATGTCAAGAGGAGAAGGATTTATATTTCCATTGATGTTCCATCAAGTCATCAAGAAGGTCTACCACCTTGAAAGGTTTGTATGAAGGAGTAAACAACTTGAAACACATACATTTATCTGATGATTGTTTTGTGCTCTTAAATCTTTCTATATCATAGTTCAATGTTCTAGGTAAGAAGATTGATTGTAATGAGGAAGAATTAACATTTTTATTAAAATTTTCAATGATAATTTGTGGAAGTACATATAGGTTATAGTCATAAGAAAACAATGATAGTAACTCCTAAATTATTACTAAGCACGATCCTTATCATGAGCCTTTGAAGATTGAACTAGAGCATCTTGGAGCTTATAAGGTAAATCTTAAATATGTTAATAATGTTAAAATATCTTGAAATCCTAAAATTACGAGTCTTGTGACAGTGTAAATAGGTTGTAGCCTAGTCAATCCCTTAATTCAATCCAAATTTATTTATTTTTATGGAAAGGTCTATTGTACTAAAAGAGAAGCCTATGAAAAATATCAAGAAGTTTCTTATTAACGACGAACTATTACTCGGTTTATAAAATAGTGACACTATCATTCCCTTCTTCTAAAGCACGGTGAAAGAAATTTAGCAAAGCACTTACAAGATTGGAGTTTCATCAATAATATATTTACATAAAGTATAGTGTTCTCTTTGCATGTATTCATATTTAATGTATTCTTTTGAATGAAATATCATAGATTGTTATCTTAATTTTATGTGTATGTTAGGGTCGTATGCAATGATGATAGTATTCCATATTAAACCTTATACAATGATATAGGCGAGGCTCCAATGTTGTCTAGTGATACATATTTTTTTCTCATTATATGATGACTACTTATGAGGTGAAATATACCATGTGTGAAGAAGGGATGGAGAAAAACATGCAATAGTCCCTCCTAATAAAGTGTATTTTGGAAAAATACTATGATATTATTAACCCAAAAAAGTAGCACGATCGGATTTGATCATGATAGATCAATAATTTTGGATAACATGGGAATTTATCCAAGTTGTGAGACCTTGATCCTTGAGATAGACCTCTAGAGAATTTTGGTTCCTTCTATTCTATCTTACTACATACTGACTTAAATGAATTTAAAATGCAACTACCTAAATATAATATAAAAATTGATATGATCCAAGGTTGAGGGAGAGAGAGAGTTATAAAATGAAAAGAGGTGATGCACAAAAATTAGAACATGGATTAATTCTAACCTTAAGAGAGATAGATATAATCATGGAAGTAAGAATTTGAGGAAACATAATTATGAATGAGATAAATGGATAAAAATATAATGTACATAAGAGGAAAAGCATCCACATCTAATACTGAAAGGAATTTAAGGGATAAACTATAGTTGCATGAAACTTAGAAAATATTCATTTACATTTACAAAGCATATGTCTGGAATTATTGTAAAAATGTGAGTTATAGAGGTCTAGAGGTAAGAAATGTAAAACGCCAAAAGAAGAGCTTCCAAATCAACAAAAAAGAACCCATTTTTCATGCATAAGAACTTATATTTATAGAAAATGTGTGTGAGAGAGAAGGGGGTGATGAAACAACCAAAAATGGTCCATTCCCATTTACGAATGATGAAATGCCATCATTTTTGTAGAACAAATCATGGGCATCATTCATCTCCTTAGTTTGTGTGTCATTGGGGGCAACGAGGATAAGACATGGGTGTTGTTAAGTAATAAATTTGGGTAGGTGAAGTTAGAAAATTGTGATTCAATAAAATATAAATATTTTATTAAAATCACAAATCTACAACTATGATAAATGACACATAAATGAATTATAAATGTTAAATAATTTATTTGGTAATTTAAAATGAAAGGGGGATGTACTTACCTGAATTGAACTTACCTCACAGTGATATGGGACTGAACATATTGATGAAATGGAAAATCAGGCCATCGTAATGATCTTCATAAAATAATAGCAGAGGTAGATTTGGCCAAACTAGGGCACTGGAGAGGGATAGGGGTTCCTGTGGGTGCCTTGGTCTAAAACACTCAAAATCTGATCCCGATATGGTTTATAGGTATTTGCACTATCATGCCTTTGGTCGTGTGAACATCTCACTTTTTTGTTGATGTTGCCACAAACTTGTAATGAAGAATCACCTACAAAACCCCACACAAAGCATCAAACCCTAAAAAAGAAAGATGAAAATGAAGGTTCGACCATCCTCACTTTAGCCAAATGGATGGACTTATGATTGAGTGTTGCACTACATCTCAGACCCAATGTAGTTTTATGTGCTTGTATGTGTAAAAATGTGCCTAGGTTTCCCTAGCGCCAATGACGCAGAGATATTGGAAAATAGATAGATAAAATGTAAAATGGTGGATGGAATAGAATGAATACCTCCTTCTATGCAATGTGTGATGAAAAATAGTTCCCATATGTAGTCCCTTTGGTCTATGTAGATAGTTATCCCTTGATAGTAATAGTCAACCCACAAGGTAGCATGTATGTTGTGTTTATATAGGGATATCTTGTTCAAATTTCAACACTAATGACCCGACATGCCAAATATTACCTAGGGAGATGAGAGGAAAACCATAAATAATGACCTCGAATGTATAAAAAAACCAAGTGTGAGGGTGAATAGGGTTCCAAGAAATCAGAACTAGGGCACCTAGGTGCCCTAATCCCTATCTAGGTGCCCTAGTCAAAGACTAGTGATGACCTTGAGTGATTTGATTGAAACTATGTGAGTGAATTAAAAATGTGTGAGAAATGACGAAAAATACCACCAAGTCAAATGATTAGACAATGGAATGGGTCATAAGTGGATAATTTATTTATGTAAGATCCATATATAAAACAACATACTTGGTGGTATAGTGATAGTATTAAGTGCATGATTTTGTGAATACATTTTCCCCCACTTTATGTTGGTGAGCGAAAGCTTGATAACTCAAAGTAGTTAGAGATGCGTACTGAGAGGAATCCGGAGAATCCCATGTTGTAGAAGAAAGTGTAAATGTCATATAAGAGCATTTCAAATGAGAAAATACACCATGAAAAACCGTGGATCAACGTGTTGATCCATGCGGCGTAACGAGAGATGTAATACCGTGATGGAGTGTCTTGAATGACACTAATACTTTTGATGTGGAATGATTGACAATTTTGACTTCTATATGGTGATGATGTGATGGGATAGGGGTGATTAGTTCCCAACCTAATTGCAAGTGTATGAAAAACCATAGGATTTAGGTGTCCTTCCACCATAGGAAGAGTGTAAGGAGAAAGGTGTGTTATTCTCTAACCTTTAACGACATCTTTAAAAGATCTAGCCACTACACATGGACACAGATCAAATTTTAAGTGATTTTGGATCCAAATATTTTGATCAAACGTGTTGACTCATATAGGAGAAGTATAGGAAAGGAAATGATGTCTCATTACCCATACTCCAAGGGTGTTACCGTAATGTGTGATGGTTTCCTAATTAGGTCATTTGGAAGAAAACACAAAATGTAGAATAAATTCCCATGTTAGGTCATCTGGGAAAGTTCTGAATGTAACTCTCAAGTTATGTTATCCAGGGAGGCCATATGTAACTCCCAAGTTACGTCATCTGGAAGGCCGAATGTAATTCCCAAGTTAGGTCATCTGGGAGGCCAAATGTGTTGTATTATATCGATTAAATGGTATGATTTTGATTGTTAGATACTTGAACGTATTTTATTGGTTGATTGATTATTTTACTCATAGAGAGATTTTACACTTGTTGCCCCCAAGTTAGGTCATTAGGGAAATTGATATAGAATGATGAAATATCACATGGAATGATGAATTATAAGTGTTCGGTGATCACATAGTGTTGTAAGGGGAATTATAGGATGAACCCAATTGTATGCCCCCTTTCGGAGAAAGGATGAGTGATAAGGATAATGAGCGCTGAGCCTAAAGTATGCCCGTTAATAGATAGTGTATGATAGTTATCGTAAAACTATGTGTAGATTAAGTGAAATACAATGTCAAGGATAAATAGTGTGTGTGACATATGTATGATATGATGGTAGGTAGAATTATAAATATAATGATATTAAACGAGATATAAATCAAATTAAAAACACTCAATATATTCGCAAAAATTGTGCGATGTGTATTGGTTGAGTAGTGAATGTAAAGCATGACCATAGTAGAGTGAATAATGAAAAGTGACTATAAATAGTAGGGTGAAAGAGTGATTAGTCAACTCATTTATCTTTTCACAAATGTGAGAGTGATCTCTAAGTGTGTAAGGATGCCTCAAGTTAGAGCATTGTGACCTAGCCAATTCGAGATGATAGTGAGTGACATGGCATCACGTATGAAAACGAAGTTGGTAAGTGTTATTTTTTCGAGAAATGTATGTGTAGAAGTTGTTTTGGTCAATTTTTGAAAAAATGTTATTTTTTTTTCTTGGTGTTTGGGACCTAAACAAAAGTGATGAAGGCACTAATGGCCTTCAAGGCAAGAGTTCCCATATATGAGTGCTAGTGCCATGTTCCTTGGCACCCCAATCCTGTTTCTAGGTGCCCATGTCTAGAATGTATGATTTTTTTCCTGAGTAATGTAAACATGAAATTTGATGTGTAGTGATGTCATAAGGGGTTATGTTTGTATATGTATAGTCATCTAACGCATTGTTTATTGTTGTTTTGTTGTTTGTAGAGGGATATCGATTCGCGGGAGTTTTTTGGTGGTCGTCACTTGAGTACATTGCTTGGTTTGGTTTGTTAGATGATGATTGGGAGGTGATGGACCATGTCATCCCATGGCACATCTGAGGATGGGGGATGTACCCCATAATATTCCTATGTTGACAATTTTGTGTGAGAGATGGTGTGTGGACACTTGTATGTTTTGGCTACCTATAAGTGAGATGATAGTCACATTAAATTATGTATATTGTATTTTGCAATTACCTATTATTGGTGAGAGGGTAGAGGTCATGGATTTGGAGACACAATGAGCTAGAGAGGCAGTGGGTGGTGGTCCTTTAGCGTAGGATGTGTTTTTACAATTCCTTATGTTACGCAGTCACTTTGCAAGTATTCTACATATTACACACTATTGCGTAGGCAAGTAGAGAGGTATAAGGGTCACGATTAGTGGCGCTGAGTTAGTGGCGAGGCATCTAGCTCTAGATCACTTGCAATAGCAAATAGTGATAATGATGATGAGATATGAGTTGTATTGATGTATTTGATTGTAGGGGAGTTTCCCCCAATGATGAGATGTTTTGTGAATTTTATTTATATATATAGACATATTTATTAGCATATGATGATTGTATTTGTTGTGTATTGATGTTTATGATGTGATGATGATGTATGATTTATTTGATTGTCATGTATGATGCTTTTATGTGTTGAGTATTGTTTATGTTTTTTGAGTTAACTTGTAATACATAATTAGTGTGATGATGATAGTATAATGTATGTGATGATAGAAAATGTATGATTGAAAAATAACCTTTTGTGATGAATGCTTGGTGATGTGTAAAAGTGTGATATAGTCATAATATGTTAGTATGATAAGGATGGGGGAATATTAGAAATGCCCCCAACATATAGATGATGAGGTTCATTTAGATAATACCCTCGGCGATCCAAGAATGAACCGCAAATATAGAGTGCATCATCGGGAAATGATTCGATAGTGTGCATTAAATGAATCGATAGAGCATGTGAAGAGAGGTTATTATTGTAATAGATCCATCAACAGTTATGTAAGAACCATAAGAACATGAGTGCATCATTGGGGGTAGGGTGATAGGAATCACCTACCTAAACCAAGGCGTTGCGAAGCGATGGAAGTATGTGGAATAAAAGTAGCGTGAGCATATGCACCAAACTGAATTTCATGTGGAATGGAGGTGGAAGATGAAAATGTCAAGGGATGTGGAAGCCAATGTGAAGAAATAACATAATGTGATAGCTGAGATGGTGCAGTAATGGATGGATGTGATGGAGAGTGTACATGAGTGATGACATGTGGTGATGGATGAACAATGACCTTAGCACTAGAAGGAGGAGATAACTCAACTAGAGTAGTAGCTCGTGGATGAGGGAGTGGATATATGGAGTTCTCACATGAGCGAGAACCAAATAATATGATTCCATTATCCTCTAACTATTGTGTCGATCGTGAAGGGAGAATCAATCATTATCCCTATGGCCATTGATATGGTGATAGTTACAATATGGTTGATCACGTTGACATTGTAAATGATGTTGTGGATGATGTTGGTTAGAAGGTAAGTGAATTAAATACTCATTGATAAAATCACACAACACATCATGTGGTATAACATGATGAGATAAATGCAATGGCTCACGTGAAACAGGTGTAGAAGATTGAGGTGTAGCTTTTCATGGATTTGGAGAAGAAGGATGATTGTGTAATGTAGTAGACTGATCTTGCTTGCGAGGAGGAGATAGAGATCGTGTTGGAAACTTAACTGATGGAAATGGAGAAACACTATATGATGCGGTAGAAATAAAAATAGGTTGGGGATCTATAACATGTGTAGCAATAAGGTATTATTCTAGATCAATAACTATATAACATAGCAGTGTGAATGATTCACATGTGTCATATTGCAATCTATGTTTTAATGCTAGAATCAAACCATGACATAAGATAAATTTATTCTCTAGGTCAATATGTTGAAAGACTAATTGGTGCATACAAGCATTAAATCGCAAGATGTAATCCATGATAGAATTTTTTTGCCACGATGTAAAGTAGGTAGGTGAACATAGGTAACTTTAGGTCCATTGTTGATGATAAAAGCGATAAAGAAAATATTCTTCCATTTTATGATCGGTCTTAATAGATCCAAATGGTAGGTGAGTATACCATTTAAAAGTGTCATCGGTAAGGCTATGTTGACAGTCTATAAGAAATAATCAATAATTATAATATGAATCCATAGCCATACGATAATGTTTGAGATGTAAGTAGGGGTTTCCAGTACCATTGAAACATGAAAAGGTAGGCATGATAAAATCCTTAGGAAATTTTGAGTTATGAATATTCTTAAGGATAGGGTTGTCATGCAATGAATTGTTATCAATGGAAGCATAATAGGATTTTCTTTCTAATGTGAGTGATTGAACTTGATATTGTAAATGACCCATAACATGCATGAGAGACAAGATATCTTGTGAAGGAATAGTAGAGGATGGCAATAATGTGTTAAGTGGTTGTAATTTTCCATTGTGAGTAATCATAGGGATGTCAAGAGGAGATGTAGGAGAATCGATGCTAAAGGCACACTAAGTGTAGGTGCCAAAGAAGAAATAGGTGATGAAGGACATGAAATATCCATAGAAGTGGTAGGAATAGCATCGAAACATCCCTAGGAGATGGAGTATCAGATGGAGATGCAATAATAGGAGGAGATGAACTAATAGATGGAGATGGAGTGATAAGAGGGGATGAACTAATAGATGGAGATGAGTCATGCATAGTAGTAGATACAACCTCAAAAGAAGATGAAAATGGAGTAAGAGATTCACACTCAGTTGTATGTAAAGTAGTAGACTCATGACTATTAATTATTTCGTCAAAATTAGAGAGAGACTTAGATATGAAAATGTCATCAATTGGATCATCAACATAGTGTGAATGAGTATGTGATGGATCATGAGAAGCATTATCAGAAATAGGAGAAGCATGAGATGTAGCTATAGTAGTGGTCTGACTAGGAGGAGAATCATTATGCACATGTGTACTAGCATCAAGACCAAGCATGAAATCAATAAGAGAGTCATCTAGAATTTCCTTAAAAATGTTGTTGGTATGTGTGACTTGTTTAGTTATCATCCACATCACATGGTAGGTCATCTCACTTTTCGAGAGTCATAGGTCTTAGGGATTCAAATAAAAGTGTCGATTCTGCCATAGAATCTTTCATTTTCATTTGCATCAATGTTTCATAGGAGTTACATTCCTTGTTTAGGTATGGCGGTTACACAACACCCCTATTTGTACTTTCTTTTTTGATCTATGAGCATGAGTGTACCTGTTTTCTTATTTGCATATTCTTTCCATTGTTCAAATATCACTTATTACATTGGAGCTATGACATCACCATCGGAGTGAAACTTCATCATGGTGCATTGTTTTGATATCGGTTCTCGCATATCCCTCTCTCATGGTATCAAATTTTCACGACTTTCCGTCACACCAAAATCTCAAACTAGAGGTGGAGAGGATCTCATCATCTTAAATATTTTTTACAAGCAACACCCCGCATGACGGAGCTGGGTATACACCCAATTAGGCCCAATAGCATTAGGAGGCACGACACCGGGAATTTCCTAAGAGGCCACCCATCCTAGCACTACTCGGGGCTAGCATGCTTAACTTCCTGGTATCAAAGTTACACGAATTGTTGTCACACCAAAAGATCGAACTAGTGGTGGAGAGGGATCTCATCATGTTAAATAGTTGTTATACCAACACCTTCCTACATAATGGATACGGGTATACACCCTATTAGGTTGCAAACATATTCACCATGCCCTTCACCGAGGTGAAATTTCTTCACTTGTGGTCTCTTTTTGGGGTGAGCTCTCTGCATCTTCCCATCTTCGTTGAGCTATATAGTTATTCTCATCCTCTTCTTCCTTCCATAAATATGTTGTTTGTATATGGGCACCTTATCATCCTTTAGTTAATGGCGCCATTGACACATCTTTCTTTGTTTTCTAGAGGAGTCTTCTCTTCTTTTTTTTGGCTTACCATGACCTCTACCTCTACTTTGATGAAGGGGGTGTTGGTGTGTGTGACATGTCTAATCATCATCCACATCACATGGTGATTCATCTCGCCTTGTGAGAGTCATAGGTCTTAGGGAGTCAAATGACAAGTCTTATATTCTGTCATAGAATTTGTCATTTTCATTTGCGTCAGTGCGTCATAGGAGTACATTCCTTATTTGGAATTTTAACTCGTCCTTTAGTGGCATCATATGCATGAGTCATGTCATATGTGTTAGTGACCTCATAGGATTTTCTTTCCTTGTTTAGGAATGGGGTTACACAATAGCCCTATTTTTACTTCCTTTATTGATCTATGAGCGTGAGCAAACCTATTTTATTATTTATATAGTATTTCCATTGTTTGAATCTTGCTTATTGCATTGGAGCTATGACATCACCATTAGAGTGCAACTTCATCATGGTGCATTGTTTCAATATTGGTTCTTGCATATCCCTCTCTTAAATGTGAGAAGGGGATCATGGATAAGCTGTATAACAAGGTTGAAAACCAAAAAATCTATTCGGATCTAACATGATGCTAAAAGAAGAATTTTCAAAGCTAATAGGTATATTACATTCGTTACCTAAGATTTTTGTTGAATATCATTTGGCATAGTAACATCATGATATAGAGCTGTAATTTTAGCTATACTTTCCTCATCATAGATTGGATTGATACTAACATGAGGCATGTTTATCCAAGAAGTTGAAGAGTTATCCTTATCCATTAGGGTTTTAGTGGATCCTAGGGAAAATTTTCTAAGCTACGTGTTCACCAAAATGATTCAATTAAATCGAATATTTTATTAAAATCAGAAATGTACAACTATGATAAATGAGACATAAATGAAGTATAAATGTTAAATAATTTATATGGTAATTTAAAATAAAATAAATGAAATGGGTAGGTACTTTCCTGAAATGAAATTACCTCATAGTGATCCAATCTTGAGAACAGTGATGAAATGGTGGAGCAGGTGTCGCAATGATCTTGAGAAAATAGCAACAAAGGTAAATCTTGCCAAACTATGGAACTGGAAAGGGATAGGAGCTCCTATGAGCACCCCGGTCTAAAATATGGGTTCTCTAGTCTATGAAACAACTCGAGAATCTAATCCTTATATGATTTCTAGGTATTCACAATATCTCTCCTTTGTTAGGGTGAATGTCACACTTGTTTCATTGATGTCACCACAAACATGCAATGAAGAATCACCCAAAACCCACACAAAGCATCAAACCCTAAAAATAAAGATGCAAATGAAGGGGTCAGTCATCCTTAACTACCAAATGGATGGACTTATGATTGAGCGTTGCACTACATCTCAAACCCAATGTAGTTCTATGTGCTTGTGTGTGCAATAATGTGCCTAGGTTTCCCTAGTGCCAATGACATGGAGATATTGGGCAATAGCTAGATAAAATGCAAAATGGTGGATGGAATAGAATGAATACTCCCCTTCGTATATAGTACGTGATGTAAAATAGTGCCCAAATGCAATCCCTTACTCTATGTAGATATCTAGCCCTTGATAGTAATAGTTTTCCCATAAGGTAGCATGTATGTTGTTTTTATATAGGGATCTCTTGTTCAAATTTAGACACTAATGACTCGACATGCCAAATAGCACCTAGAGAGATGAGAGGAAAAAATATAAAGACCAATCTCAAATGTCTAAAACAAAACCAAGTCGATTAGGACCGGGGTTTGTATAAATAAGGACCAGGGCACCCTAGGCACCCTAATCCCAATTTAGGCACCCTAGTCAAATATTAGTGATCACATTGAGTGAGTCTTGAAATATAAGACTCCCTAATACCTACCTAGAATTGTGCGAGTGAGTGGAAAATGTGCCGAGAAATTGACAAAAATATCAACAAGAAAGACAACTGGACAATGGAATGGGTCACTAGTGAATAATTTTTGTACGTAAGATCCATATATAAAACAACATACTTAGTAGTATAATAATTATATTAAGTGCGTGATTTTGTGACTACAACCCAAACCAAGTAAACTATGCTTTTTCCATGTAATCATGTGTTTCTATAGTTCTCATTTTAAACAAAATCCTTTCCTACATTTATTTATTTCAAAATGTATCCCTTGGAGAAATGATATGAAAAACAACAATTCCCATGCAATTTGGAGCTTGGAATCCTTACTAGAATTAGAGGGATTGGAAAACAAAGTTGAAATTAGTCTTAAAAATAAGGATCTCCTAAGGATGGAATTGTTCTTATGATAATCCTTAGGAGATCCTTAGGAGATGGTCCTTAGTTTGATTAAATTCCATTCTTCATATCCCACTCATAATTTATGTGCCAAGGAATGTTAAACTATTACGGATATTATTATGGAAGGAATGCCAAACCTGGTTACAATGCCTTCATATAAGTCTAGAATGTTAACTTCATTTTCTTCCTTCAAAGTGAATGCCTTTGTCTATTTGGTGAAGTAATATATGGATATTAAAATCCACTTATGACCAAAACTATAATGTAGATTGACCACTCCAATGAAATCCAACCCCATTGCATGAATGGTTGCTCTCTGAGATGGAGTGAAGGGAAGGGATACAAGTCTTTCTTTTCCTAAAAAGAAGGCACATTTTTTTCATTTCTTTACCCAAGCATAACAATATTTAAAGATATAATTCTCACAAGACTCTTTCAATTTGATCTACCTTGATGCACCTCAAGAGAACTCAATTTATATATTTCCTACACAAAATTTCATCTATGAGAACATAGGGGATAGATCAAAGCCTAAAATACCTTCTATTGGCCTTGCTCAAACCTTGAGGACATTGACCTATTTGGAGGAAATGCACTATGTCATGAGTACAACAAGGGGAAAGTGATTCTACAACTGGTTGTGGGCCATTTTGAGTACTAGAACAGTTTCATTTTTACCTTGTAAATATACAACCAATTATTCACACAATTCTTTACCTCTTACCAGCTAAATTACCTTAAAATCCACATCATATTCCATCACCTTTTTATCTAACTAACTCTTTTCTCATTTAGGTCCTTGTTCTAAAAAACCCTTCACATTTGAGTGTGACATCATTAAATGGATCTTGTTATTGGATACCATGTCTCTAAATTTATTTAAGGTCCTTATGAAAGCTAAGGCATGCTTCTCCACAAATGAATACCTTACATCATAATCCTCTAGGATTTGACTAAAAAATGCAATTAGACTGTTCCAAATCTTCATCATTCTGCGGTAGTAACATAACAAATATTGGTTACATACCTCCAAAGGAATAAAAATAAAATCCTTTGTTAAATTAGGAATAATAAGGGTAGTGGCTTGTGTTATTTCTTATTTGATGGATTTAAAATTGTCCTTTCCTTCCATAGTCCACTTAAAAAGTATGATTTTCTTTAACATAGATGCCATTGGTTTGACAAGACTAGAAAAATAAGGGATAAACCACCTAACAAATTTGATTTTTAATAAGAAAATTTATAATTCCTTCTTGTGACTAGGTAATGAAAATGCCAAGATAGACTTTACCCTTTCGGGGTCAATTGCATGTTATTTAAGACAATGTGGCCTAGGATTTTTCCTTGATGCACTAAAAAGATACATTTTTAGGATTAAGGGAAACCTCAAACTACCTACACCTATCAAAATCTTATCTAAGATGGAATAAATGATCATTTGCATTCTTAGAGAACACTTTGATATCATCAAGGTAAACAAGAATGTAATTTTTAATCATATTTTAAATTCCATGTCCATATCCACGTAAAAAGATTACTCCTATGTTAGAAAGACCAAAGTGCATTTTTAGATAAGCATAAATTCCCCATCTTGTGGTAAATTTTGTTTTGAACTCATCTTCATCCTTCACCATGATCTGATTATAACTAGAGTAACCATCTAATAGAGAAAAGTGATTTGATCCAACTACCATCTATAAGATCTCTTCCATATAAGGTAGTGGATAATGGTATTTCAAGGATGCCTTATTTAAATCCCTGAAATCAACACACAATCTGATTTCCCATTTCTCTTCCTTATAGGAACTAGGTTGGAAACCCAAGATGAATGTTTTATGGTGGATATTATATGAGCCTTTATTAACTTGCTTATCTCCTTCTTTATTCATGGCTCAATCCTTAGATTGGAAGACCTCTATTTTTACCTAATGGGCTTGGCTGATGGGTCTAACTATATGGTATGTTGTGCCAAATTAGGATAAAAACCCCTAAGGTTATCATATCCCCATGTAAATTCATCAAAAAATTCTTGACAAACGTTTACAAATGCATGTTTCTCCTCTGAATCGCATAACTTTCCAATCTTGAGAAATTGGTCCTTTCAACTGAAATTTCCCATCTTTTCCTTTTACCATGATGTTTGATTTATCCTTTCTAAGTTGATCATCTGAGTTAAATATGGACTCCAATGTGACTAGGCCTTGAGGAAACCTATTTGATCTCGGTTGGACAATTTTCTCATCATATTGTTGTTGTAATTTATCTTGATTATTTGGTGCGAACTCAACCTCTTCTTGTATGAAGTTAATAATTTATTAGTAATTCTCAAATAATTGCCATTTTTGTTATTTTATATGAAAATAAGTATAATAATTAGTTCAATGTGTTGTTGTATTCCCTCTCTTTTGATAATTTTAAGGGCATCAAATTGTGCTCCAACTATTGCTTAACCTATCGGCTGATTCATTATCTTTTCTAGGATAGAGTGGATGTTAATTTTTCAAATTCCTCCATAATATCCCACATTATATGCTTGTAGTATTTTAAAAATCATTCTTATATGTATTTAACCCTCTAATTTGATTTGATACTAACTCACTATCACCAAATGTTTGCAATTATTTAACACTCTTCCCTTACTACCCATTGTACACCATGGATAAAGGCCTCATAATTAGCTGAAGTATTAGAGAAACTAAATTGGAATCTAAAAGTAGAGAATTAATTTACACCTATGGGAGATATAAGAATTACACCTATAGCTACACCTTATCTACTCTTAGACCCATCAAGGAAAAATTTTCAAATTCCATCATCTTGCTCATTGGATTTGACAATACTAGGAATAGGTGAATCTTCCTCATGTAAACACTAAACACCTAGACCCATATATTCTATATACTTGTAAGGGTGAAACCCATGGAATTTGGCTCCTCATTCATCAAGCAAAAATATGGAATGTCTTTAGCTTGAGTGTTTGTTTCTTGGACAATTGTGTGGTATTCTTGATCAAGTATTGAGAATTCTACATTGAATACACTTATTACATAAGGCTCAATATGATATCAAACAATGGGATCTGACCTTAAGGTTTCTTTGGTTCCATCCCTATTTCTAAAATCATGTGTGACTAGTTACGATAAGTAACCTCTAATTTTAGTTGTGAAATCTCTAGAGAGGAACAAAGCAAAGAACGGAGGAAGATCAATAATGAAAACATCCCAAGGAATAGAGAAGTTGGGACATGCATGCAATGTGAGGATTAAAACTCTTATAACTCTAATAGTTCCTATTGTTGTTCCATCCATCTGAACCACGCCTTCAGAGAGAGGTTCATATTTTAAGCCAAGCTGATATGTTATTTGTTTGGGCATAACCGAGTTGTTATCCTTGAGTTAATTATTCAATTATGAACCAAGTGATTTCAAATAATCAAATATACACTTTGAAAGATGGTTGTGTCATAATATTGCTTAGTTGATCATCTTTCGATTGAGGTGCATTAATGAGAACAATTTTGGTGTGTTCTTTGGATGATTCATTTGAAATGGAGAGGTCATGTAATGTCAACTTATTAGGATAGTAGGGAGGATTGTTTAACTGATATAGGGGCTGATAAGTCCTAAAATTATGTGATTTATTCCTTTTCAAGGTTACTAACTCATTTCTAAAGTTGTGCGGTTGTTTCATAACTTTCTCTCAAAGGTAACTTATCCCTTAAAATCCCTGAAGACTTAATATGAGAGGGAAAAACAAAACTTTGCTAGAAATTTCAATCAAAGGAATTGAGATGGAATCTCTAGTGGGTCGAGATGGCTAGAAAATATCAAAAAAGCCTCCATGGAAAAAATGTTTGGTTAGTAAAATCTCTTTTTGCTAAATGCCTTGGCTCTAGACCAAATATTGACTACTTTAGGGGATGGGTCAAGAGACATTGGGCGTCTAATGGAACTGTTGAAGTTTCAGCTTACACAAATGGTTTCTTCTTAGTTTCTTTTCCTAGTAAAGATCATGTGGTGAAGATTCTTGCTGGAGGTCCTTGGTTTATTGGAAAATCTCATGTGGTTGTTCAAAAATGGGAACCAATTTTAACCCATATGTGACATCTATTTTTTTGAGTTCCCTATCTGGGTCAACCTTCCGGGCTTACCCCTGAGTTTTGGGAGCCGGAAGTCCTTATTGGCATTGCTAAAATCCTGGGAAAGCCGATAGCCTTAGATCCAGGTCACTAAGGCTAAATCTAGACTCACTCATGCCAGATTCTATGTCAATATGGGTCAAGATGCTTCCTTAGAGAGTAATATCAAACTCTTGACTTCTTGAAAGGGTGTTTGGATGCAGAGATTTGATTATGATCCATCTCCCTTTTCCTATAGAAAATGTAAGCAGGTGGGTCATGATCAAAGAAATTGTCCTCTTCATAAGAAAAAAATTGATCCCTTTGTTGGTCCACAAAAGATAAATAATAAGGAGGCAAAGGAATGGAGGTTGATTGGGAAAAATGGAAAAGTTGTAGAGACAAAGGATCCTCTTAACATCTAGAAGGTGGTCAAAGAAGTGGATCCCTCGATCCATCATAACACCCCCTGCAAGGAACTGGTGGTCTCTAGTTTCCCTAAAGTCAATGACTTTGAAGCTGAAGATGAGAATGAAAATGAAAATGAAAATCTGGACTTAGAAGAGGTGATTCTAGAAATAGGGGAAGGGGCTAGCCAAGTTTCGGAAGGTAATGCTTATGCTCTATAAGTGGCTGTGGCCCTTCGCTAGATGAAGTTTCTTCCATTGGTCAGAGCTCCTTTGGTCAGAGACAAGAAGAACTATTACCCATGTCTAATGTTTTCGAATTCTTGCGGACTATGTTGTTGATACTTATGATCTAGCGGTCTCTCCTAAGACCCCAGTAAGTAAATCAAAACCTGGTTACATGAAAGTACCTCTAGAGCTGATGTTGGTAAGGACTCAACTCCTAAGGGTAGGAAAAGTAATAAGGAATTAAGGGAGACTAACTCTAGGAGGGAAGTAGAAGTTGGCATTCAGGGTACTTTGGGAAGTTGCTTCTCTCGAAATAAGAAATGTTAAATGATCCTCCTCTCTTGGAATATTAGGGGTTTGAATAATCCCAGTAAAACATAGAATTGCTAAGGATCTTAGAGTTAAAACTAAACCGATATTCTCATGCTCCAAGAAACCAAAATGAAAATGGATAAATTTAAAGAGGTGGGGAGACAAATTTGGAAAGAAAGTCATTGGGAAGGATGTAGCTCCTCTGGAGCCTCAGGAGGTGTTGTCACTATGTGGGATCCTAGAATAGTGCATGGCATTCTGATCCTTTCCTCCCCTGGACATGTGGTAATGAGTTTCATGGAAATCATCTCAAAAAAATCCTGGTATGTTTCTAACATTTATGCTCCCAATAAACTCAGTGAAAGATGGAAATTTTTAGAAGGATCTCTCTAGCTTTAGACAATTGTTTAATGATAAAGATTGGATAGTTGGAGGAGACTTCAATACCCCCTTTCCCTTAGTGAAAAGAAAGGGGTTTGATCTCTTATTCTGAAAGTATGGAAGATTTAGCTGACTTCCTAGCCAGAAATAGTCTGTTTGATTTAGATTTGGAGGGATCCAAGTTTACTTGGGTAAATAGAAGGATGGGAACTGAGCTCATTCAGATAAGATTGGACAGATTTTGGTGAGTCATCTTTGTATGATCAATCAACTTTATTCTCTAAAAACTCTTCCCATAATTGGCTCGGATCATAATCCCATTCTTCTCGATTTGGGGATGAATCAACTGAAAAAAGCTAGGCCTTTCAGATTTGAAAAGATGTGGTTAGATCACCTTGATATTTTCAACAAGATTCAAGAATGGTGGGATATCCAGGTTCATGGGGTTGCTAGTTTCAGATTGTGTTTTAAACTGAAGCACATCAAAAGTAACCTTAAAAGATGGAATAAGGAGACTTTTGGAAATATTTTCCAGAAAAAAGTAGAATTGCTGAAGATCTAAGAAATATTGAGGAACTTATGGAGAATGTTGGTCTTAACCCGGTTCTCAAGGATCAAGAACAAAAACTCTTGTCTGATTACCATGAATTCTAGGCTAAAGAAGAGGTATTTTGGAGACAAAAATCTAGGGTTAAATGGCTTAAGGAGGGGGATAGGAATACTAAATTCTTCCATTTCTCTACTACTTCTAGAGCTAATATCCTAAAGATTAATGAAATAAGAGGTGAAAATGGGGAGTCCTTTATGGATAGTAGGGACATCAATGCCTCTATAATAAATTACTTCAAGGAGCTTTTCAAATAGGGGCAGAGTTCGGAGGAGTTGGTTCAGAATAAAGTCTTGGATCTTTTCCAGAATGTTATCACCCCTCTTGAAAATAGAGATATTTTAAGGAGCCCCTCGGAGGAAATCCATTTTGTGATCTTTGATATGGAACTAGATAAATCTCCAGGCCGGATGGCTTCCCCACCTTTTTCTTTCAAAAATTTTGGGAGGTGATAAAATATGAGGTCATTGAAATGGTCCAAGAGTTTTTCAACAATGGTCATCTCTTGAGGCAAATGAATAACACTTTTCTTGTCCTAGTGCCAAAAATTGTTGGGGCCAAGGAGGTTAAGGATTTCAGACCTATAAGCCTGTGCAACACCAGCTATAAAATTCTAACTAAAATCATAGCTGGGAGGATTCAGATGGTTCTTCCTAACTTTATCTCTAGGGAATCGGGGGCTTTTGTTCTAGAAGGAAAATTACTGATAGCATTATTGTGATTCAAGAAGCCATCCACTCCATTGAAAGCTCTAAGATCAGCTATGTTTCTCAAGTTGGATATGCATAAAGCCTTTGATAGGATAACATGGTCTTTCCTTCAGGCCATCCTGTTAAAGGTGGGTTTTGATAACTTTCTGGTTAATATGATTATGACCTGCATATCCACTACGCCAGTTTCTCGGTTTTAGTCAATGGAAAACCGGAAGGTTTCTTCCAAGCTGGTAGAGGGATGAGACAAGGTGATCCTCTTTCACCTTTCCTTTATGTCATAATGGTTGAATCCTTGAGTAGAATCTGTCAACTTGCCATGGTTTCCAACTGTATCCAGGGTATTAAAATCTCTAATGGTCTTCCCTCTATCTATCTCAATCAGTTTGTGGATGATAACTTTATGATGGGTAAGGCCTCTATCCATGAGGCCTCAAATTTTAAGGTGGTTCTTAATGATTATGAATAGGTTTCTGGATAGATGGTTAATTTCCATAAAAGTGTTGTTTTTTCATTAATGTGGAGAATCAGTTCAAGCCAGATTAGCTCACATCTTGGGGTGCAAGATTAAGCATTTTCCATATTCTTATCTAGGTATGCCCTTGATCCATAAGAAGCCTAACCTCATGGTTTGGAATGCTCTGCTGGAAAAAGAGTTAATAGTAAACTCTCATCTTGGAAGGGTCTCTTTCTCTCAAGCTGGTAAGATTCAACTACTCCAAAGCTCCCTTCAAGGCATTCCCATTTATGTGATGTCTCTTTTCATGCTCCCTACTAAAATTAAGGAAGCCTTAGAGAAAATCCAGAAGAGGTTCCTCTTGGATGGGAGCTGGTGAGAAGTTCAAATTCCCTCTTGTGGCCTGGGATAAAGTCACAAAACCAAAGCTATGTGGAGGATTGGGGTTAAAAATATTTCTCTTATGAATGAGGCCTTAATTGCCAAGGTGGTTGGAGGATTTCTAGAGAGGAAGGTCTTTGGGTGAAAATTATAAAGATGAAATACTTGTGGAATATAGGTAGAATGGAATCCTTTTTAATCAAAATAACCTCCCTAGAGGGTCTCCTTTCTGGAATTCCTTTGTGGCCTCCAAAGAAATCTTAACCAAAGGTACTATATGGGAGATTGCAAGGGTTCTAGAATCATTTTTGGTATGATAATTGGATTGAGGATTCCCCCTTAGCTAACTTGGATATCTGGAAAGAAGTTGCTCAATTTCTACAAGGAAACAGAAAATTTTGGATTCGGGACTTTTGGATCTAGGAAGATTCTATCATGATGGGAAACCATTGAACCTCCTCCAGATTTTGATGGTGACATCCAACCATTTCGGGATCTCAACAATAAACTAAGGGATTTCCACATCCCCATGTTCCAAACCAAGGAGGATTCCATCAAATGGAAAGAAGAAGAATCTAGAATTTTCTTGGTTAAATCAGCCTATATGTTAAATTTCAAGACTGATTTGCACAAGGACTATTGGGGTAAACTCTGGGTGAAGGATCTTACCCCAAAGATTAATATCTTTTTCTGGTTGGCTGCCCAAAATAAAATCTTGACTGTGGACAATCTCAGAAAAAGGGAATGAAGATTCCCAATAGATGTTCTCTTTGTAGGAAAGAGGAGGAAAATGTCAACCATCTCCTCCTTCATTGCTCCTTCTCCCATGAAGTCTTTGCTTCCATTATGGATCTATTCAATATCCAATGGATCCTGCCCTTGATGATTGAAGACTGTTGTTTTCAATGGGAGAGTCCTTTCTATTTTCCCATTTTGATCTGGGCCTGAATATTTCCCTCCCTCATTTTTTTTTGGGGTTTATGGAAGGCCAGGAATGATGGTATCTTCCATGATCAAAAATCTCTTCTCTTGAAAGTTAGAAGAAAAATTTTTTGAATGCCATAAAGGAAAACATTAAACTCTTTAAAGGAAAAGTCAAGAAACCCTTCCCAAAAGTGAGCAGATAGTTCTTGACAAGTTCACCCTTGGACCGGTGGAATTACACATACCTAAAAAGAATTCCAGTTGGATTAGGCCTAGGGAAAATGTTGTTAAGTTAAATTTTGATGGAGCTTCAAAAGGGAATCGGTCCTACTGGGGGAGGGGGAATTCTAAGAAATAATGAAGGAGATTGGTTTTTTCCTACGCGGGTCCGTTAGGTCGACAAACCAACAACATGGCATGGAAGCTAGAGCTCTTCTTTGGGGGTTTTGTTGGCTAAAGAAAAAGGCTTCAAGGACATCCAGATTGAAGGTGATTCTCTCCTCTTAATTAATGCCCTCAATAATCAAGGTTCCATTAATTGGGCCATAAGAAATATCCTCAATGATGTGAAGGAAACTTCAAATTTTTTATAGCATTTCTTATAATCATACCTTACGTCAAGGGAACAAATGTGTGGATAAGATGGCTAATTATGGAATCATTTGTAATGATTACAAGATCTGGTGTAAAGTTGATAAATTACCCATGGACATTAATGAAACCATTAGTAGAGATAGAGGGCACTAAGTTTGATGATGTTGGCATGAGTGAGCCCCAGGGGCGACAACTTACTTAATATCTTGTTCTCCATGATTTCTGTTAGTGTGAAAGAGGGTCTTTTTTTTAAAAGTAGTAGTAAATAGAGAGAAGTTTAGACTTGTGAAGATGGGGGTGATAGGATTAGAGTTGAACCTACTAGCCAAAGCATTGAAGCTTTTAATCAGCCTCTGTGGAACAAGCTTAGGATTGGGGGTTTCAGTAATTTCATAGCCAAATTACATGGTCACGACCCCTCCCTGTCTAAGGATTTTGGAAAATCTTGGAAAGAGGATAAGTTTGAGGTCAGAGGTATGGAAATTGAGGTTTTTGAGTCCACCATTTCCTTGGTGATGAACATGAAAATGGACGGGCTTAAAATTTTAAGGATAAAACCCACAGAGAACATGAAATTGAGTTGTTCTTCATGGGCAAGGAAATATGCTCTTTCTTTACGGATGGTATCACCAGGTCATGTATTCTAGGTATATGGAGAGATGTGTGCCTTCAAATCATGAAGTACATCACTCTGGAAGGAAAATACCAAAAATCTATACCCACCATATGACCCTTCTGAATATGTTCCACCACAAGGTCATGGTGAGCATCCCTTTCTTTCTGTTTATGTCTCTAACTAACTCTTTGATGGATTTCCAGTAGGAGAAAGTGAGATGCCTCTGCATGAAGGGCTCATTCTTCTCATTGTTTGAAAATGGGAAACTTATTTTGTCCTCTTCCTTGAAAGATAAGGTGGATGAGGATGACCTCACTCTCACGGAATGCCTTACTAAGATGAAGGCTGGGAAATGCAAAAATGTGGGGGAGGATTCTAGTAAAGAAATGGGTGAGGATGGTCATGGGGAAGCGAGCACCTCGAGAAAAATAAATTGGGATGGTAATTTAAAGGGTTTTGAGGATTTGAGTAGAAAGGTCCAATACTTAGAAGGGGTGCTTCAGGTGATGGAGGAAACCAATGTTGGTCAAAGGGAAACAATGTTGGATGTCATTAACACTTCTAAGAAAATTGTCTCTACTCAGGTGAAGTCCAAGAAGAAGTTTTGGAGCTGGAGGACCAAGTCAAAAAGCTAGTGATAGATTGAAGGGATGGAGGAGGGCACTAAAAGAAGGAACTTTAACTTGTGCATCAGTAGCTCTAGGATGACAAAGGTGAGGAGAAGATATTAATGACAAGGTTGTGAGAGGGTGATGATCAAAGATAGTCATGATGGTAGTTTGTGGATGTGAAGGATCTCCAAAAATTAACTAGTGTTTCTTGATTTCATGATTGTTGGCATTATTTGAATTTTGGCAAAACTTCTCATTTTTTTTGTAGTTTTGGAGATATGTTTCTCTTTCTTCTCTCTGTTTTTTTCTCCACTTTGGTACAAAAATGGAGTTCTTCTTAATGTAAGAGTTAAGCATGTTTAATTCATTTGAAAAGAGGGTAGTAAAATATTTTGAAAATACTTAAAATTTTGGAACTTCCACAATGGAAAAACCATTAAAAAGGGTTAAGGAAAGGAATTAATGATTTAGAAAATTATCAATATAATAAATAATTAAATAAAATTGAGAGGATTAATTTTTAACAACTTAATTATATCAATAGATCAGTTGTACTTGACTAATAACCATGTTTAATTATATTTGAAATTGATTTCATGAGAATTTATATTCAAAATAAAATATTTTTATCTTTATTTAGGAATTTATAGTTGACCAAATTATGATTTGTAGATACTATTGCTAGTGTGCAATCTTATATCTTTATATAGTGGGCATGTTAGGAGAAATTGGGCTTCATATTTAATTTCATCCAAGTTCCACAACTTATAGGTTCCTTTTCCCCAAGTTTTTTTACTAGTTTCCATCTACAAGTTTAGTTATGAATCACATATGAGTTAGCCTTTAGTTTTCAACCATAAGTTTCCTTTTAAAGATGAAAACTTATATAGGTATGATAAATGTTCAAGGTTAGGATTAAAGATATATTTTTCATAAGATAAATTCCTTTTATATTTGAGGTTTTATCATTCTAAATGTTTGAAATACTTTCATTCCAGTTTTAAGTTTTAGGTGTGTATCACTCGGAGGATTATTTCATCACGGATGCCCAAATTTATTAACTATGTTTCAAAATATTTTTCATAACTTCTATTGACAAATATGTATTGCAAAATATTATTTAGAATGATAGTAAACCTATCTTGTTCTTATTTTTCAAGATTGCACTTGTATAATTAAGGATTCACTATAACTTGGTAACATACTAGATTCCATGAGGAGAATAGAGTAATAAGTATTAAATATTAATTTTGAAATTATAAATATTAAATAGTTTTTAATTTTATCACTTTTAAATATTTAATGATTTCATAGTTCAATATAAGATGATAAAGATTTCTTGAAAATATCTTTACTTGATGTTTGAAGTTCCTTGAAAAAATCTTCCACCACAAAGTTCACTATCATAGTGTATCACAATAGTTACTGAGACTAGAAATTTTTATTAATCCCAATGCATGATGTTAACATATTTTTATAGTTTAAAAAGTGTAAAATTCATTTCAAAATATGAGAATAATGTTTTTTTGTATTCCATAAGTCTAAAATCAATGATCCATTACCAATGAGTTGGAAACATATTAGCATTGATTGGTGTATTAATGAATAAATTAAAAAACACTTTTGGGGTAGGTGGTAGATGATGTTTGATGAACCTTCATGCAATGAAGAATGATGTTCCATTATATTTTCTATAAAAACTATATTGTGAGTACATGCTTGATAAGAATCCTTTATTTTTGAGTTTAGGAAATCTCAAGGAAGAGGAGGTGGGTCCTCATATGATAGACCTAGTTCTAGGTGAGACCAAAATGTACATCCCTCGAGAGATAAGGGGAAAGTACATGTTGACATCTCTAGTGAAATTCTTTACAATTCATGTAAGAATGCGCTTTAGAAACATTCCCATTTGATAGATACATTAAATGACCATGGGATCCATATAATAAGCACTCGTGGTACTTAGATTGTATGGCTTATAAGTGGTAGTGTGAGTCGTAATGCCTCTAGTAATTTTGATGTTTCAAGTGGTGGTGCATCTTGTAGTTTAGTTGGTGGAATAGGTAGTGGTGGAATTACATGTTATGTGCATCAAGGTACTTTATGTGGGAGGATGTATTTTGGACCAACTACATAGAATACATCTTTGGATCAAATAAAATTGTGTGTGGTTTTGTGTGTGAGATATAAAAACCTCAAACCCATTTTTATCCAAATGATTTATTTGATCCCATAGACTATGAAATCATAAAATATCTTATTCATATGTGTATCCTACACACTAGTTTGTATATATTAATGATAACAAAACACTATATTCCCTCTATAGTTACTCCACCATTTGGGAATACTACACAAAGATATGTTTACAATATCCATATATCCTCTCCAATTACTAGAAAAATCAATGGAAGTAATGAGTGAGATACTTAGGACATAAATATTTATGATTACTTATTCACAGGATGTAATTAATCATAATTTTTTTAAAGTAATAATAAATGTACCTTAATATATGTTTAGAAGTTTTTAATTCATAAGTATGACTTCTTCCTTATTTCATTTATAGTTGATGAAAATTCCAAGGCCACACAACCTATATTACATTCTATTTTTGTAAAATATATTAGTGGTTCTAATACATATATGCAGTACATTTTCTAAATTGATTGAGGAATTGTCTATTGATGTTTATAGATTTCTAGATTTGTTTGTACATGTAAATATTAACATAATCAGTCTTGAATTGAAGGTAATATCAAATGAATATATTATGGAGGTGTCTCCCAAAACCCTTTTTCTACCCCTAATAGATGTAAATTGTTTTAGCGAGGAGAACACATAGTTTATTTGTAACCTTTTCTTTCAACCAATATTACTTTAAACTTCATTTTTCTTACATTTTTCAAGATTATCTTTAATCATGTGTGTATTCTTATACTCTATAGGATTCACCAATAGTATACTCAAGGTCTCCTAGATATAGGTAGACCTTTTCTAGTTTGATGGTCCCTCCTAGCCACAATCACATACTTTCGGAGAAATTATTTCAAAGATATTTTTTTGTAAAACAACTGCAAATGAAACATTGAGGTGTATTAAATTTTTATTTATGGAATTAAATTATCATTATATATATTAAATTCATTTTTATATATTTTTTTAACTTCTCGATTATATCATTAATGATTACGAGATAAATGTTGCCACAACATGGATGTTTTTTCCACACTACATGACCTAAAAAAGCTACGTAAGACATGAAAAAGGTTTGCAATAGAGGTCTAAATTAATTAAGATAAATATAAAATTGATTAGTTTTACATGTTTTAAATTTTTAAAAGATTTCTTAATTTTTCATGCATGCAACCATAAATGGTAGAGAGGGATCTATCCTTATTTTTTGAGATACACATCCCTACCTCTTCATCTAGGGTGAAGAGGGTAAATGTTTTTAGTGACATTGGAGATCTAAATAAATAGTTTTACATAGATATATGTAGAGCTAGTTAGTGCTAGAGAGCAATATGGCCCATTTCCTATGCCTACATGGCTCATGTTGTATGTTCATGACATTTTTGTGTTTTGTTATGGTATATGATACATATAAATGTGCACATTTGACTTAATTTTCATATGTATGTATATAAAATTATAATTTTTGTATTCCATTTTACTTTTACTTATCTATTAAATGTTTTGTTCATATGTAAATTAGTCCTTATTTGTTTTTAAAATCACATGGTATTGAATAGATCGAGTCATTTGTATGATTAAATATCTTTAATTCATCTTCAAATAAACAATCAATATAAAAAGAAACTGATTACTAAGAAACTTACACCACATGATAAAGGTTCAATCGAATTTGAAATAAGAATTTAGTTCCCACCTAATAGTTAGTGCATTAAAAAAACTAAAAAGTAGGGGAAACAATATACATTGAATTGATATAAATTGAATTTACAACCAAAAAGGGGGAAAAATAAAAATAATTTATATAGAAAAGGTATGAGTATGCTAGGAAATATTATATGTCTATGTGAGAGAGACTAAAACACATAAAATATTTATAAGTGTAGTATTTTAGTTTACTAAGAACATCTCGAGGTGCGCGGGCACATCACTCGAACAGATATGAGCTCTCACTCAAGCATGGAAGGGTACCAAGTTCTTCTTTTATGGAAGATTTGTCAAGGAGATAGCATTAAATGACATTAAATCTAGATCCGTAATAGCCATGCAAATATAAACCATAACTAGATCTAGATCAAAACCATATGAATGAATGAACTAAATAATAACCAAGATCAGATTTACTATGCAAGATCCAGTTATAGATAAGTCAACAACCAATATCCATCCAAAAATATCCATTGTATTAATCAGTGTGAAACACATAGGCTGAATACATACATAAAAGTATCACCATAAATCATGCACGATCATAAACTAGTAGTATAACCCTACTACAAGTGAAACTACTAAAACCATGCAAATATATATAGGGGTGGGGACTTTCCCTTCACCACCTAAGCATCCTCAAAATAGGATACATGGTAGGAAAATCCACTCACCATTTACAAAGATAACAAGAGAGCATGCAATATCTTGTAACAATAGATCTCCTATAGATAAATTCAGTTCCAATCCTATTTTTAGCCCAAAACATTGCATGTCACTTGATCTTCCACTTGTCCCAAAATAGCCTTGTGTAGCCTCCAAGTCTTCATGATCTAGTTCAAACTAATAGTTCCTCACTCCAAAAATAGAATTCTTCTTGCATGGAATCTTCCCTTGTGTGGCACCCACTCCACCTCTATATTTAGCATCTTGTCAAAATCAATTAAGTCCTTAACTCTCCTGAAGTAATCCTTGAGTTCCATTTTCTATCTCCCACACGTGAATATTGTCATCCATGTGCATGTTCAAAGCATATTCTCTCTTGCGCGTATTTCCTCTATTGGTCTTGTGCACATGCTCCAATACTTAGTTATTTTCAAGGCCCAACATTACCCCACACTAGGCATGTTGTCTTTCCTTGGCAACACTCTTTTTGATCACCCCAAATAAATAATAAAGAATCCTCCAAGAATCAAAGAATATCTATCGGCTTATGCCAATGAATGAAAGAATCTAAGTGCTACTGTGTAAAAAGGAGGGGGAACTCCTTATTCACCAATGCCTCCAATGCTTTCCACCCTTCTAATTCACTGTGTGCTTGAGTAAAGGTATCCCCTATCATAACAGTGACCTCTTCAAATTTTATTTCCTCACCCTTAGCCTTCAGTGTGTCCACCAAAGTCTCCATTGTTTTCCCATGTCTATTAGCACATCCATCTTGTGCATGACCTATGGGTAGAGTTCCTTTAACTTATTTTTAATTAAATCCCTTGAAGAATCAATTACTTCCCTCTTTTTTTCAACCTCACCAATATTTTCTCTCATTCTTCCCTATTCCCCTTATTCTTAGCCTCCTGCAACTACTTGAGATCTTCTTCATCTTTTACAACAAGTAGTTCCACCATATGGTCCCAATCCTCACAATTGTAATCACAGGTAGGGTTTGGGTTTTCCTTTATAACATGTTTGTTGGTCATGTAAAAACCATATTCATCCACATCTAATTTATGTGCATCCTCGAAATGTTTTTCCTAACATTCTTCATCTAATTATTTGATATCACTTGTGGACCCAACTTCTTAACCGGTTCTTCTTCACTTATACTTCTTCTTCTTCCCCCTAGTTCTCCTTCTCCTCGAGTCCGAATATGGTCTATCTTATATTTATTATGCACTAGGTACCTTCTTCTAATAGGATACCTCCTGAAATAGGTGCTTTTTCCTACCTACTTCCATTCGACGGTTGTCATGAGAGAGCACTTGAAACTATAGTTTTATCTTTGTTTACTCCATCATCTCTACCGACAAAAGGAGTCTCTTCACACCCCCACTTCTTTGGTTTGACCTTCTTATATAGAGAGGAATCCTTGGAAATACTCACATCATCCTCTATGAATGCTCCATCAACAAATTTTGGCCTTAGATAAATATAGATTCTAGTTGCATCTACTGAAGCTATAGGCAATGTTACTAGTTTCATCAAATGTATGCTTTCTGAAACATACTTCTCCTCATAAGCATGCTTCTTGGGGTAGACAAGTGTTTGGAGCATCTCATGGTGCTCCTTATCTACTTCACTCAAATCATACCTCAGTTTTGTGCCTCCTTGAACCTATTCACAACACTCTAAAAGTGTTGTTCGTGAAAAAAAACAGGATTTTGCACCATGGACTCTTAGTGCCATCAGTCAACATAAACCTCCCAATACAAAATTGTTGATATAAAAAAATTGGAAACTCCATCCACAAGAGTGAGAAACTATTTGATTATCCTCCACTCAATGTTGAACATATAACGAATTCATTTATACCATTTTTCCACGTGTGCCTTTTATACTGGTGTCATCGTGTCGTAGGTATACTTAGAAAATAATTTTTTAGGGGAGGGATACTGCATATGATACTCCATATCTTTTTCTATAAAGGAGGCAATATTGTATATGGTCCCTTATGATATTTTCTTACATATGTACAACCATCTTTTATTTACTTGTGTCCATCTCTCCTACCCACTTAGCTTTGTGAGAAAACATGTAGCCATCCTCATGACAGGATCATCCAACTTCACAATGTCAAACACGCATCCTCCTTTCTTGTACTCATACTCCTTTGTAGCTTTCTTCACCTCAACATCATTACCTAAGTCATCATCAAAGGAGTTACTAGTATTAATGAGTCCAGTGTACTTCTTAATCAACTACATAGTGATGCACATCCTTATTCCTGTAAAATAGAAATAGTCTTCATGCACGTATGACATTAACCACTGATATAGCCTCTCGGGCTACTGAAGAATGGAAGCTCATAGAGTTGCAATAGTCCTGTATATTTAATACCCTCTTCACCTTGTCATCATATGCCAACTTATCATATGAGGTTCTTTCCTCTATCCGATGACCAATATTTGTCGCCATGTCATTTGTGGTTAGGTGAGTTTGATGGTTATAATCACTAATTGTCATGCTTATAACATGGGAAGCCCACTCTTTCCCCATTAACACTCCATCTAGGTACTGCATTTCTGAGTACCATTCCTATTGAACATTTATTGTGGGGTTTGGTTTATCTTTTCCTTGCCTCTTTTCTTTAGTGACGCCAGATTACTACCTTCGTTAGTGCCATTTTAGTTGGTAAAATAGAAACTCTACCTTGTGCCTTAATTTTCTTGATACTCCAAACCCCCTTCCATAAACCCTAGGTACAACACTATCGTACTTCTCTATTTCAATTTTGAATGTAATGCCCTAGCTCATGAAACCCTAATCAAAGAAAATCAAAATCCACACTAGGCTATTAAATCTGCAAGACTCTTTCTAAAGAAACTCTCCTCACTCGTTCTCCTTTACCCTCTGGTTCACGATTTTTAGCTTTGCACTTGATTTATTACTTGAGTGTTGAATTTTTCCTAGCTCGCACGATAAATCTTCACAAATTCACGTAAGATAAGGTATAAATTATTTACCTCGATGCTCCTTTTATAGTGTATTAATTTTTACTCACATTAATTTATTTCCAACTATCATCGTACAATTACATTAATTTTGGCTTTCCCACTTTTTCTCACTTGTTTTTCGCAATTCCAAGTGCACTTCCACCACGCATCCGATGCACGTACCAAATAAGACCTTATGGCGCGTAAACTACACCGACTACAAACCTCCTTTTGCACATTCCCAACGATGTAGTACATAAACCTTTGTGTCCTATACCAAGTAGTTCTCCATGTCGCGCTACCTCACATTACCCCTGTGCACTTATTCGGTGTACGTGGATATTCCTCGGGATTCATCCTTATTATCACATCCTTCATACAACAACCATCATCACCAACAACACACATGCTCATATATGGTTATTATGACTTTGTAAAATTCTACTTCCTCCCATGTGCTCTTTCTTTCCTTCTACCCCACACTAAATATATGTGTGGTCCTCAGCATGAACTCAATATATAATAATCAGCTACTAGCGTGCAAGAACACTTATTATAACAAAACACTAAAATAAATTGACAAAGCATAAAGAACGTTGAAAGGAAACACATATAAAGGAAATTTAGTAAAGGAAAACCTAAGCCAATTGGCAATACTTCCTTATAACAAACACCAAGAAGTCTTATTTATAGCAGGGCTTCATCCTACTCCCATTGAAGTAACCAAGCAACCGAGTCCCATCCAAAGTGCATGTAACTAGAAATCACTTGAATCAAGTATGTAAGTTACAACATACGGTCCCAAATAATGTACTTGGAACTTTTCTGGGTAGTGCAAAAACTTTGAATCATACAAAAGAACCATCTACCCAACATCAATCTACTTATTTTTAATATGCCAATTGTAGCATGCCTTCTTCCTAACCTTTTTGTCTTGTAGATCAACCGAGAAACGGTGCGTCTCTCATCCAACTGCATTATTTTATCTATACACTCTTCAAGTTCTTGTACATCATCCATTCCTCTTACATGTGAAATGTGCAAGGAAGGTAACATAATCTCCACCGATAAAATAGCCTCTGCGCCAAACACCAACTAAAAGGGTGTGGCTTTGTTCAACCTTTTGTAAGTTTTTTTATATGCCCAAAGTACAACAGAGACTTTTTCATCCCAATCCTTCCTTCCAACATCACAAATTTTTTTCAATGTATGTCCCAATATCTTGTTGAAAGCCTCAGCAATGTCATTGGCTTGTGGGTGATAGGGTGTTGTTTTATGGTGTGCCACCATAAATTATGCCAATAGTATCCTAATGGTCTCATTAAGAAAATGAGTGCCCCTATCACTTGTCAAACTTAGTGGACATCTATACCTACTAATTATATTCTCCCACATAAACCTTTCTGTTTTAGCTATCATGTAATCCTTTGTAGATGTTGCTTCTATACACCTTGTAAGATAATTTATACAAGTTATAATATAACGTGATCTAGTCTTGCATGCGGTGGGGGAATAGGACCCAAAAATTCAATTTGCCCACTTTTCAAAAGGTTTGGCACTAGCAATAGGCCTCAAGGCATTTCATCTCTATGCCCAGATTTCCAAGATGCTTTGAAAATGGTCACATGCCTTACAATATTCTATACAATCCTTGTAAATCATTTCCCACCAAAGGCATGCCAATAGAATCTTACGCACGGTAGAATTTCCTGCATAATGTCCACCTGCAATCCCACCATGAGATTCCTCCATAATGGTAGTACGCTCATGCTCAAGTACACACCGGTGTAAAACCTTATCCATACCTAACTTTTATAAATCTCCATTGATCAACATGTAAGGCACAACACACATAGCAAGTTGTTTCTTCTCCAAATCCTTCATCCCATCGGTAGTGGCACCATTCTTGTATGCAAGAATACAAAAATATCCTCTAATTCAGAGGGTGCATGGTTCAATCTAAAAAGATGGGTATCCTACATTGTATCCTCAATACTCTATATGTCCTCACCTGATTTAATCCTTAATAAATGATCTAGTGCTAAGTTACTCTTGCCTAGCTTCACCACTACATATGCGCCCTTGTAAAATGGGCTTATTGACTAGATACTTAAGTGACATGTGATATGTATAAAATATGAATGGATTTTCCAACAAGTATTGTCTAAACTTGTGCAATGCATAAATCATAGACAATGTTTCGCGCTCATTGTTGTATAATTTTGTTTAGTCGGTCAATTTCCTATTTGCAAAGAAAATAAGATGATCAATAATACCCTCTCCAGGATGGGCTAATACTACACCAATGGCCATGTCAGAGGTGTCCAAATGCACATGGAATGGTTTGCTCTATGAAGGAAAGTGCACAGAATAGGCAATGTAAGTAACACTTTCCTTCAATGTCTCAAACACGTGCTATTACACCTCACCCCAATGCAACTTTCCCTTACTCTTCAACAATTCCTCTAAGGGTGCGACTATCCTAACATAACCCTTGATAAAATTCTTGTAATAACTAGTGTGCCCCAAGAATCCACACACCTCACTCACGGTTAGTAGGTTCCTTTAAGCCCAAAATAACAAAAACCTTAAGAGGATCTACCAACAAGCCTTCTTTACATATGATATGTCCCAACAGAGTTTCAAAGGGTGTAGTAAAGACACACTTCTTAATGTTTAGGAGATTCTCAATTTCAGTACCTCTCAAACATAAGTCTTAAATTATCACAATAATCTTTTACTAGCCCATACAAATTCCAATCATCCAAGTAAACCTACAAAATCTTATGAATAAAGTCCTGAAATGCTTGCACAAAAATGTGCAAAAAGACTACAGCTGCATTCTTCAATTCAAAAGGCATAAGTGTGTATGCCAAATTTCCCCACTCATTGGTGAAAGTTTTATTCTCTTGATCTTCCTTGGAAATCCACACCTGATGATATTCAAAACTCCATCAAAGAATTAGTATATCTCATTCCCTATAATGCCTTCCAAAATTTCCTTTACAAATGGTGTGGGAAAGGGATCTATTACACAAGCAACATTCAACTCCCTATAATCCACACAGATCCTTATCCTTCCATATTTTTATACTTATCACCATAGGGATAACCCACTCTGAATCCTTGATGGGCTCTATGATTCCATACTTAAACATCTTATTAATCTCTTCCTTTACCTTGACATGAAAATTAGGATTCATCTTATAAGGCCTCTTCCTAACCAGATGTGTACCTTCCTTTAAATTTATCTTCATCATGCCTAAAGAGTGATGTACCCCTTTCAACTCATGATATCCTCTAGGAAATAAGTCCTAGAAGTCACGCAACAACTCAATTATTTTTGTAACCTCTGAGTCAGACTAGTAATCACCAATAATGGCCTCCTTAGGTTTTGCATTTATCCCAATGTTTACCTTATTTATTTTCATAGGCTCAAGATATGCCCGTACCTTTTCATCTACATTTTTAAGACCTCGTATGTGCCCATAATAGTATCATCATCCATATTCTCCACTTATTCATCATCAATCATATAAACCATTTTATCTTTCTCTTTTTCCAACCAGACACGCAAATTTTTTTTCTTCATGTGTCTCTTCTTCTTCAAAACATGCCTCCAGATCTGACTCACCTAGTAATTCTTGAATAAGCTCCTCATCCTTTACACCATCTCCCATAGTCAAGAGATTCATAATCTATAATGCCTTATTCATCGGTGGTTTAGTAGAAAAACATTCAAAGGTCTATATCATACCTGTCGCTTTTAATTCCCAATTTCTCTATTCAACTCTACATAAACATTCCATGCACACGCGCAACTACGCAAAGTGAAGTAGAGATTATGCACCCATAGTGAAGGTAGTAAGGACTCCTACCCATCTACTTAGAATCTCTCACACTCTTGAACATGATGCAAGTTGTTGGGACCCCCATGAAGTTCACATGTCTTGGTAGGTGTATTGTTCCTAAAAATCTAGTAGAAAAGGATATTCTCACCTATCACCACTCTAAAATACTATCTCTATGTGTAATCCACCAATGTGTCATTATCCCGCATAAGGTATATACCAGCATATTCCTTCTCTCCACTTGATCTATCAACTAGGCTTCCATAACATGCAAAGAGGCATCGATTTCCTTCACCAATTCACCTTGGTGTACCTTGGTATCTCTGGTTACTACCAAGTGCCTAACACAACATCACCTCGACTATGCACATTAATTTACTCTTCATCTCATGCCCAACCATTTCATAAGTCCCATGCACCCAGTTTTCATAAGCAATGTTGGTCATTATCACTCATAGATTTTTCATCATCTCATTGAATAACATCGCTTTTTAATGGTTCAAGCACTTTAGATATCTAATGGTGCACATATAAATTCTATTAAGATCCTCCTCACTTAATGGATCCACATAAGGTGTAGCTTTTCTATCTATCAAAGGAATAATCACATGCTCTTCCTTATTCTCAAAACTGATATAACCTTTATTGAAGCATAAATTAGCATTATTCACATAATACCAAGGGTGCCCAAGTAAATATGGAAAACTTCTTGCTTATGCAAGTGTCAAGACCTCAAAGTCCCCAGTAAACTTGGCCCCTTGTATAGTAATAGTGGCATCCTTCAATACTCCAATGGGCATGGATTTAGTCCATTTTCCATATACAACATGTTTGAAGATGGCTGTAATGGTGGCCTCCCCATCTGATTCCACACGTCTAAGGTGAGTACATTTACTTCTACACCTGTATCAATCAAAATTTTACTCAGTAGTCATCCATCAACAACTACATTCAAAGTGATCTCTTTGTCATAGTCAAGACTGTAAGGGGTAGGTTTTGCAAGCAATATTTGTCTCTCACACTCAACTTCAGCACATAACACCTTCCCCCTTAATCATTCCCCTAATAAAGGAATGATGTTTTATTGGTGTAGCATCTTACAAAAATCTTTTAAGTCATCAACGTCTTTCTAAGGAAGCTCAACTAATTTTTCCTGCTCCATCTTCTCGTAATTGCTCCTTCAAGCATTATATCTCACCCTGTAAGTTTCTAATAACCTCCATTTTTCCTAATAAACTTCCTTCTGATGGAAAAGATCTAGATATTGTAAATGCAATACCTCATATTTTGTAATAACATGTTTCTACTTCAGAGTCTCACGCGCACTCGCAACCTCGTGTGCATGTATTCAACAACATAGGCACCATCTCGGGATCATGTCTTATATTTGGCATCCACTAATATTCTACAATGTATTGTACTCTAACCATACCCATGCCCTTATCCTACTTTATGTTTTTTGCTCATATGCTCATACAAATCTGGACATTCCTCAAACTTTTGATTCTTTCCGCACCATGAGAAAATAATGTTATGAGGGCAATCATGCCTATAATGATCAGGGGATCCACATGTATAATAGGTTCCTCATGGGAACTCAAATCTTCCACCACCATGACCTCAGCCTCTAAATCCTCCACGGTATCCTCAACCTCTACTACCTACATCAAATCATCCTTCATTTTGATTATGATTATGATGTTCACCTTGTTCCTTAGAATTGTTTGCAACAAAATTCTGTCGTACACCAGTTTCATTGGCATCATGGATCTGATCAATCAATCTACAATTCTCTATATCATGAGTGGTAGGCTTACAATTATTGTAATAACAAGACACATTCTACCTAATCACACACTTTAACAAAGGAAACCTACTTGAATCATGATCTAAATGATAGATCTCACAATCCAACAACATGGCACACACCGATTTATGAGGGAAACTATCCTTAGTATGTCCTTCCACCTCACAATCCATGCACCAAATACCATTGCGCATCTCATGGGCTGAATTAGCTGATAATTTTTCCAACTGTTTTTACCATAGATGCAATCTGAGCTTCCAAAAATGGGCTAACTCTAGTGTCTATTCTTCTAACTACCTCAATGGTGCAGAGCTGCCCCCAAATCCTCGCACGGATTTGTAAGTTTCTTATGATAAAGTTCCCTTATAAGAGTTGTGATCAAACCACCAACAAACCACTAAGCATTTTGGATAGGGTGAATATCATAAGATATCTTAGATAGACAATTTTAAAATGTGCATCATACTCTCTTACGTTCTCAGCCATGCCCTGCTTAATGTCCTTCAAAGGCATTGATGCTTTTTTTGTTCAAATTTAGGTATATGGAACTCAACTAAGAAATCATCACGCATCACATTATAGTCTACAAAAGTATGGTTTGGATCATACTTTCTATACCAACTATGTGCATGCCCTTGCAAAGTAGTATCAAACTAACTTATATACGCTCAAGAGTTGTGATCCCCTTAGCACGTCATAGTATCTCACACATGTGCACATGCTCAGCTGCATCTTCAATTCCTTTGTATTATGGTAGGTAAAGAGACATCTCATAATACACTTGTTGGGGTTGGTACGGACCATGCCCACTAGATCTAGAACTTGTATTACCTCTTGTATTCCCTCCACCTCTAGAACAACCAGATCCTCTAGATCCCAAACCACCTGATCCTCCTCCTGTAGTGGACACTGGACCAAAGGATGTGTTGCTTTGTTTCCCAATATTTGTACTAAATTGAAATCCCATAGTTTGCAAAGTTGTGCTACTCCCAAACGTGTTACCAACATTTTGTGTGCCCAAACTCTTTGTCTAGATGATGCACACCGAAAACAAACCTCCAACTGGGCCCCCAAATAATAAAGAAGACATCTATGCTACCATAAATGAATGTGCAATCTGATTAACTCCTAAATTTAATGGAAAATGAAATCTACTCACTACTGAAACACATACAATAGCTTAATTCTTAATAACTATCTCAGGAACTAGAACACCAAGTGCAAGGGCTAGGTTATCAGGTGGGATCAAATATACACCCATGGCTCTAAGTCATTCTTCCTCAAACAAACTCTCATCTAAAGTCGAAGATGGTTCTCTACCATGCTTACCTAAATGGGGGAGTACTAGCTGCTCCAGCTCCACATCTTCCATGTGAGCTCCAAATCCTTTGCAAGCCATCTCTCTCCACAACACCATTTGTTCCTCAACATCACATTGCTTCATTAAGTCCCTCTCACACACTTCATTAAACTTAAGCCACCTTTCTTCTCTCTTCCTTTCTTCTGCTAGGTCCATCATCTTTCACCACGCCTACTCCTACCCCTACGTGCGGTGGGATTTTAGCTATCCGTAGGTCTCTCTTCCAAATCCAAGGTCATAATCAAGATCTTAATCGCCAAAAGGATAGCATGCAAGTAGGATCCTCTGGGTTTGCATAAGAACTTGAACTCAACAACCTCTAGACAGGAATAAGTAGAAACATCATACTCTAATATATAACTATTCAATACACCACCCCACAAATTATCTACAATACGTCTCCAAACCAAATCAGCATCATGGAGAGTCTGGTAATCTTCTTGAGTCCATACAATTAGTCTCTACCTCCAATTTCTCTTTGATGCATATGATACCTGCCATTTGTAAGACTCTATAGGAAAAAAAAAAAAGAACATCTCATAGAGTTCATGATACATATGTTCTTCAACCCATGTGTGCACATTAAAATCAGGCCGGTGTTAAATAAATGAGAAAACTCTTCCTCTAAATTCTCTACCTAACTCTCAATATTGGCCAAAGTCAATCGATACATCTTCATCATGCAACATCCTTGCAATAACTTGAAAATAGGTCCCAGAAATGGAACCAAAATGTAGTCTTTTATTTTACCAAGAACAACCCAAGGCATGTTGGCACATCACTCAGATAGATTTGAGTGCTCACCCAAAGCATGCAAGGGTACCAGGTTCCTCTTTTATGGTAGCTTTGTCAAGGAGTTAGCATGAAAAGACATATAATCCAGATCCATAACAACCATGCAAAGATAAACCACAACTAGATCTAGATCACAACCATATGAAAGAATGAGCTAAACAAGAATCAAGATCAGGTTTACTATGCAAGATCCAGTTACAGATAAGTCAACAACCAATATCCATCCACAAATATCCATTGTATTAATCACTGTAAAACATAGAAGCTAAATACATACATAAAAGTATCACCATAAGTCATGCACAATCATAAACTAGTAGCATAGCCCTACTACAAGAAAAACTACTAAAACCATACAAATCAATACATATATATAGGGGTGGGGACTTTCCCTTCACCGCCTAAGCATCCTCAAAATAGGTTGCATGCTAAGAATATCCATGTGTCACTTACAAAGATAAAAAGAGAGCATGCAATCTCTTCTAACAATAGATATCCTATAGATAACTTCAGTTCCAATCCTATTTTTAGCCCAAAACACTGTTACATGTCACTTGATCTTCCACTTGTCCCAAAATAGCCTTGCGTAGCCTCCAAGTCTTCATGCTCTAGTTCAAACTACTAGTTCCTCACTCCAAAAATAGAATTCTTCCTACATGGAATCTTCCCTTGCGTGGCACCCACTCCACCTCTATATTTAGCATCTTGCCCAAAATTGACTAAGTCCTCAACTCTCCTAAAGTAATCCTAAAGCACCCTTTTTGTCTCCCACATGCAAATATTGTCATCCATGAGTGCACTCACCATATTCTCTCATGCACGTGTTTCATCTATTGGTCTTATGCATGCATTCCAATACTTAGTTATTTTCCAAGGCCCAACAATAAGTTCCTTACCAAGTACTTGGTTTGGTGTTTTGGTGTGGACCTAAATTGAAAATTTAGTTGACTTGAGATTGAATTATACTCAATAAGGGAATGTCAATGCCAAAAATCATAAACAACCATTTTGAGAGGTGTTATAATACATCAAAAATTAGTAAGTTCCTTTCCAAGAACCTAGTTTGGTGTATTTTTATATACTTACTTTCACAAGTTATGCAAGACTCAAGATTAAAACCTCGCTTGGGAACAAAATTATAATGCTAATAAATCTTACACCTTCACTTAAGAAATCCTCCATTACATCAAAAAATCTTAGTTGTCTTGCCAAGCACATGGTTTGGTATTCTAACATGGACTTACATTGACAAGTTAATTGACTCAAGATCAAATTACATGTGAGAAGGGAATGCCTATGCCAAGAAAGCTTTGACCTCCACTTAAGAGAGGCTAAAACATGAGAAATAAGTGCAGATGACTCTCCAAGAACTTGGTTTGGTATTTTTTCATGGAATTACATTGAAATTTTAGTTGACCTAATATCAAATTGCATTTAGAAGGGGCATATCTATTCCAAACAAGTTTTGACCTCCACTTAAGAGTGTATACAATATGTAAAAAAATTGTAAGTGACTTGCCAAGTACTTGGTTTGGTATTTTGTCTTAGACTTACATTGAAAATTAAGTTGACTGAGGTAAACTTACATTCGGGAAGGACATGTGTTTTCCAATAAAAATTTCATCTCTACTTAAGAGAGGCTACAATACATCAAAAAAGTGTAATTGATTTCCTAGGAACCTAGTTTGGTATTTTGGTGTGCACATGCATTGACAAGTTAGTTATCCTGAGATTTAATTGTATTCTATAAGGGAATGTCTATATCAAGTAGGCTTTGACCTCCACTTAAGAGAGTCTACAATATGTCAAAAATTTGTAAGTGAATTGACAAACACCCAATTTGGTTTTTGACATGGACATACATCAAAAATTTATTGACTTGAGATAAAATTACATTCTAGAAGGGTATGTTTATGCCAAGAATCTCTGACCTTCACTTAAGAGATGCTACAACATGCCAAAAAAGTGCAAGTGACATTACAAGAACCTTGTTTGGTATTTTGGCATGGACATATATTAATAAGTTAGTTGACTTGAGATTGAATTGAATTTGAGAAGGGAATGTATATTCCAAACAAGATTTGAACTCCACTTAAGAGAGGCTATAATACATCAAAAAAGTGTCGGTGATTTGATAAGCACCCATTTTGTTATTTTGGTGTGGACATACATTGCAAGTTAGTTTTCCCGAGATCAAATTGCATTTGGGAAGGGGGATTTTATACCAAGAAAACTTTGACCTCTACTTAAGAGAGGCTATAAAATGTTTAAAAATTGTACATGACTCACTAAGAACCCAAGATGGTATTTTGGTATGGACTTACATTGACAAGTGTTGGCGAGAAAATTTGTCTTGTGAACAAATTGGTGGGTTTCAAGCCAACGCTATGGGAATCTAAGTCCCTCTACTTGAACGGTGCAGCTTCCGTAGGTGCATGCATGAAAGATGGGTTTCAATGGTGGCCTTTCGACCAGAGATCTAGCAGAGCACTCCACTGACCCTGTGGAAAAGCTAGCAATGTCTTGCTAGAGAAGAAAATTTGTCTTGGAAAGGGGAAGGGGAGTGGAAATGGAGGTAGGAGAAAACTAATGTTGTGAGTAGAATATCAGATGCCCACACACATTAATTAGAAATTTCATTTACATGCATTTATAGTTAGAAGAAAAATAAATCCATAGGAGAAGCTACAAGACTAAATGAAATTCATTGGTCGCAAGGTACCAATCAATCCCTCAATCAAAGAGGTGAAAATTCCTTCTTTTATTATTGAAGCTAAAGTAGAATTTGTACAGAGCTTTGAGAATAGAGGAAAATCTAAGGAGAAGGGAAAATAGAAGAAGTATGACATTTTCTGTCTTTTCCAGGTACAGAGCATGCTAGTGTTTTTGAAATCAATCACCAACCTTTTAGAATGGCTCTGAGGAGCCATTATATCCTTTGCCAATATGGTTACAACTTTACAAATTATTTACACCTCTTCAAATTCCTCCATTGCGAAGAAAACGCTCGTGGCAGGTTAAAAACCAGATCTTGCAACATGAACGTTATATTTGATTTGCTAGTTTGAATATAGACCATTGATTTTCTCTTATAACTTTGAAATTCAGCCGTCCGTGTGGTAGGAAGAGATTGGAGCAGGTACGGGGAAAGCCCTTTGTGTTTTGCAATTTTTAGAGATTTGGCAATTTGGAACAAATTGGCCCGCACCCCCGCTTTGAATTTTCAACTTAGGCATGTGGCACGTTTTCATTGGAAATGGGGTCGCGGCCCTTTTCTCAACATTTTAACTTTTTTTTGGAAAAGGCTCAAAACTCAAAGTTCTCCGCCATTCTGCTCTCCCACTTTGACTTTTCAACTTAGGCATGTGGCACGTTTTCATTGGAAATGGGGTTGCGGCCCTTTTCTCAACATTTTAACCTTTTTGGAAAAAGGCTCAAAAACTCAAAGTTCTCCGCCATTCCACTCTCCCACTTTGACTTTTTTCCTGTGGGCTTCAACTTTGAATTTTTCCTTTATAGTCTAACCAGTGTGGGTCACTTTTTAACTTTTTGCCTTTTTTACAAAGAGGCTCAAAAACAAAAATTTCTTCACCGACCCGCTCTGATTGAACTCTTGACACGTGGCATCCTTTGATTGGAAATGGGGTCACGACCCTTTTCTCAACATTTTAACCTTTTTGGAAAAAGGCTCAAAACTCAAAGTCCTCCGACATTCCATTCTCCTGCTTTGACTTTTCAACGGCGGGCTTCACCTTTGACTTTTTCCCTTTATAGCCTGATCGGGGTTACGGGTCACTTTTTAACTTTTTGCCTTTTTACAAAGAGGCTCAAAAACACAAATTTCTCCACCAACCCACTTCCAATTAGGTATGTCCACATACCCATGGATGATGGGGCCAAAATTTGATGGGGAAGAAAATGCCCATTGTTCCCAACTGAAAAAATACACAAAGGAAGAGAACTTCATCATTTTGAGTCCAATTTTTGAATTTCCTTTGTGAGCTGGAGGCATGGAGGAAAAACAATGATTTGATGACCCAGGCCATAGAACAAGCGAACAATTTCGATAAAAAAAGGATATTGTAAAGAGGATATTACGTGCACAGATCGAGAGATGGAGAATTTCTCAAAACGAGCAAAATAGAGATTTAAACAACACTAGGGCACGAATTTTGCTATTTCTTCAAACTTTCAACTTGGCTTAAATACTTTAGGAGGGCGAGAGCTCAAAATTTCGAATTTAACTTGGAAAATGAAAAGTAATTTTCGAAGAAAACAACAAGTTAAATGATTTGAGATCAATTTTCATTTAGGAATGGCATGTCTATGCAAATCAAACTTTCACCTCACTAAAAAGAGACTACAATGTGTCAAAAAAGTGTAAGTGACTTGACAAACACATGGTTTGGTATTTTTGTGTGGACTTACATTGAAAACACACTTGACCCAATATTGAATTACATTTAGGAAGGGATTTTCAATGCTAAGTAATATTTTACCTTGACTTAAAAGACTAAATACATCAAAAAAATATAAATGAATTTCCAAGCACACAACTTGGTATTTTGGAGTGGACTTAAAGTTACAAGTTAGTTGACCCGAGATAAAATTTCATTTAGGAAGGAAAATTATATGCTACTAACTATTTCACCTCTGTTAAGAGAGTCTATAGTACATCAAATAAGTCTAAGTCATATGTCAAGCACCCGGTTTGGTAGTTTGGAATGGATTTACATTAACAAGTTAGTTGGAATGAGATCATATTTCATTCAAAAATGCCATGTTTATGCCAAGAAATATTTCACCTCCACTTAAGAGAGGATATAATACATCAAACAAGTGTAAGAGACTTGCCAAGTACCTAGTTTGGTGTTTTGGCATGGACTTACATTGACAATTTAGTTGACCTAAGATTGAATTTCATCCAAGAGGAGCGTGTTTATGCTAAGAAAGATTTCACCTCCCCTTATGAGAGTAAAATTAACAAAATAAATTTGAAAACAAATCTATATGGGTGTAAAGAAACTAGAATCACCTTCCTCTATCCTCTCGATACCATCGAATGACTTGGACTAGTATAATTTGGAAGCATTCTTACAAGAAGCTTCATAATTTGAATGCCAAATTAATGGTGAATTTTTCCAAGTTTTTGTACACAATCTAGGATGTGTAGAGATAAACCATTATTTTCTATATTTTTATGTACTAGTACTCTAATCATTTCTGTAAGGTTATTTTCAAGTCCACACAACACAAAATTAGTAGTTCATTTTCTATCGCAATTAATTTGTAGTTTAGATAGCCAAATTGGGCTAGTAGATCATGTAACTTATAATTGAAGCAAACAATTTACAAATATAATTCAACAAAACATATGGATGGGCATAAATATAATATATAATTATTACTCTATCCCTTGATTCCCTTGAATGATTCCAGTGTTGGAAGCATGATTACCGAGGGGGTGAATCATTGAACAAAAAAATCATTCACTTAAACATTTACATCCATCAACCTTTCAATTCAACTTAACCGTTAAGCATGAATACATCAAGAACGTAACCATATATGTGCAAATGAGAACAAAACAACACATGAACACTAGATTTAAGTGGGAAACCCTTATAGGGAAGAAAACCCACTAAAACAAATATTTATTACAGAAATGAATCAAATTTAGTTGAGAACCAACCCAACAAGGAGCACCAACCCATAAGTTTAGTGAGGCACTAACCCCACAAGGAGCACCAACCCCTAGATTTAGTAGAGCACCAATCCTACATAGAGGCACCAACCCCTAAATGACTCATCACCAACTAAGACACTTAAGTTTTTATCATCAATGAGGCACAATAATTGATGATGACACCTATTAAGCTCTCATATCTTATATCTTCCTCAAAATCGCCTCCTAGACTTCTTTGCTCAAGTACTTCCTCTCCAAGCTGATTAGGTCTAATGAAATATCTCTCAAACATAATCACACCCCTATAAAATCATGAAAAATATGTTTCCCTCTCTTTATGATAAAAATACCTTCAGCTCTTCAAACTTCCCTCTCACTCGCAAGTTTTCTCATCCTCACACTAGCACACTCAAATAGGCCTTCTTGCATTGCTTATATACATGAATTAAGATTAAACATACCATATATTTCAGCCTTCATAGTTTATATAACAAATTTTAAACATCATAATAACACCACAAAAATACCTCTTAGTTCGACAATTACATGTACAAACCCAAATCCTTCATTAGAACCCAATTAGGCCTAAAGCACTAAAACTTCCCTCTCACAAAAACCTAGACTTATTGAGCTAAAATTACCTTAATCAAACATCAATGACCAAAAGGAAATGTTTTAATATTCTTCTATCAACCTCCAACAATATTTTACACCTCTTCGTCATCATATCATGTTATGAAGCCACCATTATGCACAACTTTCCTTACTAGGTCTATGACCTACAAAACTAGTCTTCAAAGATGAAGCTCAAACACTACTCAAAATAACTCAACCATGAAAGTATGAAACATGGATGGAAATATTATGACCTCAGGGTCATTAAAAAAATCATAATACGCCATCAATTAGGGCTTAGAGGCCTAAGAACATCATTGTAAACAAGTCACCAAAAACTACCATTTCACCCCAAAACCAGTCTTACAAATTAGACTTCCAAAAATCTCCTAAGGCCTCAACCATGATATGAAACCACCATATACATGAAGAATTATTTACATACTCCCTCAAACATCCATTTTAATAACTAATCCAATACATCACCCGAGAGAAAACACAACTTATTCAAAAACATATAAATTATTGTGGGGTCCACACATCATCAAGAAACCTAAATGCAACCTGGAGAAATGTGGAGGAGTACTATACAACCTCCAATCATCATAATATATAATATAATCCATTTTGTGCCAATTTGAGTAGTATATTCTCCATCACTACCTAACTAGGGTTTAAGAAGGGTTTTAGACCTCCTTACCTTCTTAACAATTATTCATAAAGGTTGAAAACTTAATACATAAAATAATGCCCCCAACATTGAGATAGGAAACTTTCCCACATACCATGAAGAGATTATCCTCCTATATATACTTCACATGTGCCAACGAGCATCAAACATACCTTCTCGAGCTGTGTTTCTCAATTTTATGAACTCGGTAGAGGTAAAAATTCTATATTTTTCTTAATCATGTAAACCAATACCTGAAAAATTCACTCAAACTTCTAAAACAAACTACTACACCTTTTTACATTCTCATATTTTCATCTCCATGCTGAAATTAGACCAACCTATCTCATTAGACCACCTAGGGCTTAAGACAAGGTCTAGTGCAGACCTAGAAAACATGTCCAAACCATGAAACCACACTCTGAGACACTTGTGATTGTATCCACACTTCATCCTCATGATTTCCATGCTCTCACCATGCATAACCAACTGCTACATACCTGACATACCACCTACTCCTTAATGTATGTTGACTAGGCCACCTGACCAAACATCTTAACCATGTTTGCACCATCAATGTTGACCACCTCATGACTTCATCACTCTTTAACACCTACAATATATTTCAACACATTTCATGAAATCACCAGAAAATCACCAAAACATTGTAATACCTCTCGCAATGTTCTACAAGCCACCATACCTACTCAAGACACATCAAAACACTATGTCACCTCATAAACAAACTCAACATGACCAAGAAACATAACATGACATAAATGACTGAAACTACCAATTAACTTTCATTATCCTTACTCCTTTTGACATCAATGACACCTAATTAATGAAAACACTAGTTTCCAAGAAACAACTAGTCCATCTGGAATCATTCTTAATAGAAGCTTCGTATTCAAGGCCAAATCAATGGAAAACTTTGGAAAGTCCTTATACAAAAACCAAGACACATAGAGACAAAAATTTATTCTCTAAAATTTCATCGGTTTTTATTCTAATCATTACTTATAGGGTTTCTCTCCATTTGGTGTGATGTAAAAATGGAAACTTATTTTCTCTCGAGGTTAGATCAAACAATTTATCATTGTAGAACATAATCAATGAAATTAATTTCCTAACATGTTTGGGATGGTATAAATATGTTGTACACACATTCCTTTAACCCGTGATTCTCTTAGTGACATCATCTAGTCTGATTTGAAAGTATTATTAAGATAAGCTTTGTGGTTTGAAGGCCAAATTAATGGTGAATTTTGATAGGATATTGTATGAAAACCGGGATGAAAAGAGATGAACCATTAATTCCTATATATTCACACATTATTACTTTGATAACTCCCTATAGGGTCTCTCTCAACTCAACGTGACAAAAAAATGGTGGCTTGTTTTCTCTCAAATCCAATTTGTAATTTAGAGAGCCAAAATGGGCTAGTATATCAAGTAACTTCCAATTAGATCCCAATCAATGAATAAAATTCACCAATGCATCTAGATAGGTGTAAATGTATTATTCTTACCTTCATACATCCCCCTTATACCCTTGAATGATGTTGGAAAGTCTGGTCCTAAAGCATTCTTAAGATAAGCTTCAGGTCTAAAGGCCAAATTCAAGGAAAACTTTGAAGTTTTGTTATATGTAAAAATATAGACAAAAATAAACAATTAGTTCCTATGATTTCTATTTTTAGTACTCTAATATATGCTTTGAGTGTTTATCTCAAGTCAACAAGATGTAAAAATGACAACTTTGTTTCTCTCGCAGAAAATATGTGGTTTAAAGATCCAAATTTAGCCATTAAATCAAGTAACTTCCAACTAGAGGGTCTAATTAACAAACAAAATATTGTAATGAATTTGGATGAGTGTAAATACAAAATAATCACCTTTCTGTAGCCCCGATTCCCTCAAATAATTTCAAATAGTCTAGTTTGGAAGCGTTCTTAATAGAATGTTCTTAGTCTCAAGAGAAAACATTCTGAACAAACTAGCCAACATTTTTGGGAGTTTTCATAGGGACAGAGAGAAGAAATTTATAATGTATTAACATCAATAATAATGAATTTGTGAATTCCATTTGTCAATATAGAACTCTTATCAAAGTTACTTGATATGTGGGCTTAAAGTGGCTCTCTAAACCATGAATTAGCCACAAGAGAGAATGAGTTTCCATTTTTATGCTATGTCAATTTTAGAGAAACCATCAAGATAATGATTAATGTAATATTACATGAAACCATAGGAACTAATGGTTCATACATGCACATCCTAGTTTGCGTGACAACAACATGCCAAAATTCACTTTAGTTTTAGCCTTCAAACTACTAACCTTATTTTAAGAATGTTTATGGACCATACCACTCGATGTTATTGAGGGGTTTTGAAGGGATAGAGGATGGTTTGTATAGTGTATTTAAATCCATCCAAATGTTTCAGTGATGCTAGTTTTCTAATTGGTTTCTCTTATCAAAAGTTAATCTATCTATTAGTCTAAGTTGGCACTCTAAATCACAAATTGGTCATGAGAGAAAAAAATTATTGTTTTTTTACATCGCACCAACTTTTTAAAAAAACTCAAGATAAAAAATTAGAGAAAGTATTAAATTTTAGGAACTAATAGTTTATCTACAGTATCATGGCTTTCATATAACAACACGCTAAATGTTTCCACTAATTTAGCCTTTAGAATGTAAACCTTATCTTAATAACACTTTTAGGACATATAATTCAATTTCATTTAGGAGAGTTAGAGGGATAAAGAAATGTGATTATATTGTATTGATGCCCATAAAAATTTATTGGAAAATTAAGTTTGTCAATTGGGTTCATCAGGTTGGAATGTACTCGGTCTATTAGCCCAATTTGTCTCTCTAAACAACAAATTATCTCCGAGAAAAAATGAGTTTTCATTTTTGTGTCACATTGACTTGAAAGAAACACTCCAAGGAATGACTATAGGAACAATAAATACAACCATAGGAAATAATTTTTCTCTCCCCGAATCTTGGTGTTCATACAACAAGATGTCAAAGTTTTCCATTGATTTGGCATTCAAACTATGAACCTTCTCTTAAGAATGCTTCGGGGTTGAACTAGCTGTCATTGTTCAAGAGCTCATAGGGTTGCAGAAGAATGTGGATATGACATAGTTATGCCCATATGGATGCATTTATGAATTCAATTTTTGATTATGTGTTGTGATTGGAAGTTACTCAATCTTCCATCCCAATTTGACTCTTATATGTTACAAAATGTGAAGTGGGAATGGCGAATCATTGTCATATAATATAGTGGGTGAAAAAGAATGGTAAATCACTTTCATAAAATTTATAGAAGGTGAAATAAGAATGATTTATTTTGTCTATTTATAAGACCACACCAATATAGAAAAACTAGGTTCATAGAAATGTACTTAATGTATTCGATGTATTTTAACATCTCTCGAAGAGGTTTGAGATTTCTTGGCATAGAAATTTTATTTATATGTAGGATTTAATCTTGGACAAATTTAATTTTCAATGTGATTCCATGTTAGAATACCAAACCCAGTGTTTAGAAATTCTCTAAAAATATTTGACGTATTTTGACCTCTCTCTCAAGCGGAGATGTAATCTTGATTGGGTACTATCATGTCATTCCCTATTTGATTTACAACTCGCGTCCAATTAACTTGTGAATGTAATTTCAGGAAAAACACCTAACCAAGTTATTGGAAAGGAATTTACTAATATTTGATGTATTTAAACCTCTCTTAAGTATACGTTTAAAATTTTTGGCATAGACATGTCATTATCAAGTAGGGATTAAATTTAGGTCAACTAACTTGTGAATGTAAGTCCATGCCAAAACACCAAACTAAGATTTTGGTAAGGAACTTAATAAAGTTTGACATGTTTTAACCTTTATCAAGAATATGTTTAATATTTTGTGGCATATAAATTTCCTTCCCATTTAGGGTTCAAACTCGAATTCACTAACTTGTGAAAGTAAGTTCATTGTGTTATCCAATTTTACACCCCTTGCAAATTGACCAACTTGACAACTTTGGAATAAGGCATGATGGAACCTCACGAAGAAATTAGGAAAAATAGGTAAATTTCATGATTTGGGCTAGGTGAAATCATTCTCGAGAATCCCTCTCCCTCTTTGCAAAGCTCAAAACCTAAACAATTAGAAATTTTCATCCAAATTGGGAAATCCAAACTAAATCGGCTAAATCGGCCTTTTAAGGAACAAAGTAGGAACAATTCCTCATGTTCCCCGCATTTCCACATCACCCACATTGAAGGTTTAGGAGCATTGGAATTGGATGAATTAGGCTTCAATGGAATTGATGGAATAGTTCCTTGGTTACATTGGTTCCCGCATAGGTGATCCAATTGCATTAAGGAGGTTGGAACAATGATGTAGATGAATCAGGTCTTTTGGGAACATGTGGAATAGTTCCCATGAGCCTTATGTTCGTTGCATAAGAATTTTGGATAATGCATTAGAATGAAGAAATGTTACGAAAAATTAGGTCCCGACAAAACAAATGGAACAATTTCTCTAGAACTCCAATACTTTGATCGCCACATCGGCCAACTAAATGAGACAGGGAACTAAGTGGTGAGCATTATGGGGAATGGATGATGCGGGAAAAGTGGTTGAAGTGGGAACCATGAGAACATAGGGAACATTTCCTTTGGCATGCGAGTTACTGATTAGTCGAACTTTGTCCACACTAGGAACAAAGTGATTAATGCAGTATCAGAGCATCATGTAGGAACCAAGTCGTGACCTCCCCGAGCCCGTAAACTTCAAATGGCCGTATCGTTTTCCCTGTTACTCCAAATTTCACAATCTTGGTACCGTTGGAAATATATCCTCATGTAATACACCATGGAAACTATATTTATTAAATTTTATGAGTTTAAGAGGGTGAAAAATAGGAAATATAGTCTAGCATTAAAAAGATACGGTTCGAGGTAGCTCAACTACCACATATGATGAAGTATGGTACCCATTCCTTCTCCCACAAGAAAATACTATGGAGGAATGGTATGAGAATGGTGCATATTCCTATTTTTATACATTCAATGTATGTTATTGGTGGTTGAAGGAAGAAATCTGAATTTCCCTTTCTTTTCCCTCCTCTCTCTTTCCCATCTTCTATAAATTGTAAAATGATGCTCATTTGTAATGTTGGAAACTATTAAAATACAAGGGAATCATTTCAACGTGTTGCAAAAATTCTCTTGAATTGCAAGCCTCGATTTGGATTTTTAATGTGTTTATGCCTTTTTCCTCCATTGTAATGATATGTGTATCTTCCCGAGGCAAAAAAATCTTGTTTTGTGTCTATTATTCTACTCTAGTTGGTGTTTTATTGCATTTCATTTCCTTTTCATCTACTTGCAAGTATGTTGTGTGTGTCTTCTCAAATTTTCAGGTTATTTCTGTTATGCATTGTGTGAAAATAATTCCCAAAACTTGGAGACACTCCCATGTTTCCTCAAATCCCTAGACTATTTTGACTTAGGATGGGTACACTTTTGAGCTCTAATACATTCCAAAAACAAAACTAGGTTCTTCGCAAGGTACTTACTAATTTTTGAATTATTTTAACATCTCTTAAGAAAACATTTAATTTCTTTTGGGATAGACATTCCCTTCCTAGATAGTGTTCAACCTTCGGTCAACTGAATTTTCATTGCAAGTCCACACAAAAATACTAAATTGGGTGTTTAGAAATTCACTTACACTTTTTTGATGTATCAGTAGCAAGTGGAGGTGTAATATTTCTTAACATTATCATGTCATTCCTTATGTTATTTTAAACTCGGGTCAAATAGCTTGTGAATGTAATTTCACATCAACACACAAAAGTGGGTTCTTGGAAAGGCACTTAATATTTTTTGTCATTTGTTAACATGTCTCAAACATAGGTATAATATTTCTTGGAAAATATATGCAGTTCTTGAGTAAGATTAAAACTTAGGTCAAGTAACTTATGAATGTAATTACATGAAAAACCACCAAACCGAGTTCTTGAAAATAAACTTACTAATTTTTGACATATTTTAATATATATTAAATAGAGGTTTAAGATTTCTTGGTATAGACATGTCCTTCCTAGGTAGGGTTTGATCTCAAGTCAACTAAATTAATAATGTAATTCCATGCCAAAATAAAAAAAAAGTTGTTTGGTAAGTCGCTTACCTTGTTTTGATGTATTGTATCCTATCTTAAGTGGAGGTGTAAACAAGGGGCTAGTGATTTTATAGATTATGTTTCCTTCGAATTCTCCTTCCTAATCATTTACTCGTGTCTAAAAATGACCGACATTTTGGTTTGGGTTTTTCTTTCCCATAGTATTTTAGGATATGTATTACTTCATCCCTCAAATTGTTTGATGAGTTCTGCATTTAGTACCAATTTTCATACAAAAATGATTACTAAAATAATAAAACAACTAAACTTACAATACACCTAATAAACCCTTACTAATTCAAAAATGACCTTGTTAATTCATTCCAATAAACCTTCTCGATTAGATCTCACTTTAAAGGTACAAACATCACTTCATGATTGGCTTCACAAAATTTCTATATATAGTTGTTGTAAAGTTTTCCACATAATTTTATCAACTTAATTTTTGTACCAATAACAAAATTTTAATAGTGAAGTATCCTCCTAAGGGTTTCAAATTATTAGAACAACCATTTATGTATATTCTTAAGAGGGTATCTTTGCATCCAATTTCTATGAAAAACATAAATATAATAGGATAAACTAGGTCTTCCCAATTTTTGATAGTTAATTTCTTTTTGAATCTACACATTGATAAAGATAGTAATATGTCACCTTATTGTATCCTTCATCCACAATAAAAAAATATATATTCCTTGCATTTAAAGTGTATTCATGAAAAAATGCAAATATCACTAATTTTAAAACTAAAATTGTATTATACAAAATTTAACATGGTTCCATGATATCTCGAGATGTTATTAAAATTGTTTGACAACTCCATTTCATTAAACCCTAATGATTATGATGGTTTTCATATCTCCATAGTCATAAGGGGCATGCAACACCATTCTTCAACCCAATCATTTTGACTAACACTCATTCCAATCAAAATCCATACAAGATAAACAAAAGCATGCCATGATCCTAGTATAAATAGTCCATGAACTAGAATTATAGATTTTAAATGAGTGGAAATCACTCGATCCAAATAATGTGCCAAAATATTCATACATTACCCTATTTTATTCACTCACTAACTAAAATAATATTTTCATATGATAATATTTTTCATTTACACTTAATAATGTTTGGCTATGCCAATCTATAATATTTGGAGCATCAATTAATATAAAACCATTATTGTACTTAAAACCCTCTCTTTTGAAGGCCCTTTTACACATACTTTAGCACCATCATTCTCCTCTTTTTTCATGCCCCACCACAAAAAAATCACAAAAGGTTGTAACTATATCCTTCACATGTATCCTGCGAACCAAAGAACATGCGAGGATTCTTAAACCGAGATGCCTAATTGCTGAATAAACATAGTGTTGATTTAACATGATATCTCTCACATTCAAATTAATTTTAAAACTATAAAAACAACCTTGGAAAAGCTCTGTAAAATGTGATCTTTTATCACTAATATAAAAGTGATACTCTCTCAAAATATTTCTAGCATCATTTGTGTTATCGGTACATGTTTAAATGTAATATGCACAGAAAATGGAAATTTAATTAAATTATAACTTACTATGATTTTACCTCTTTTGTGGTTATAGTGTGTAATTTTTAGAAAAATCTACAACTAAAATAATGGTCCCAATTGGGAAGTTATCCTTCCATATCATGAATTACCCATCTAGTTATTGAGACAAGTGGGTGTGCCTTGCATACTAGTAAATAATGTTCTTAAATTCTACTATGAAATCAGATATAGGTACTTGGGTTGTAACCAACTCACATCTTGATGACTCTTGTCCATATTTTAATGCATACTTTACATATTTTTACTTCTTAAAATCAACCAATTACTTTCTAAATTCATGTGTAATTTCCTGATGTAGAAAACCATTCCCACATGAAAATTTACCATATTTATTACATGTTCCATCTATTTTGGGGGTATAAAAACTATCCATCAAGTCTTTCACATAAAATACTTGGGACTAATTCTCTTGTGGATTTTGGTGGAGAAGATACCTTACATTCTTGCATAATATTTTTAGTATGTAAAGTATAACATATATAATATAAAAATTTGACATGCATAGAAAATTTGATGTGGACCTTCTCAGTAATAAGTGGTGCATGTTTCATTTAATTTGACATAAAATGGATTACACATCTCAAATTACCTTTGGATAATCTTCAATTGATCCTTATATTTTTGTAAGAAGCTTATTATAGAGTTATGTTTGGTTATTTCCAAGAAATGTTTTGGATGTGGATCACAATTTTTAAAACCTTTTATTATTCATAATTCATATTAAAAATTATTTGAGGCCCTTGCGTTCTTTATACCAAAATATTTCAATAAAATGTCTTGTTGCTTCAAATAATGCATTTTCTTTTCATTGTAGTCTACCACTAAACGCCCAACACTCAGAACTAAGAGATCATCTAATTTTTTTCTTCTTGCTACGTCTCTAAATAAAGTTTTCTTATTCAATTTTAGGGTTGTACTTGTTTCACTCAAAAATCAATGTTTACTTGTTACCTTACTCATAATAGCCTCATTTTATACACATCTTACAACATTACTATCTTTAAATCAACTATTCTTACCTATTTCATTAAATACTTCATTTAGATTCTTTAATATTGCATTATTTCTTCCTTATAATTTTTTTTTCTCATCCCTAAAGTATACATCACATGATCCATTTATTTATTTTCACCATTTTAACGTGGACATAAGTTTTTTTGTGTTTTCTTCTCAAACACATAGTTCCATACTTGTTTATATGTTTTGCATTTTACCTTCTATAGTTCTAATATCTTCTCATATATTTTATTCAAATATATTGGTGTTCATTCAATTATCTCATATGGAGGGGTTTATATAGATAATACATAATTTCTTATACGTGTTGGTGTTATTGCTTCGACCATGGGAGGGGGATGTGTGTCTAAATTAACATAAAAATCTATTGGATTAGTAAATTTCTCTCTTCATTTGTAATGGGTTTGATTGGGGTCATTATGTGATCATATTCACTATCATCATGCAAATTCATTGTATCATCATTTTCCAAATCCTCATTATGGATATATGTTTCTTTGCAACATGTTTCTTAATGCATCCTAGAATTTACCAAGAATAACCTGGCATGTTGGCATCACTCACCCTAAATCGAGCGCCTCACCTAAAGCACACAAAGGTACCAGGCCCCTCCTTAGAGTTGCTTGTGTAGGATGCAAACATGATGAAGGGTTAATGCATTCAGATCCATAAACAATATACACTTTCCACAGAGCATATTCTAGATCTAGATCTTAAAGAATCATGAATCAAACGATAAACATAATGAAATTATCCATGCAATAACTAGTTACAGTCACGTTTGACACCATTATTCATCCAATAGACTCCATTATATTAAAACACAATGAACACAAAAGCTTCTTACAATAATTAGTACCATAAGTTCATGTGCGCATCAGATTTGACAACATAACTTCACAATAGCTCATACATAGTCCTCCCTTAACCTACACAGATTACTACATATTTATAAGGGTGGGGACTTTCCCTTCACCACTTACATAATTCCCAAAATAGGTCGCATGCTGAAAATAGCCATGCGCCTTTACAATAATAGACACACATGCAAGTGCGCTAATAATAGATCTCTTCTAGCTAACTGGAAGTGGTAATCCTATTATCAAATTGAACTCATGGAAAGTGCTTAGTTTAGACTCTTCCAAAAATAGCATTTGTGTGTACGCAAAGTTTCCATCTAGTTGTGTGCCCCACACACTATCTCCAAAAATAGCCTATAACCATGAAAATGGCTAAGTCCATATTCATTCTACCTTTCGTGTGCACTTCCTTCCCTATCCTTTTGCACCTTTAAACTGTCTTGCTTCTTACCACCGCATGTGAATCTTCTATGCGTCTTCTTCTTAGTGTCATACTTCATCTTCTCAACATTACCCCACACTAAACTACATTTCCTCCTCGACAATGGTTTATTGATACTTTAAAGAATAAATAATGGGAATGAAAGGAAATTAAAGAATTACTGTACAAAGAATGAACTTTCACCCTACAACATCCTTTGTTTCAATTGGAAGAATTAACTCCGGATATTCTTCTTTGATTTCAGCCTCTAAGGTTTTCCAATCACTTAGCGTGACTTTTGCCTTTTCTGGAATATCTGATGCAATAGAATCTAACTCCTCTTGTGCAATATCTTCCTTCTCGTTCTGTAATACTAGAATAATGTTGGACATTACAGTCACCCTTCCTTCTAGAAGATCCATCTTTTGTGTTATAAGCTTCCCAATTTCATCCAACCTTTCTTTATGGGGGTCTTGGGCTACTGCAAGGGCCTCACACTTTTTCTTGACTAGTGCTAATCTCTTTGTGTGCCCCAAAGTCTCATCCTTCATCACCTTCAGGACTTCATTGTCTTCTACCATCATCCAAATTCTGATTACTACTTCTAGAGCTACACAAATATTCAATGCTCTGTCTCGCTTTCTTGATCTTCTTCAAAGTTTGGAGCAAGGCTTTATAAGATGAAATATTTCTAACTACTGAGGCCCTTTCTCTCTCACTTCTGTTTAGGGTCCTTTGGTGCTAGCATTTGAATCAGTCCATCCTCAAGCACCAAATCAACTAAGGTATGCACATAATGCATAGCCAAGGGAACCTTTTAGGTACCTTGGACTCCAAGTGTGGTCTTGCTTTCAGGACATGATCATCGATATCCTCTACCATGTTGATGAGGGCCCCATTATTCTTTTTCTCTAGGTCCTTCTCTCCTTTTAGACGTGTTATTTCGGCATCTTTGGCCTTGTTTTCTTCTTGTAGCACTCTAATAGTGGCAGCCTTATCTACGTTCCTCCACGCCACTTCTGTAGATACCTTAACTAAGGAATTTCTTACCTACTCATCAAACATGAGAGTGGGCTTTATAGTTATGTGCCTATTTTGTGGCACCTTCTTCATTCTTCTTGACATAGGGACTCTTCACATACATCAAAATTGGGCTCATCCATGTGAGTTCATGGACCAGAAAATTGTTTTCCTTGTGTGCATGTGGTATCCATATATGGGTCCATCAAATCCCATCCATACAACTCCTTGAGGCCCACTGTATTCTGGAATCAGGCGCGGAAAAATTTTACCTGTGTCCTCATCATAGCCCATATGCGAAACATTATATTCTCCACTTGTTCACTTCATTCTTGGCCCCTTAGGTACCTAAGTGCCAAGGTTTGGAGCTGGATTTTGATGTTCTGAGTGGTATCATGTTTTAGTTCTCCTACCTCTTTATCCTTTATATCTTCATCCTTGGGTTCTTCCACTTCTTCTGGTTGTACTGAGGGATTTGGGTGTGCTCTCTGAGACTCCTCTTCCCTCCTCATTCATTCAACTTCATCTTCCTCCTTTTCCTCTCAGTTGTCTCTTTTTGAGGAGAGAGTCATGGTAACCTCCTAATAGAATGAGGAGTTCCCATGCCTTGTGTCCTACTTGTTCTTCTGAACACCCTCTTGAAACAACGCTCTCCTTGGACTGCTTCCAAGTCCTCTTCTTCTTCTTGTACCTGAGGTGGGGTACTCGCGCTCAGTCTCCATTCTATCTGTGGGCTACCTTTGGCCTCTATGTTCTAAGCCACCACTATCCTCTCTTCTTTTCCTCCTCATCATCTACCTCTATAGCTTCTGTGGGATTTGGGGCTGGCACATTCTCCATTGTATGCTTTCCCTTAGGTGGCCTCCCGAGAGCCCAAACTCATTCTCCACATATTTTTATTCTCCAACTTGGGCTTAAGCTGAAGGTATACAAGCACTACTCTAATGTCCCCAATTGCCAAGCTTACAGGATTCATGCTTATAATGTCTAAAATGAGCCTCTCAACATAGGTAGTCCGGCTTGAAATACATATGTCTTCCTCAGTGTGGTAGTCACAGTATACCTTGTCTGTGATAAAATTCCGGTGGCAAACGCATCAATAAAATGGTGGATTGATGCTTGGAAGTAGCGTGCTATGAAGGCATATGGTAGTTTACACCATGGGCTCCATGTCCCATCCCTCATAGTGAACCGCACGATGCAAAAGTGTTAGTACACCATGAATTGTACTGCCTTGCCAACTACCGAAGGTAGCTCCTTGGGGATGTGCCACTCCTCTTCAAATGCCATGTGGAGTCGATCATACCACATCTCCACCCTTTTTTAAACAACCCACTCATGGAACCTTCACATAAATACTTGTCAAATATTTCTACCAGGGACTTGTTTTCCATGGGATATTCCCAAATCTTGTTCTTTGGCCCATCAGCACTCCAATTTCCATAAATACTAAATAAATTAAGATAGCGCCAAAACTGATCTTATCACCTATGTGCGCTTCTTCGATGATGGTTTCTACAATGTAGCCTATTATGTTATAGACTACTCCCTGAGACATATTCCTTGCACATGGAGCCACATTGTATTCACCTATGACCATCTCTCCTGATCATTCAACTTGGTCACTAGATGCGTAGCTACTTGTACCACTAGGTACTTCTTCAATTTATCAATGTCCATTCTGTGTGGACCCTTTGTGTACCCTAACTCCTTCCGTGTCTCCATGATTGTTGCTTTATCAGTCAGGTCACTAGCTAGGTCTACCCCTATGCCTTTTAATCTTGTCAATGTTGAAATCAGGGCTATTGTAATCCTTACCCTTCATCTAGAAAATAGAAGAAGTCCTCATGGACTCTGCTCATAAGCCACTGGTATAGAGGTTCATACTTTCCAAAATATGGAGCTCATATAATTGATAGAATCCCACCTATTTTAATAGTTTCTCCCGCATCATCATATATTGGCATATCTTCCACTCATGCGCTTGTTGGTCTTTGTACTCAACAACACGTCCAATTCTTTCTTGTTATCAGAAGTGCGGTGGTTGTAATCACTCACCTTATAGCTATGGATATGGGAATCCCATTCTTGCCCAATTATCACACCTTCTGAGATACTGCATTTTTAAGAAATTACTCTCGGGAGAAATTTCAACTTTTGTTTCTACTTTCTTCTTTCCTTTGGCTCTCATGATAGTGCTTTCTTTGGTGCCATCTAAAATCTCAACTTTCTGTCCTCTGTAGTGAGCAAGTCAAAACCCTAGCTTGAATCTACATGCCTAGTTTGAAACCACGTGCCCTAGCTCTTTCTCAATGCTTCGCTTCACTCAAACCCTTCACCAATGGGGATGTAAGCTTCTTCTACACATAAATCCACTCTCCACGTCTGGTTTCACACTCTTTGCACCTCAATTAGATGCACTTAGCTCATTCAAATTCTTGTGATCACAATGGTAAAAATGAACTCGCATCACGTCCTTATATAGATTTTCAAAAATTTGGTGCATTTATTACTCCTTCACCTACCAACAATCCTCTCATTAATTGACCATTTTCACACTTTCCACGGTACATCTTCGCGCCAAGCTATAACCTTCTAGCGCACCTTCCTACTTTTTACTACACACTTCTCTTGAGTGCACTTCCATGCACCCAGTACCTCACCACTACACCTTCCCTTAGTAGTCTCCATGGCCTCTACTTACCTCATGTTATACTTGTTCCTTCATTTATCTCCATCTATGGTCCTTGTTTGGAAGAAATATTCTTTCCAAAAACTCTCCAAACTTGAATAACACATGTAGCAGTTTGTTCCTTTATGTGTACCCATTTTTCAATAGCCACCCCACAAATGGTATGTGTAGTCCTCTACGCATAAAAATTCTTCAAATGGTAATTAGCTTCCAACACGCAAATGCGCTTATTACACAAAACACCAACTAAAATGACAAATCATAGCAACAAAAGAAGGAAATACATTAAGGGAATACATAAATGAAAACCTAATCTAAATGGCAACACTACCTTATTACAAACACCAAGAAGACTTATTTATAGTAGGGCTTCAGCCTACTCCCATTGAAAAAGTAACGTAACCATATTCCATCAAGTGCCTCTAACTGGAAAGTGCATGTTTCAAGTATGTGAGTGATAACATATGGTCCCAACCAATGTACTTTAAGTTTTCCTATACAAGGTGTAGAAACTTAGAGTCATAAAGAAGCACCATCTATGTACTATCTTAATATTTTTCCTTGATGTGCCTATCATGCCACGCTTTCTTCCTGGCCTTTTATTACTTGTGAATCCATCGTGGTATTTCTCGTCACTCATCCATCTTGATCAACTTTCCAATTTGTTCTTCTAATTATTTCTCATCAACTAGTCCTCCTGCATGAGCAATACGTAAAGAAGGTAACATGAATTCCATAGGAAGAACTACTTTTATGCACAAACACCAATTGAAAGGGTGTGGCCTTGTTCAACCACTTGTATGTTGTTCTATATGCCCAAAGAATGGCATAAACTTTATCATCCCAATATTTCCTTCCAACATCACAAATTTTTGTCAATGTCTAGCTCAAATTTCTTTTGAAAGCTTCAATAGTCCCATTTTCCTAAGGATGATATGGTGTAGTCTTATGGTGTGCAATCATGAACTCATCGAACAAAATTTTGATTATCTCATTCAAAATGTGTGTTCCCCTATCACTTGTCAAACTCTCAACGTGCATCCATACCTTATAAGAACATTCTCCCATAAGAACTTGGTTGTTGTAGTTGTACAATCCTTTGTAGGTGTTTTCTTCTTCTAATCCTTGCAAGTGATGATGTAGCAATCAGTTCTATGCCCCATTTCCCATTTTCAAATGGATCTGCACTAGGAATAGGTCTTAAAGGCATTTCATCTCTTTTCCTAGGTTTACCAACATGTTGATAGTGATCACACACCATTAATAGGCTTTACAATCCTTGTAGAGGTTCTCCCACCATAATCCAAATAGTAAAATATTGCGTGCAAATGGTGTCACCTGCATAGTGCCCACCTACAATACCACCATGAGCCTCTTCCATGATATCTATGCACTCATGCTCTAATACACATCGGTGCAATACTTCATCTTGGCCTAACTTGTATAGGTCACCACTGATCAACATAAAAGGTGTTGTGTGAATTGCAAGTTGTTTCTTCTTTAAGGCTTTTAGTCCTTTCTGGCGCCACACCTGATGCATAGAAAAATAACAATATCCTCCAAGTCTGAAGGTGCGTGATGTAACCTATATAACTATACATCTGGCATTATATCTTCAATTGTTTGCACGTCTTCTCCTGATTGTATCCTTGATAAATGGTTTGGGCTAGAATTACTTTTCCTGGTTTTACCACAACTGTAAAATCAAATTCTTGGAATAAGAGCACCCATCAACATATGCACCCTTGTAAGACTGGATTATTTACCAAGTATTTCAATGCCATGTGATCGGTATAGAATACAAATGGTGTTCTAGTAGTAATTTCTGAATTTATGTAGTGCATAGATCATTGAAAAAGCTTCGTACTATAGTTGTATAATCTGCTCTAAATGAGTCAACTTTCTACTAGAAAAACACGATAGGATGATCTATAATACCTTCTCTAGGCTAGCGAACACCATGCCAATGGCCATTCTATAAGCGTCCACATGTATATGAAATGGTTTTCCCATGAGGAAAGCACAAAATAAGCGTTGTAGTAAGTTTCTCATTCAATGTCTTGAATGTGCACTACTGTGCGGTTCCCCCAATAGAATGTCCCTTTTCCTTTTAGTAACTCCTCTAAGGGTGTGAAACCTTAGCATATCCTTTGATAAATTTTCTATAATACCCAGTGTGACCCAAAAATCCATGCACCTCACTCTGATTGGTAGGTTCTTTTAGGTGACAATAACTGCAATTTTAGTTGGATCTACCAACAAACCTTCCTTGTAGATAATATGCCCTAACAGAGTGCCAAAAGGTGTAGCAAACACACACTTTTTTATGTTCAAAGAGATTCTTAACTGTCTACATCTTTCAAACATTAAGCACAAATTGTCACAATGATCCTTAACAATCCCATACACCATCTAATCATCCAAGTAAACTTGCAAGAAAAGATGAATAAAATCCTAGAATGCTTGAACTATTCACAAAAATACAAAGTCTCATTTTTCATCCAATGGAATCACAAAGATATGTAAAAATTCCCCATTCAGTGGTGAAAGTAGTCTTTTCCTGATCCTCTTGTGCAATCCTAACTTGATGATACCTAGAGAATCCATTTGTAAAGGAATAGATCTCGCGCCTTGCAACGCCTTCTAATATTTCCTCTGTGAATGGCGTAGGGAAAGGATCAGTCACACATGTAGCATTCAGCTCCCTGTAGTCCACACAAATCCTAATCTAACCATATTTATTTATATTGATCACCATTGGGATAACCCATTCTGACTTGTCTAGGGGCTTGATGATTCCAGACTTCAACATTTTTTCAATTTCTTCCTTGACCTTTTCATGCAAGTTGGGGTTCATCATGTAGGGTCTCTTCTTGACCAGCACACACCTTCCTTAAGCTTTATCTTCATTTCTCCTAATGATGCATGCACTCCTTTCAATTCATGGTATCCCCTAGGAAATAAATCCTAAAAATCATGGAGCAACTCCACTATTTTTTCTACTTTAGATTCAGACCAATAATCTCCAATTATTTCCTCTTTAGGTTTAGTATCCATACCAATATTCACTTTCTTGGTCCTCATAGGTTCATGATAGGCACATGTGTTTATTATCTGCACTATCCAAGACCTTGCATGTACCTATTGAATGATCTATATCCAGTTCTTCTACTTCTTCATCATCCACTATGTAGACCATCTTCCCTTTTTCTTTCTCAAAGCAAGTGCTCTAAGTAGTGTGGCATCTGTCTTTGTTCCTTCAAAAAAACATGCTCTTGAGTCATTTCCATCAAATAAATCCTGAATGAGTTCTTCCACCTTTGCATTGTCTCCCATAGTTAACCAATTTATAACCCTTAATGCCTCTTCCACTGGATGTTTAATAGAGAAGTCAAAAGTCTGGACCATACCTATAATCAAATCCTGCCAATTTCCATTTTCTCTATGTAGCTCTACATATACATACCAAGTGCGTGTGTAACCTTGTAAAGTGGAATAAAGTTTTTTCAACTATGGAGAAGTAAATATTCCTACCCCTCTCTCTAGCCTCTCACACTATTGGATGTGTTGCTAAACAGGTTGATTACAATGATAGGTGTAGATTCGAGTAGGTGCATTGCTCTGTAAAACCAAGTTGTAAGAGCAATCCTAATATTATCCCCGTGAACCACCCACCAACGCACTACTTGTCCCATGCATAGGGTATATGTTAACATACTTCTTCTCTCCAACTTAGTTCTATCTAGTGTTCCTCCATGGCACTAAAAATACCGTAGGGTCCCCTTCCCCAGTGTACCAAGGTTAGAGTTGTTACCTATTCTCCTGATGTAACGAGGTTTACTATTCTATGCAAATGTGATCCTTACTTCACACCCTATCAACTCATAAGTACCATGAGCCCAATTGTCACAATCAATTCTTGTAGTATCACTAATAGACTATGCATCTTGCCACTGAAGGATTCCTTCTTTAGATGACTTGAGAACTTCGGGTCCCTTACATAAATACTATTTAGATATTCCTCACTCAAAGGCTCAACATAGGGCACAAATTTTCCATCTATTAAAGGGATAATAACTCTTTCCTCCTTGTTTTCAAAACTGATATATCCCTTGTTGAACCAAATATTAGCATTATTTTCATAACACCAAGGGCATCTAAGAAGATCTTGGAAACTATTTACTTCTTCAAGTATTAAAACCTCAAAATACCCAGTGAACTTGGCCCCTATATAGTAATGGATGTATCTTTTAAAACTCCTATAGGAGTGGCCTTAGTTCGATTAGCCATAAATAATACATTAGAAGATGGCTACAATGTAGGTCTCCCCATCTATACCCATGCATCTAAAGTGAGTACATTGACTTCTGTGCCTGTATCATCACTATATTGCTCAAAATCCATCCATCCACAACACCATTCAGAGTGATTTCCTTATTGTAGTCTAATATATGGGGAGAAGATTTTCATGTAGGATCTTTCGCCCATTCTCAGTATTAGTGCGTAGAGTGTTTCCCTTTAGCCAACTCCCTAGTAATGGAATAATATTCTCTCATTTCATCATTCTACATACCTCCTTCAAGTCATCAATATCTAACTAGACCGTCTCTACCTCCTTCTTTAGTTCCATCTTCCGTGATTGCTCCTTTAAACATTGTATTTCACCTTGAATATTTCTAAGGACCTCCATGGTCTCTTGATAAACCTCCTTCTGATGGGCAAGATCTGGGTATCGGGCATGTAAAACCTCCTCTTTAGTGATGGTAGGTTTCTATTGTAATGCCTCTCTAATGCGCGTAGCTTCAGCGTGGGTAGTGATCTTTATAGGAAATACCTCATATTCTCGGTTCCAACTTAGGCATCCACTGATTTTCCACAGCGCATTGTATCCTAACCATCCCTGCACCTTTGTTTTCTTATTTATGCTACTTACTAATATGCTCATATAAGTCCAGGCATTCCTCATAGCTATGATTATTTCCACAAAAATAACATGTAATATTCTAAGGACATCCACAAATTTATAGTGGCCAGGTGATCCACATGGAAAGCATATTCCACGACGGAATTCACCTCATCTACCACCACAGCCTCGACCTCCGAATCTACCACAAAGATCCTCGACCTATACCACATCCTCCATCATAGAGCCCTCATTCTAATCATAACGCGCTTGATTGTGATCCTGATCTTGGTGCTCATTCTTTCCTTTAGAGTTATCTGATACCCTTGTTTATCACACACCAATATCTATAGCATCATGGATCTAGCCAATCAACCTGTAGTCCTTTGTATTGTGAGTCATGGACCAGAAAATATTACAATAATAGGATATATTCTTCCTTATCGTGTGTTGTAATAATAGGCAAATGATGACATCATCGCTTAGGTGACAAATCTCATAATCTAGTAGTAATGAATGCACTGATCTACATGGACAATTATCCTTGGTGTGACCTTCCACTTCACAATATGTACACCAAATCCCAATGCATGTCTCATGTGTTGAATTCACCGATATTTTCTCCAACTATTTTTCCATAGCAGCAATCTGTGCCTCCAAGAATGGGCTAACTCCGAAAGTGTCTATACACCCGATCGCCTCAAAGGTGTGTAACACTACTTCAAGTTCTTTGCATGGATTAGTGTATGTCTAATGTGACAGAGCCCTTCTAAAAGGTGTAATAGACCTCCAATGAACCACTATGCATGTTGGCTTTGCGTGAATGTCATAGGAAATCTTAGATAAAAGTTTTTAAAATGGGCATCATACTCTCGGATACTTTTTGTAGTGCCTTGTTTAATATCCTTGAGCACGTTTATACTCTTCAACTCAAATTCAAGGATATATAACTCTTTAAGGAATGCATATTTGAACGCTACATAATGCAAAAGTTTGATCGTGGTCAAACTTTCCTACCAACTATGTGTGCCTCCTACAATGTAGATAATTAATAAATCTACATCTCCAACCCTGCCACCTCACCTCGCCACCTCATCATGACCTAGCCCTAACCCTAAACCAACCTAATTAAGACCTATGACTTGGTCCAGACCCACACCCATGACTCATCACCCCTCACCCACACCAAAACGAGCCTAATAATGACTTGACCAAGCCCACAACTGATCCCTCGGGAGAAAAGGAGGGAAAGATGGCTATTTTACTAAAAATAGCCACTTTGACCTAACCGACATCGGTTCCTACTCGACCATCCATCGGTTACGTAACCGCCATCGGTTCCCTGTAAATGACCTCCCCAACCAAAAAAAGGATCCGAAATTCATTTGGCAGGAGAGAGAGAAGTGAAACAAGTAGAAGAGGTTGCAGAGAAGAGGATCGAGCCCAAGACTGTAACTGAGCAACTAGATCATTGTCACACTCGTCCAAGCATTGGGAAAGACTGAGGATAGCTTCATCAGCTCACTTTCCAATACCGGATCATCCCAACTAAGCCTTACTATCACCACCACATTCCTTGGACTGTATATCTTCATCAGGAACTAGTAAGTAGTATCTTGTATGTTTCTAAACACCATTTCTTGAACTTTTAATTCATAATAATTATAAGCTCACTCCTAGATCTACCACCGTGAAAGACTCTCTGCACCTAACTTTCATTCATCAACCCCGATATTGCCCCAAAGACAGTTTTCTCACTCTCTGAGTTTTCTCCATCACCCTACTACCCCCCCCAATCATTTATTAACCCTATAAACACCATAACCACCTTACAACTGACTTCCATTCGAAACCCCTAAATCACTGCCCCTACCGATATCGGTTATCTTCTACCGGTATCGGTGTTATAACTGCAGTCGGTTATCCAGTGACCGAGCATCGGTCACTGTGACTTATACCAAAACCAACCTTTCCCTTATTTACCCCCAAACAATCTCATATCCAGCTTGGTCTATCCTTGTAACTTGATCTGAATGCATCAATAACCGGTGACCAAACAAACATCATGACATTTTATTATTGGTAGTTTAGTCTCTATTGCTTTTTAACAAGGTACCTAAATCATGATTTCGCAATAGCTTCTTTGTTATCATTTGCATTAATTCGTATTAAAAGGGGAACTGACCACCTTCGAAAGGAAGTCTAATATTTCCTGGGCCCAAGGTAGTTCCCTCACTTATTGTCTAACTAAGATCTGGTGGTCTTGTATTCTTACTTACAGGTAGTCCTTCCCAGACAAAAAGGAGTTCTTCACAATCGATCTGATCTCTCTACGGTACACACACACCTTCCCAACACTCAACAGGTATTCCTCCTAGCCCTAACCCTTATCTGTTTCTCAAGAGAATGAAAGGATAGAAGCAACTCTATTCCGGAACGAAATTCTATGTGAAACATTTTGGCATGCCCGGTGGGACCCTTTTCGGGTTTCTTTCTTTCTTGCTTGCTTTCATATAGGGAGCACACTTGTTGTTTCTTTCTTCTAAATATTCACAAAATATTTTGTCATTTTGGTAAAAGAATTTGTCTTTCTTTCACATCTTTGCATTAGTGAAAGTCATCTTCTTTGCTTCATCGAATATCATTTTCGATTTGGGTTTAAAACACGTGCATCACATTCTTGCTTGTTGTTTTTAATTCTAGTGAACGTAGATTAAGTAACAGGTCATACACGTGGGGGTGATATCCATGGTATTGATGAGAAATTAATCTTACTCTCACTACACAACACATACCAAATCACATCATAATCAACACAACAACTCAAACATCCCCCCTTCCCGCGGTATTCCTCCACCCGATTGAGGTAGCCTTATGAGCCAAAACAAACTTGACATCTCCCTTAGGTCTTTTGTTTAGGATTGACATCATCTGGCATCTAAGGCATAAGCCCAAAGTGATTAAAACTAATCCTAGGGTTAGTCTCTTGATTTTCTTGTGCATCTTGCTTGTTTTTTAGTTCTGTTTCTCTGTCATACACTTGTTTCAGTGATCACTTCAAGACAGTTTGGTAGGTATATTAAGCATTGTTATCCCCAAACCAGCTTCTTACATCCTCTCTTTGCTTTCACAGTGACCGACACCGGTCCTATACTACCGACATCGGTTAACTGACCAACGCCGGCTACATTCTGACCGACATCGGTTATCTGACCGATATCGGTTACTGTGTTTAACAGTTCTTGACAAACCAACAACCTATCAATTCCAACATTTTGTTGTTGTTTCTATTCTAGATTGATTAAATCCCTACTGTGTCCTCTTGTCCATGGTTGTTATCACCGAAACAAGCTACAACCATGGTTTCACATGCCTGTTCCGTGCCTTTTCCTGAGTCACCCCCTTCACATCCTATGGGGAATCCTACGGATACCAGTAATTTTCCCAAGATCCCTGTAGGAGATAAGGAATTTGCCAAATTTTTGGATGCTAATCCTAGCACCGTACAATATTATTTGTCTCATACCCCTGACCGTACACCCGACGGTCAGCTCCTCGTTGGTATGCCTATTAGTATCACCGCTCACTTAGCCCCTTCCCCACCTAATAACTCCGCCTCACCGTCTTCATCCTTAGCCCCGTCTCCCAGCTCAGTGGCTTCGGTGGTTCATACTACACCAATTGGCTTTCCTTTCATTAATCTGGGGCCCCACATATCACTACCATCCACTGACCCTACCTCATCTCTCTCACAGACTGTCTCTTTTATAACTTGCTCTCTGCCACCTATACACACGAGCTTTCCCTCACAAGCTCCGCCCACCTTTTCATTTCCACAAACTCATCCGGTGGCCTCAACCTCTTATATAGGACACCCTTATTCGGCTGCCCCAACACATTCATCACCATTATCTTATCAACATTCAATCCCACCATTGTCTAGTAGCGGCTCTTGGACCAATCCTCCTCTGTTTACAATGACAACACCATCATCTAACCCAACCAATGATTTAATCAAACAGATGATGGACAAGATGCAAAATCTTGAGGCTTCATTTTAGGAAGTCGTAACACCCTGACATACGAGCAAGTTTTTGGGAGCCTATTCATCCTTCTGTCCCCCTTCATACATATCCTCCTCAATGGGAATTACCAAAATTTACTCGCTTTAATAGTAAGGAGGACCCTCAACAACACTTGCGATCGTTCAGACATGCCTGCTATCTGATTGCTCATGACGATGCCTTACTACTCCGTACCTTTCCCATGTCCTTATCAGGACCTGCCTTGGAGTGGTACAGTGCTTTAGCCCAACACTCAATCTTCTCCTTTAACCAGTTAGCCCAATCTTTCTTGGATCACTTCTCCATCAATATTGCCAAGAAAGTATCCATTACCGACCTCTATGCCATCCGACAATTTGAAGATGAGTCTATCGCAGATTTCGTTGGACGATGGCGGGGCCTCATCAACCAACTTACTTACGCCTTACCTCAGGCCGAGCTCATCGAACTCTTTACGCGGGCCTGCGCTAAACACATTTCTCCCACCCTCCAAATTCAAACTTTCCACACCTTTGATGAGGCCTTTACTATGGCTCGAAACTAGAGATTCGAGCCTTAGAGGAGGAGAAATTGAGGTTACGCAACAAAAGCTCAAATTTCCGGACCCAAGACTCTACCACCAAACCCAACACCACCAACTCTCACACATCGGCTGCTTTGAAATCAAAGGGTGCCGTACACGCAGTGATGGTCAAATCTCAAGCACTGTCTAATACCCAGCCGAAAGCCACCTATAAGTATAAAGCCGAGCCCATCAACTACACTCCCTTGGGAGAAACTTATGGTGTGATCTTAGACAAATTGCTTAAAGCAGGAGCTATCACCTTGCCTCCTGTTAAACCTCACTCCGGGTTTGATTCCACCCGCGCTATACCTTCTTGGTATAAAGAAAATGACTTCTGTAACTTCCATCGCGTGAAGGGACACAGTCACGAAAACTGCAAGATGTTGAAAAACATAGTGCAGGAAATGGTTGATGCAGGGGATATAACTCTCGATAATCCTAATGCCCCCACTAATCAAAATTTAAAAATCTTCAACAAACCATTTCCAAACCATGCATCTAACAGTAACACAAACCAAGACACCTCAGCCGAGGAGAAGAGTGTGCATGAGATCCATGCGATTTTCAACTCCCAACCCAGGGCTTCCATTGAGGAAATTCTGAATCAAGCTTCTTCACCAACGCAGGGATTCTCGCCCCCTTCTCCTTCATCAGGACAAGAGGATAGTCCCGCTATTCCTTTACCCATAAAGGAATTAACCACCCAGAGTTCTCTTCTCACAAATGAACCTTCTTACACCACATCCCTGCAAGATTGTGAGCGGATGTTATCTAACTTATCTATTTCCCAAACATCTCCTTCCACCACTCTTGCTGCAAAAGAAGAAGGCTTGCCACTTTTTCTGTCATCCTTAGAGGAGAAACCCCTTGAGCCTACATCACCAAACTCCTTAATCATGATGGATCCCCTCGAACATGCCCTCCTACCTATTAGTTCTTCATCACCTAAATCTTTCCAGTGACCGGTTGACCTCTTAACACCCATTGATACAACGCCTCATTTACCCCCTGTATCACACCCACAGTGGACCGGAATCACAACCCACCTCTCTTCCATACCAAAGTTCCTGTTCACACGTGAAGATTGTCATCCCCCAGAAGATAGATGAGTCTTATGGGAGCGTTTGAGTACACCATGCTCTACTCAAATGCAGATGACTAATCCAGACACCTCTACCATATACCCGAGGTGTTTACAAAAGCTCAAAATGCCTATGTCCTCACCTTCACCCCCCTCATCTCTATCGAATCCCTCAGCCACCTCTATCAACCTAACCAAACCTTCCCCTACTTGGGACTTCACCAATACCCAGCCTGACACACCCACCTAAATGGTTAGATTTATCCAAAAATAATGCCATCAATCCACCTAGGAGATAGACCCAATCTCCTCGAGTCCAATCTATGCCTCTGCCACAACTAAAACCCTCACCCCGATCACACCGATACAGCAGGCACGGCTTCAGCCTTCACCATCACACCTACCTTCTATATTAGGGCCTCACCCCTCCACCTTGCCTCAATACACCATGCCTCCCACATCTTCTTTAACATGACCTATACCTTTTGCACCCCTATAGACACTCACGGGCATCTCAACACCATCGCCCCAAGTATCTCACCTACCTGCCAACCCTAAGCAAAACTCGATCATCGAAGGACTTGTTTGTTGTCGCTCCTCTCTCCCCGTGGTTGTTTCCTACCACCACGTCAGCTGGGGCCTCATCATCTAACCAGCTAAACATAACTTCTGCGCAGAGAAAAACCATGCCTAGTTAAAACCAATCATCAAAATCCCTTGCCTAAATCACCACCCGTATGAACCACTCATACCCAACCATTACCAAAACAATCAAAAATCTCACCCACTCAATCAACAGCCTCATCTTCATCTGAATTTGACCCGCTCAAAGGATCTTACTCCAAGATCCTTGATATGTTGGTAGGGGATGCGACCATTTCCCTACCCCCGCTCAGACTCTATGATCCATCTAAACCTCGACCTATAGGTTATGATGAATCTAAAATCTGTGCTTACCATCACACACCAGGACACGATGTAGAAGGATGCAAAGCTTTGAAAGCCATCCTTCGCCAGTCACCTATCTCGGATAGACAACCTAAGAAAGACAATTTACGGAGAGAGAAGCCCTTAGCTTCGATCCCTTCTCCTATACCACCTGTCCCCACCTCACCAAAATCTATCATCATTGCAACCCCACCTCTCGAGAACAATGACTTATCCCCACCATCTTCCTCCTCTCGTATTCATGAGATCAACATGATTAACATTGCTACTCGAGGTCAGAAAAACAATGGAAAAGCTAAAGAAAGCACACCTGCGGCCTCTCTTTCTCCTTCTGCCATCCCGATCGCACCACCACCTAAAGTGGTCATTCGTGGACCTACCTATCCCATCTCTGATGGAGTTTCCCATCGCACCATGATCAAACAACTTCACCAATCTCCTGTAAAAATGACACTCTATGATCTCATTCAAACATCTGAATCGCATCGACAAGCTCTAATTGAGATCCTTCAAGGGATAGAGGTCCTACCTAATGAAACCTTTCCCGTCGCCTCCATTTTAACACCCAACCACGTCACTTCTCTCACCAAACAACCTACCTCCACAACCACTTTTGTCCCTATACAGCAAGCCAGCTGCTGTCAGTTTTTTCGAAGAAGAAATTGTCGTCTTTGGTGCAGAAGATCCTGATCCCACTCTTTTCATCTCGGCTTACATCCGGGACATCCGGGTACGTCATGTTATGATCGATGGGGCGCTAGCCTAAACATCATCTCTTCCAAAGCCTTCCAACAGATGAATATCCCTCCTAGCTTGCATGTGTGCCAACCCCACCATGTTGCGTTCATTCAACGATGCTATTACTTCTACCTTAGGCACCGTGATCCTTAACATTCATGTAGGGCCACGTACCTTACCCAAACTCTTCTATGTCCTTGAGGGAGAATTCCAATACAACATGTTGTTAGGCCACCCTTGGATCCGGGCTATGGGATGCGTTCCCTCCACCTTACATAGATGCATCAAATTCGAGTATGAGGGGAAGTCATACACCGTCAAAGCTGACGCTTCCCCCTTCAAAACCTGCAATATGTTATATCACCCTAATGATGTGCTTGTACCAGTCAAGGCACCCATTGATCCAGCCCAACCATCTACTTCAACCACGCCTCAACCATCCACCTTAACCACACTCACACCTTCGACCAATGAACCCACCACCGCGAATACCACTTCCTTCCCCGCGGACAACATCCCAACTTCAGATCCCTTGGTAGATGTTTTTCAACACCTTACGCTGGGGGAATACCACCTATACAACGTTAGCACCTTTCATACCCCACAGGAGTATGGACAGTTACATGCGCATCCTACCTACGACCGTCGTGTGGGGGAGGTGATCTCCTACGGACCACCTAATTGCCACACCAACCTAACGTATGGGGGTGTCGACACATCCTCTGTCACCCCTGAACCTCCCCTTGGTGTGGTTCCCTTCCAATCTGATTTTTGATATCTAACCAACCATCGTTTCACCCTCACCTTCTGACTGTGTTGTGCTTGGAAGGGTTTTGGTTTCGGTCTTTATGAACAAGGCCGACATACGATCATTCCCGTAACTACCCGCAAACACAAAGATCGTCGTGGTCTTGGATTTTTTGAACCACCTACACCGAAGAAACCTCATGTCAATTGTATCCAGGAAAACAACGAAGTCACCCCTTCCAAACCATCATCGCCCATTTTTCCATCTTCACCCACAGAGTCGATAGACCCAGGAATCTATCCCTCCTAACTTTTTTTTTTCGTGAATGCTATCTTCCTGGGTCCTCTCACTTATCAACGCGATAGTGAAGACCCATCTTCTCTCCCCCTTTTGTATCCAGACATGATCGAAGAAGATTCACCTTCAATTAATGTTGTGGAGTGCCAGGATGATGACTCCATCCTCACCTACCTTGGTGCGGATGACTCTTATATTCAACGTGCCTTACCATCTGACACCCAAACTATGTTGAATGAATCGACTATAGAAATCAACATCCACACGGAGGACGATCCTCACATTTTAAAGATCGGACAATCTCTCGATGCATTAGAACAAGCCACCTTCACTACCTTCCTCCGTGCCCACAATCAAGCTTTTGCTTGGTCCTACGCCGACATGCCAGGAATCGATCCTGACATTGCTTGTCCATAACATCACTCTGAAACCAGACTCTAAACCAGTTAAATAGAAACTAAGAAAAATGCATCCACGCATTGCCCTCTTGGTGAAAGAAGAGCTTCAACGCCTCCTTTCTATTTCTTTCATCTTACCTATTGACTATCCGCAATGGATTTCTAATGTCGTACCTATCACTAAAGCGACGGGGGGACTTCGGATATGTATGGATTTTCGGGACCTTAACCTCACTTGCCCAAAGGATGACTTCCCCTACCTAGCATTGATCAACTTGTTGATCTCACTGCCGGCCATGAGATGCTTTCTCTCATGGATGGCTTCTCGGGATACAATCAAATTTTGGTAGCCCGGCCGATCAACATAAAACCACCTTCATTACCCCCTAGGGACCTTCTACTATCGTGTCATGCCATTCGGCCTTAAGAATGCTGGTGTGACCTATCAGCGGGCTATGACTTATATTTTTCATGACATTATGCACACTATCCTCGAGGATTATGTCGATGATCTTCTTGGAAAATCCAAACATCGCAGTGAACATCTCGATGTTTTAACCATTATTTTCGATCACCTGTTACAATACTGTGTTCATCTTCAACCAAAGAAATGTGTCTTTGGCATCCTTTCAAGAAAACTCCTTGGCTTTATCATCTCTTTGCATGGCATTGAGGTCGACCCAGCTAAAGTCAAAGCTATCCTAGAAATGCCCCCACCCACTAACCTCAAACAATTACGTAGTTTGCAGGGCAAAACTCCAATCTATCCGGCGTTTCATTTCACAACTCTCGGATCGATGTCAACCTTTCCATCATCTCCTTAAAAAGGACATTGTCTTTCAATGGAGCGAGGAGTGCCACCAAGCCTTTGAGGCTCTTAAAGCTTATCTCTTGCAGCCACCCGTGCTTGTCCCACCTCAGGATGATCACCCTTTCTACCTTTACCTTTCTGCCACCGACCATGTTGTAGGAGCCATGCTCACACATCGTGACTCTGAGCATCGAGAACAAGCAGTTTATTACATAAGCCATACTCTTGTGGATTACGAGACTAGGTATACACACGTAGAAAAGTTGTGCCTAGCCCTATCATTTGTGGCCACCAAACTCTGACATTACCTCCTGAATCACAAAACTTTTGTCATCACCAACGCTGACCCCATACATTATATGTATGCCAAACCTCATCTAAACCAACGCATCGCCCGATGGCTTATGCTCCTCGCCGACCTCGACCTTGAGTTTGTACACCAGAAATCAGTCAAAGGACAAACTATCGCAGACCAACTCGCGGAAGCCCCTTTACCTGGGAACAATTTACCAATTTTACTTTCCCTGATGAACTCATCGCAACTCTTTCACTCAGTGATGTGTCGTATCCAATGACCCTCTTCTTCGATGGATCTAAATGCCAGCGTGGTGGAGGGGCGGGTGTTGTTCTCATTCCTCTTGAAGGTGAACCTATGCCTCTTTCATTCAGGCTCGATTTCCCCTGCACTAACAATACAATGGAATACGAGGCCCTTGTTTTGGGTCTCCATGTTGCGTTACACTTAGGTGTGAAGTCTATTAATATTTTTGGTGACTCTCAATTGGTAGTAAATCAAGTTACTGGCATCTACCAATGTAAAAATGAGGAACTTCAAAAGTACAAACATTACGTGGATTCACTTTTGACCTTATTTTCTCATTATTCTATCCAAACCATTCCCCGCTCAACTAATAAATTTGTAGATACTATGGCTTGCTTGGCCTCACAAATTCCGGCCTCACCAACTGACTCGGACATATTTGTCTTGGTCCAACAACTCTTTGCCCCATCTTACTTAGTTCCGATGTTTGTATGGTAAATAATGTATCTGCTGATTCACAGGATACCTGGTATCACCAATTTCACGACTACCTTACAACCTCTGTTCTACCACCTGACCTTACTAGTAATGGAAAACGTGCTTTTCTTAAAAGTGTTTCTCATTATGTCATCATGGGGGGACTCCTCTATAAACGTGGCTTCGATGGTATCCTCCTTCGCTGTCTAACCGCGCTGAAGTCACTCATACCACCCCCAAAAAATCCATGATGGACTTTGTGGCGGGCACTTTAGTGGCCTCGCCATGGCCAAGGATCCTTCACCTAGGATATTATTGGCCTACTCTCAATAAAGACTACTGCGAATATGTTAAGCATTGTGTTATGTGTCAACAACATGCCAACCTTCAACATACTCCTAGCCACCCGTTACAGGTCACACGAGATCTTTGGCCTTTCTCACAATGGGGTTTAGACCTTATTGGCGAGATTCACCCACCTTCTTCGCACAGCATCACCATTGGATCATCACGGCAACCAAATATTACACTAAATGGGTGGAGGCCGTTCCACTCATTTCAACCAAAAAAAAAAATCGTTGAGTTCATCAATCATCACATTATCTGTCGTTTTGGTGTTCCTCATCACTTGATAACAGATAATGGAAAATCTTTCAAAAATAAGTTGTTACAAGACCTTTGTGACAACTTTGGTATCAAACTTAGCTTCTCGTCACCCTACTATCCACAAGCAAATGGACAAGCCGAATCTTCTAACAAAACCTTAACCAAAATTCTCATGAAAGTCGTTAACAATTCTGGGAAAAATTGGCATGATCACATCCCCTTTGCCCTTTGGGCTTATCGTACCAGCATTCGTACTTCCACTAATGCCACACCATTCTCTCTGGTGTATGGTACCGAGGTTGTCTTGCCTCTCGAAATACAAATCCCTTCTCTCAGAATATCTCTTCAGGATATTCTCACCAATGATGACTTCCGCCAAGAGCGGTTAGCCCAATTAGAGCTTCTTGACGAGCGTCGTCTTACAGCTCTTGACCACCTTCAAATTTATCAAAAGCGCATTAAGCGTGCTTATGATAAGTGAATTCATGAGCGTACCTTTAAGATTGGTGATCTTGTCCTCAAAGAGAATCAACATGTAACCAAACTAGAAAAGAGCAAACGTGGAAAATTTGCTCCTAATTGGATTGGGCCTTACATTATCACTCACACCTACGGATCAGGTACTTATCATTTAGCTTCACTTAATGGTAAACCCGAGCCTGAACCCCTTAATGCCTTGCATCTCCGACCATTCTACTATTGAATTTAGTGTTACATCACTTCTTATCTACCTTGCGCTCGTCCCTTGAGCTCATTTACCACCTCATACACCTTGTTTCATGCATCTCAAAATAGAATCAAGCTCACATGGTTTGATCATCACCTCCTCTTAAAGATGCCTTCCCCTTTTTAGTCTGGTCCATGACTTAAAAGTATCAAAATAACAAGTTCTCAATTATACGATTCTGGGATATTCTTGAGTCAAACTTCCTGCAAAACTAGATACTTCATGCCAAATGGACATCTAGACCTCTAAGCTCTAAACTAGACTGCTCCCTCGAAGGACAGCTATGTGCAAAGCCACATCTGCTATTATAAACTAGACTACTCCCTCGAAGGACAGCTATGTGCAAAGCCGCATCATGCTACTATAAGTAGACTGCTCCCTTGAAGGACAACTATACAAAGTCAGCCTCTATCAGAAGCTTCTCGCATTGATCAGCTTCGTGAAGACCTCAAGAAACAACAAAATGCATATCCCATATAGACTTCCCACATCGATCAGTCTATATCCAGAAAAATAAAAGCAGTATTCAAAAGCACTTTTGAGTCATGGACTCGTCTATTTAGGTTTGGATCTATTTCGTCAGAATAATCACCTTATAACAAGTCCTCTACGCCCCAGCTATACCATCCACCTCACCTCACCATTTTTCAAAACAACAAAACTCAAGGGACGTGACGTATAACCGATATATTGTGATTATACAACTCTTTCCACCTATTGACTTCTCGCATATGCAAGGTACCTAGAGATTCAAGCTCATCCTATGATAATACGTGGTTTGTTTAGCTCTTTCCAACTATGGGACATTTTTGCCTCTTTTACCCGAATCTAGGATTATGTGTTGACCTTAATCAGGACACGGTTCCCTAATGCTTGGGTAAGCTAACCCTCACTTCACCTATACCTTACCAACTCCAACAACCTTACCCTACCAATATCAAAATTTTTACCAACCAACAAATTGCCTAACCACAACCAAATTGCCTGAATTCACCTCTCCCTGGTCCTAAGGGAGAACTACATCGGTCTGAGGCCCCTCCTTGCTTTGTGCAATGGGCTATGTAGGCAGCACTTAGGAGACATGGGGTCTCCCAAGGTTAGCTCGACCATCCCCTACCATAACCTATCATGTGTTGTGTTTTGCTTAAAAATATAAATGTTTTCACATATTTATATTGATAACACTCACCTTTGTCCTTTATCAATCCAAACATTCAAAACACAAACATTTCTTATTATTATCATAAACTCAAAATCAACATACATATTCAGTTTTATTTAGATGTTAAACAAATACATCTTCTCTATCATCGATGCATGCAGGTCGGCATCCTTATTTATTCTTCTACCCCTATGAAATTCACGTAGGCCCCGCGCCTCATCCCGAACCAGGTAGTGATGGTGATCGTCGACGCCACTCACCTGGCCTCTCCATCCTCAAAGGGGCCACTACTATTGGTTCCTCCCACTGATCCACCAATCTCTCCTGTAACATACGAATACACCCTCTCGCGTGGAGGAATCTTGCCTCTAGTCTCTCCACTCGTGACTGCAAAACCTCTAACAATCCCGTTGTCTCATTCACCTGTGTTTGAAGCTGGTGAACTAAACCCTGCAGGTGGTCTCTCTCCACTGTAATCACAGCTATGTCAGGATGATCGGCCCTCTCACGTGTACCTCGCAGCTCTGCTACCCACCATAATCTATAAGACTCTGTCACTCCTGCATCCATTACCCTGCGATCGACCGCTTTGTCTCTTCTGGTCCTTCTGGAAGTGTCGGTCATGGAGGTGAGAAGGGTGCCTCGGCATCGATCCTCCTGTATGGTCTATGAGCCATGGGTATATCCTGAACAAATCCAAATTGTCACCACACATGATCTAGAGGAATCCTCTCGTACTCACTGGCCTTGTGTCCCGCGATCCACCTCAATCGCTCTACACCCCTCAAATCCTCGGCTATGTTCACCATCACCATGTAGTTCCCATAAGGCCTCCAACGGATATCCATAATCGTCACCATCTCCCACATCTTCCTATAATACTCGGCGTCATCTATCACGGTCTCGGCTCTTGCCTCTTGCTCTGTCTGGACCCATCATCTGAATCCCAACCTCTGCACTCCTGTCTCTCCTCCCTGGATTGGTCGGCCTATTGGTCGCACACACACAATGTGCTCATAGGCCCAACAATGTAATAAGTATGCACAATCCAGTGTAGTCCTGTGATTTCACTGCATGCCCATAAACCCCTGTATAGCTCCATAAGATATGCAGGTGCCCATGCGAAAGTAACGCTACCTTCTATCATCTCACGAATAATACACATCAATGATTTTGGAAATCTTCCCCGTCCACTCTAGGTAATGCATAATACCCCACCGCTATCATTAATACCACTGCCAACCTTGTTGCCTCAGGGTGTGCCGCAAACATTATACCATAAGTGAATGTCAAACCTCGTTGTGTCAAATCTCGTGCGGCTGGACCAAATACTACGTTATCGCTGCCCGCGCCGCGTTAGGCCCTGCCTGATACACTGGTCTTCCTGTAATTGGGAGTCTCAAAATTTGGAACACATCTTCTAACGTCACTGTCATCTCCCCTGTTGGCAGATAAAAGGTATTCTTTTTCAGGATTCCATCTCTCAATCAGCGCCTGCAACATAGCATGATTGCGTGCGATCCGTGAATAATAGCGGATTCCGCTTAACCCCACATGGTTTATTAATGCCCACTCAGCTGGTGTTACATCCGCTCGGACCCGTGACAACAAAGCTGGCACCCTATCATTCATCCTCAACCCTGCCTGTGCCTGCACACATTAAACCAACAAACAACAAATCAACAAATAACTTCCCACGTGTTTTTTATCGCAATCCATAACTTTACACAGTAACCGATATCGGTTATAGACAATACTGGGTTACCTAACCGATACCGGTTATTCCTAAATGATATCGGTCACTGTCAATTCCAACCACCCCACTCAAAAACACCACCTATGATAACTTCTACTCATTTTCCCCTCTCTGTACCTACGCACATATCTCCAACACCTGATTACCTACCCTACAACACTCACCCCATCCCAAGCTCTTTCCTATCACCTTTCTACCCATTTACCTTACCACATTCTATTTATAACCATGCAAAATCTCATTCCAACCAAAACAAATTATACCTCTGGGGATGCAGCCGTTTGAGGTGGAACCTGTCTTCCTTCTCCTCTCGGCCCGCTGGATGCTTCTCTTTGTTCAGCCATGTTCACCACCCTCTTCACTATAACTTGCCTTTACGCCTTCTTAATCCAAGCCCACGATCACTTTACCTGTCTCTTCCTCCTTCTTACTCAATTCTCCCATGCAATTACCCTGTATGGATGACAAACAACCTCGCATCTTCATATTTAACATGTTGCATGACTCTAAAAATAAGAACTTTAGTTGCCTCCCAAGCTTTTCTATATTTAGAAAAGCTCGTTTTAGCGTAACCGATGTCGGTTACATAACCGATATCGGTCATATGTGACCGACATCGGTTAAATAACCGATATCGGTCACATATCTCATTTGGCTTATAGGTCCTTTCTTTGTTTTTTGTAAATTCTTGGCGGCGCCCACCTCTTTTCCCTACATAACGACATAGTTATCAACAATCATCATCATAATACCATCAACACATATGCATATCATCAAACCATCATCAAAATATACATCCAATTCTAATACCATCGACAAAACACATGAAACATTATAATATATGCATCAAATCCACAATTATACACACCATATGGATCAACCTCATCATCTATATATATCATCAAAACAATGTTACAATATACAACTTGCCCTGCATGGGGCCTCTGTAATCCAAAATACAAAGTCGGCACGCAGGCCGCTGTCTCTGTCAAAATCTCGACTCGGCTCACAGGCCGGCCTCTCATGTCAAAAATATACTCGGCTCATGCAGTCAGTATCAACTATACAACATGTACTCGCTCGCAGGCCGGTATATATACAACAAAAATGAATACATAAATCCTATGAGGGCACGCAGGCCTCTATATACACACTCGGTTCACAGACCGGTGTCTCTATCAACAAATCCTCTATCAAATCAACAAAACCCATCTCTGCTCCTGGGGTGACTCAGCTCTCTCCCCCTCCCTCGGCTCGTCTCTCAGCTGGCCCCTGTGCCGGATCTCGCCTCCTACCCGTCACTGACCCACCGGCTGTGGCTGCGGCCCCCTGTGACCTGTGACTCTGGGATGTCTCGGCTCTGTGAGCCGCATATGGCTGATACTCGGCACCGGTACCATCTAGTACATCGTCCGATAATATCGGGCCTCCGCTCTCGCCTCCATATATCGGGCCCGTGCCACCATGGCTGGTGGGGCTGGTCCCCCGGCTCCTAATAGAAGTGGACCACGACTCCTGTGCCACGCCTGCCCCCAGCCTACACCTGCTACTGTGCACTGTGCTGTGCGAGGCTGCTGCTGCGCTGTGCTGGCTGCACTACTGTGCTATGCATATGCTGAGGCTATGTACCTATGCTGCTGTGCTGCTGCAGGCTGTGCCACTGTGCTTGGGCCAACTGCCCCTGTAGCACCCCAATCTGTGCCTGTGCAGCAGCAAGCTGCCCCTATAATAACTACACTGCCCAAGAGACGGTCCCTCTCTATAACAACCACCAAATCTGGCTGTGCGGGCTGTGCTCTCATGGCTGCCCTCTGCCCTGCCCACCAAACCAAAAATGAACCTGTAACACCGGCGTCATCCACCGTATCATCAGGTCCGGTCTCTCTGCTACCCAGACTGGGTCCAATGGCTGCGGTACAGGTAGTGGTGCCTCTACATCCTCCCTCCGATACTGTGGGAAGGGAGGTGGCTCATCCTGCCGTAGGCCCAACTGTCATCGTACCCTCTCTAGGGGAATCCACTCATACTCCCCGGGTCTCTGTCCCACTATCCAGAAGATGTATTGGATCCATCGCAGCTGTGCTCGGGCTCCTCCACGGGGCTGATGGCCTCTGTATGGCCTCCATATAATATCTAGTGTGGTCAGGCCCTCTAACATATGCCTGTAGTACGTGACATCTCACCCTGCGATAACTACTCGTGGCTGGCCCACGACCCCCAACCACCTCTGAAACCCATACCTATAAACTTCCTGTGGCCCTGGCTGCTCTGGCAACCCTACTGGTCATAAACACATGATATGCTCATAGGCCCCAGTGTGTAGCAAGAATGTCGAGCATATCCCGAATCACCTCATACGGCGATAGCCCCAGAGCTCTCTATATAGCTGCACCAAATACACCGGTGCCCATGCATAGCAGGTGTGCTCCTCCACCATCTCATGTAATACTCCCATCAGAGCCCATGGGAAGCGGCCTCCCTCTGAGTCCGGGAGGGCGAAGCAGGTGATACCAATCATCATCAGCACGGCAAGCCGTGTCTCCTGTCGATGTGCGCGATACATATCACCGTAGCAGATGCTCGCACTATGGTACGTAATCAATGGGGCTGCATCCCCAAATACCTGCAGGATGCTATCCATCATTGTCTCGGCATCCACCTGGAACACCACCTCACCTATGATCGGCAGTCTCAGGATGCGATACACATCCTCTAGTGTGACTGTCATCTCTCCAGTCGGGAGATGGAAGACATTGGTTGCCGGATCCCATCTCTCGATGAGGGCAACCATCAGGCTATGGTCCCTATCCACAGCCCTATACCTCTGGACTCTGCCAAGTCCAACCTCCCGCATGACTGCCCACTGCACTGCAGTCACATGTGCCGCATCCGCCCCAGTAGAGGCGGCATCCGATCCCACATCGTCAGCTGCTGGCGTGCCTGCAAAAACAACCCACTCCATCAGGCCTACCCTTTACAAAACAACTACCCAATAACCCCAATATCACTAACCCCACCCAACAAACACCTACAATATCCCCTTTACCTATCCCACAACCTACCACCTACCCCACTCATACACCACCCGATTCCCCCACCCCAATAACCTTTCCTAGCCACTCTACCTTCTCCCCCTTCACCCCAACACTCGATCCTACCCACCTACAACAAATCAACACAACTACTTTCACAACCTTACCTCCTGCCCATGGTGACCGGTATCGGTCACCCACGACCGCCGTCAGTCGACACATGACCGACGCCGGTCTCTGAACCCACTAATCTATACAACTTACGTGGTGACCGATGCGGTCGCTTAGTGACCGACATCGGTCACTGTGGGATTTCGGGGCCGGATCAAAACGCCCCCAAATCCCCTTTCTTCCTATTTCTACCCATCTACCCACAATAATTGCCTAAAAACTTACCCACCCTGCCATTTTGGCCTACCTAACATATCTACCCACTCTATTTTATGATTTACCTTCATTTATTCATTATTTTATCAAATTTTGGATTCCTACCCCAAAACCCACATCCTAGCTAACTTCATCAACTTCACACAAATAGGGGTTCAGAGCCTACCGGTATGACTACACACATCATGTGGTGGGATAGGTGGTGGTGGTCCAGCTCCTCCAGCACCTCCTGCTCCTCCAGGCTATGCCATAGCTCCAAATCTCCTCCATGGGTCCTCCACCAATCAAACTCTACCTCCTGATCTCTGGGGCCTACCAATAACTCACTACCCCACTCAACTAGTGCCACCTCAGCCCAAAAACTCAGCCCAATCAATTCAAAACTCAGACAAGACAAAGGTTGGCACTCAAATTCACAATGTGACAATGACATGCCGTATTTTTTCTTTTTATAGGTTTTGACCTCTAACCGATACCGGTTAGGGCGCGCCCTAGAAGACCGATATCGGTCTCCTAGCCGATATCGGTCACATATAACCGATATCGGTTATCTGTTTAGTTTAACCTAACTCCTGCCCTTATCCACCACTCTCCATTTTTTTACCATATCGCCTACCTCTGGCCTTGCTACATAACCTTATTTTACATTCATCGGCCAAGGCGCCTAACTAATCGGCCTCCTAACTAACCAATCTAACCAATCGGCCGACCTAAGGCCATGCAACCAACCAATCAGGCCCGACCAAGCTGCCAAACAACTAATCAGCCCGACCCCAGCCCGACCAACCAATCAGGCCCGACCCGACCTAAGGCCACAACCAACCAATCGGGCCCCGACCCAAGGCCGAACCAACCAATCAATCCCGACCCAAGGCCGACCAATCGCCCAACCCGGCGCACCACCAATCGAGCCCGACCCAAGGCCCACCAATCCCCGACCCAAGGCCCGACCCACCAATCAAGGCCCACCCAACCAACCAACCAATCGGCCCGACCCAAGGCCAACCAACCAATCGGCCCGACCCAAGGCCACACCCAATCGGCCAATCGGGCCCAAGGCCAACCACCCCAAGGCCCACCCAAGGCCACCAACCAATCAATCCGACCCAGGCCGCCCAACCAATCCAATCGCCCGACCCAAGGCCACAACCACCAATCGGCCGACCCAAGGCAGCAACCAACCAATCAATCGCCCGACCCAGGGCCGCAACCACCAATCAGGCCCGACCCAAGGCCAACCAACCAATCGGACCCGACCCAAGGCCACAACCATTCAATCGGCCCGACCCAAGGCCGCAACCACCAATCAGCCCGACCCAAGGCCGCACCAACTCAGTACCTTGACCGAGAACCACACATTACGATTCTATCCACCCATCATGTAGTTGTTTGTTCAATTGAGCTCACCTGTTCGTGTTTTTTAGCATGCCTAGGATACTTGAATTGATCAGCCAACCAGCTTTGCCTAGACCGAGACCGTGACGTTTATCTCAACCAAACCAACCATTTGGTACTGCCGAACATGCCTAAACATTCCGGTACCTTACCCGTTATATCCCCTGGAGCTACTTCCTATGCCTTGGATACCAGGATTATATCAACCTTGTTTGGATAAACTATCGACCTTTGCCTATGAATTGCTTTTTTTCTCTTCAACTCGTGTACCCTGGTCGCACTACTACATTTCAACGTGCGTCTACTTCCTTGAACTTACCCCACCATCTTACCATCATCTCATCATCATTCACCCTTTATCAACCCTATCCCTGATTTCATGTCGCCTCAATCTGTGATAGATTTGAGGGGGATTACCTATACCCTTAACTGGGGCAACCACTTCTTATTATTGTCAGTGCAGCTTTACAAGACAAACTACACGACAACAAGGGGCAAATGTAGACACCAAATTTGTGTCTTACGACACCCTGTACCCCATATCTCGTCCCACAACCTAACCCTACCTCACCACCTAAACCTTACACACTTAATTATTTATTAATTACCTTATAATTAATAAATCTACATCTCCAACCCTGCCACCTCACCTCGCCACCTCATCATGACCTAGCCCTAACCCTAAACCAACCTAATTAAGACCTATGACTTGGTCCAGACCCACACCCATGACTCATCACCCCTCACCCACACCAAAACGAGCCTAATAATGACTTGACCAAGCCCACAACTGATCCCTCGGGAGAAAAGGAGGGAAAGATGGCTATTTTACTAAAAATAGCCACTTTGACCTAACCGACATCGGTTCCTACTCGACCGCCATCGGTTACGTAACCACCATCGGTTCCCTATAAATGACCTCCCCCAACCAAAAAGAAAGGATCCGAATTCATTTGGTAGGAGAGAGAGAAGTGAAACAAGTAGAAGAGGTTGCAGAGAAGAGGATCGAGCCCAAGACTATAACTGAGCAACTAGATCGCTGTCACACTCATCCAAGCATTGGGAAAGACTGAGGATAGCTTCATCAGCTCACTTTCCAATACCGGATCATCCCAACTAAGCCTTACTGTCGCCACCACATTCCTTGGACCTGTATCTTCATCAGGAACTAGTAAGTAGTATCTTGTATGTTTCTAAACACCATTTCTTGAACTTTTAATTCATAATAATTATAAGCTCACTCCTAGATCTACCACCCGAGTAACACTCTGCACCTAACTTTCATTCATCAACCCCGATATTGCCCCAAAGATAGTTTTCTCACTCTCTGAGTTTTCTCCATCACCCTACTACCCCCTAATCATTTATTAACCCTATAAACACCATAACCACCTTACAACTGACTTCCATTCGAAACCCCTAAATCACTGCCCCTACCGATATCGGTTATCTTCTACCGGTATCGGTGTTATAACCGCAGTCGGTTATCCAGTGACCGGCATCGGTCACTGTGACTTATACCAAAACCAACCTTTCCCTTATTTACCCCCAAACAATCTCATATCCAGCTGGGTCTATCCTTGTAACTTGATCTGAATGCATCAATAACCGGTGACCAAACAAACATCATGACATTTTATTATTGGTAGTTTAGTCTCTATTGCTTTTTAACAAGGTACCTAAATCATGATTTCACAATGCAATAGCTTCTTTGTTATCATTTGCAGATGCGCGCTTCGACCCCAGTCATCTCTATTGGCGTGCTTCCATGTGAGGCTGAAGAGGGTTCTTTTTCATGCTTTCCCAAATGGGCGAGTTCCTGATGCTCTAGCTCTATGCCTTCTACGTGAGCTCTAAATCCTTCACGATCCATCTCTCTCCTCAACGCCATCTTCTCTATAATGTCACACTACTTATCTATCTCCCTCTCATGTGACTGATTGTACTTAAGTCACCTTTCTTCTCTCTACCTATCTGCCACTAGGTCCGCCATCTTTCACCAAACCTACTCCTTCCCCTATACGTGGTGGGGTTTAGTTAGCCATCAGTTTACTTTCCAAGTTTAGGGTTACTATCAAGATCTTAATCACCAGTGGAATGCATTGCAAGTAAGTTCCCCTGGGATACCGTAAAAATGAAATTCCACTACCTCTGGGAAAGAATAAGTGGAAATTGAGTACTCTGAATATAGTTTTTCGTAACACCATAGAACCAAGTATCCACAACAAGCATGTCTAAATCGATCAACATCATAAATGGCCTGAAATTCTTCCTATGTCCAAATAAGTGCAGAATACCTATAATTCCTCTTATATGCATAAGCAACCAGCCACTCATATAGTTCTACCGAAAAATTAGAGAAGAAGCTCTTATACAAATTGTCATACGATTTTCTCCACCCATGCGCGTAAGGCCAAACTTAAATCCAGTGTTGAACCTCTATGTGTACTCTTCTTCTAGATATTTTATCCACTCTTGAACACTTGCTAGGCTCAATCAAGACATCTTCATCGTGAACCATCCTGAAAACAATTGAAAAGGAGGTCCCAAAGAACGGAACCAATGATGCAGCCTATAATTTACCAAGAATAACCTAGGCGCATTTGGCACATCACTCAACCTAGACTAAGCGCTCACCCAAATTGCATAAAGGTACAAGGCCCCTCTTTAGAGTTGTTTGTACATGATGCAAACATGATGAAGGGTTAATACATTCATATCCATAAACAATATACACTTTCCATATAGCATATTCTAGATCTAGATCTTAAAGAATCATGAATCAAATGATAAACATAATGAAATTATCCATGCAATAACTAGTTACAGTCACATTTGACACCATTATTCATCCAATAGACTCCATTATATTAAAACACAATGAACACAAAAGCTTCTTATAATAATTAGTACCATAAGTTCATGCGTGCATCAAATCTGACATCATAGCTTCATAATAACTTATACATATTCCTCCCTTAACCTACGTAGATTACTACATATTTATAAGGGTGGGGACTTTCTCTTCACCACTTACATAATTCCCAAAATAGGTCGCATGTTGAAAATATCCATGCGCCTTTACAATAATAGACACACATGCAAGTGCACTAATAATAGATCTCTTCTAGCTAACTAGCAATGGTAATCCTATTATCAACTTGAACTCATGTAAAGCGCTTAGTAGACGCTCTTCCAAAAATAGCATTTGCACGCAAGTTTCCATCTGGTTGTGTTCCCTCGCATGCTATCTCCAAAAATAGCCCATAACCATGAAAATGGCTAAGTCCAGATTCATTCTATCTTTCATGCGTGCTTCCTTCCCTATCCTTCCGTGCCTTCAAATTTGTCTTGCTACTATGCACGAATCTTTTGTGTGCCTTCTTCTTAGTGTCATACTTCATCTGCTCAACATTTTTCCATGTGCTTCATCATTCAATACAACTTCATTATCATGTCTTACATATTGAGTTTCATCATTTGATAGAAAAGTTTATTCTCTTATCTCCTTTCAAAATGTTTTCAAATTTAATTCCATTGAATTGGACATGTTTTTTTCACAATAGAAACATTATTTATTGTGGAAGAAGTACCTTGATCTTTATTAGAATATTTTTTGTTGCTCTCCTAAGTCATTATATTTTTCTCTTAGAACTTCAAATTCTTCATTTTTTTTCTCCTTAGTTGGTATTTAATAGTGACTAACATACCCCATGGTTGATATTTATTATTTATAATCAAATGTGAAATGAGGATCAAGATTCATACAAAAATGATAAATTTTGATATTTGATTGAAGATAAAATGGAGAATTTGATGATTTTCATGTGCAGAGCCAATTTAAAGCTTGTAAAGTGTATTTTTAAAAAATGATAAATGTGATATGAATTTTAGAATTTTTTTAATATTTCTAAAAAGGGTCATTTACAAAATTATGCATGTCATTTGTGATGCGGGAGCATAATTTGTGAAGGCCATAACTTTTGATCTCGATCTGTTGGATCATCTTGAATTTTTTTCAGGTGCTAGATCTTCATTAGTATTATGCTGGGGTCAAATTTTATTTGAATGTTTTTAACCATTTTGGCATTTTTTTGGGGCTATATTCCTTCATCTAGTGGTCTAAAATTGGCTCAAGATTTTTTTTTGCTTTTGACTAGGACTTAGAGTTTTAATAACTTTTTCCATGCTTTATAGAATAAGCTGAAATTTTGCATGAGCCTTAATTTACAAAGGCATATTTAGCACACAAAATTTGGGGCCCATATGAGGTGTTTTACTAGTAGGTAATTTTTGGCATTTTAGGGTTTTTTTGGCATTTTAGGTTTTTTTTGCATTTTAGGGTTTTTTGGCATTTTAGTTTTTTTAGAGCTAATGTGAAATAAAAGGAATATTGTAATGATGTAAAATATTAGTTTGGATACCGAAATGAAAATAAATCTATTTTGAAACTTCTATTTTCTTTGCAAATTTATTGTGTGTATTTTGGAGGTATTTCAACCTCTCACATCCGGATCCACATCAATTGGTATCATAGAAGGATTTTGATCTTGCGAAAATTGCTAAGGTAATATATAATACATTTGTCTATGTAATCTATTACCTCTATTTTATATAATAATATTTAGACGTGGGAGGGGAGGTTATGCCCAGATGAATAGGCATATGCAGGAGCTACATAGACAAGTTGTTGAGATCATAGGAGAAGTTACCCATCTTAGAAGGAGACATAAAAATGGGGATGCAGACTGGATAGTGATATCTTGAAGAATTACTTCCATTAATGAATGAAGGAGGAAATGAAGAAAAAACCAAGAGAGATGACGACACCTTGAATGAGAGACTATTTGAGGAGAGATTGATCCAAGCTTTAGAGGGAAATAATGACGACATCAAGATTAATGTTCCTTCTTATGGTGGATGGTTACAACTAGAGGAGTTGATTGAATGGTTAAATCGCATGGAAAAAAATTTAAGTGAAAAATCCTTTCAAAGGAGAATAAGGTTAAGTTTGCATACACTAAGTTGGTCGGACATGCATTGATATGGTGGGATCACCTACAAAAATGAAATAAAAAAGAAAGGAAAGGGTAAGATCTCAAAACTAGAATAAAATGGTGAAGAAGTCAAAGAAAATTTTATTCCTATAGATTATGCTCGAAACTATTTCATGGAACATAGAGAGTGTGAAGCAAAAAGGATACAAGGTATGTAAATGGGTTGAGTTATACCATATAATATGAACTCGAGTATGCTTAGGATCCATAGTTTGGATGACACTTATCAACTTGTATTAAAAGAAGAAGAAAATAATAAGAGGAATAATTTTAGAAGAGGTGTGAAGAGAGGGCCATCATCATCTCCAATGAGAGGAAGAGGTAGATTTGATTCTACAAAATGTGAATCCTCTAATGTAGAAGGGCATGAAGAATCTGGTCAAATCCATGGTAACTACCAAAGAGGTAGGGGTTTTAGAAGGGAAGAGGCTATAATGGTGGATGGGATTGGAATAGTCCCCCAAATCCAAGTATACATGTTACCGATGTGGTGAAGAAGGGCACAGAGATTTTGAGTGTCTGCACTATCCTACACATGATATATGGCAAGGAAAAAAACCATGAGTAAACCTCATTAAAGATGAAGAGGAAGAAGAAATGGAGGTTGTTGTAGACTTGCGTGAAACCCTCATGATAAGGAGGACGGTGATTTTCCCAAGGAATGAGAAAGAATAGGATGGTGTTGGTGTTGATTCTTAGTTCTAATAAATATATTTCAAACAAGATGCACCTCTTGGAGGAAAGGTATGTAAAATTATTATTAATAGTGGTAGTTGTGAAAATATGGTCTCAACTATGATGGTTGATAAACTTAGTCTGAAATGTGAGAAACACCCATATCCCTATCGTATATCATGGTTTAAGAAAGGGAATGAGGTAACCACGTATAAAAGATTCCTTATAAATTTTTCGATTGGGAATACCTATAAGGATGAGTTGTGGTGTGATGTTATCCCAATGGATGCATGTCATATACTACTAGGAGACCTTGTAATATGATAGAAAGGTTACACATGATTTAGGTAAAAATACATATAATTTTTGGAAGGATGGTGTAAAGGTGGTTTGTTTACCCTTCAAGGAAGAAGAGAAGAGTGAGGGCTTGTTGGCTACAAAAGAGTTTATTACGAAATGGAAGAAGTTGGTTGGTGTTATGCAATGATGTCAAAGAAGGTGGAAATAGAGGACTTTAATATACCGACTACCGTAGAAAAGGTACTACAAGAATACAAAGATGTCATACCATATGAGCTACCAGATGGGTTACCTCCAAAGTGGGATATACAACACCATATTGATGTGATCCCGTGATCGGACCTTCCAAATCGTAGCCTACCGATGATTCTCGACATAGAGTGAGGATTTGAACAAGCAAGGGACAAATCTAATATAGAAAGGGTTAGTGAAAGCATGAGTCCATGTGCAACTCTAGCACTATTAGCTCTAAAAAAGGATGGAGATTGGAGAATGTGTATGGATAGTAGGGTCATAAATAAAATCATAATTAAGTATTGGTTCCTAATTCCAATATTGAATGATATGATGGGCGTGCTACAGAGCCCAATATTTTAGCAAGATTGACTGCATGGAGTGGGTACTACCAGCTTCGAATCCATGAAAGGGATGAATGGAATTTTTGTTTTTTAAATATGGATTGTATGAGTGGATGGTGATTTCATTGAGGTTATCTAATGCACCCATTACATCCATGAGGTTGATGAATAGAGTACTTCGAGAATACAATGGTAAGTTTGTTGTTGTCTATTTTGATGATATTCGATATTCATTTTTTGGATATTGGTAAATCTTAAGGGTGTTGAAATGACCCACATCCTTATACAAAGATCCCCAAAGGCTAGATAAAGAAATTAAGAAAAGAAGAGAAGAATCCTAAAAGCAGAGGGGAACTAAGGACCAAGTATGCCCAAACAAAACCTGGAGAGGAAAAGAAGTACCAAAAAGGAAAAAGGAGAAGCAATTGCCCAAAATTTGTAAACCAAGAGGAGAAGAAACTTTCCAGAAGTATAGTAAAAAAGTTGCAGATAAAACACAAGGAAAAGAAGAAATTACAAAATATTTGCACTCAAAGAGCAGCAAAAATGAAGACAAAAGAAGAAGGGAAGTTACATCCCAAGGGGGCTACAAGACCGAGAAAGAGAGTAGCAAGAAGTTAAGGGGAAGAGAGAAAATGGGGAAATCAATGCCTTCCCTTTTTCCCTTTCTTTGATCGCACTAATTTCCAATTTTCATGCGCAATCATCTCTAAAATGAGAGGGTTATAATATGCTAAGTCTAAGTCCAAAGTTCCCACAAGGGGGAGGCCACTTTCCTTATCCAAATCGAGTGATCGATTAATGGGGTTGCTTCAAAGCTAGAGACATTCCTTACAAAGAGGTAGTGATAATGGTGATTTATTAACCTTTATAGAGGAAGATGAATCAGTAATTCATGCAAATGCTTGAATGGAAAATAGTTACAATAGAAGGGGGAACAATAGCTGCAACTAAAGGAGCTGCAATTGGAACTCTTTGATCTTCCAAGTCAGCATTGTCTTCTTCCTCTGAAAATTCTTCTTCTTCTACATCTGGAGTGCTCCAATGCTCGGGAATCACTCCTCTTCTGCGAGGAGCCTGGTTTTCTTTTGGGGGTAGGTATCATGGAGATGACCCGGTGTTCTGCAATTTTGACATCTGAAAGCAATATTTTCATAGTCTAAAATCTAGGAATAGCTAGTGTCACCCATTTTAAGGGTCATCCTATCTGGAAATCCTTTGTTGAGATCGAATTCAACGCAGATCCTAACAAAAGTATACAGACTTCTCTGTACCCTCTGGACATCAACCTTAATGAATCACCCAAGGAGGTTTCCAATATCCTTTAGAGAAGAAGTAAAATGAAGGGGTAGATTTGGCAACCTCACCCATACTAGGACCCGCATGATGGAGAAGGTATTTGGGTCAAAATATGGAAACCATGGGGTAGTGAAAAGTCCTGCTGAACCCCGGAACCAAGGGCCCTCGTCCATGGCTCTTTGATAATCATGTTGTTCATTGAAATAGACAATGAAGAAACCCCGAGCACAGAGGGAAATATTTACAATTTTTGTCCAAGAGTTGTGAATCCACTGGAAAACTTTGTTTGAATACGGCCGACACCATTAAATATGTAAATCAAGGCTTTTTCTTTAATGTCTTGCAATAGATTTAAATATTCTTCATCCTTGATTTCCAAGACCGGGGTTTTAGAGGCTTGCTCAACGATGTAAGCAAGGGGAGGGGGTAGTTGATGGTGATTTCGAGGAAGAGGAATTTTTAAATAGTGCCTCCTTGAAAGAGACAGAGCTATGATTCTTGTCCCCTCCCAAAATAAAACCAGTCACAAAAATCAAGGAATCCCTAGGCTATCCTGTAGGAGAAGAGAGGCAAATTATCCACTAGCAGCTTGATAGCTGCAGAAAAATAAGGCCAAAAGAGCCAATCTTATAGCCTAATTTTTGGGCAAGAATACATTTCAAATCCAACCCATTAGCAAGTCGATGGAGTTTTATGGATAGATTATTACCGCAAGAGTATGAGCAAAAATTTGGAGATGCTATACACTCACGTAGGCCGTTAGAGGAAAAATTGTACCAGGGAATTATACTCAACATATTGAGAGCCTATATACTCCCGTGATTTTTAAGGTCAAATCTACCTCACATCCCCTAATAAATACCAACCCAGACCAGCTCAAAGCCTAAATCCCCGCATCTCTATTGATTTTTTCTAGCTTGGAACCCGTATTCGAAGAGTATTTTACTTATTCCCACCTGAACTTATGTTAGTCTTTGTGGGCCTCCAATGCCTAATCCACCACCTACAACACCTAAGTCACCTGTCTCCACTAGGGTGTTGACTAGGGTTTTGTAGAGAGGACTCCATCTCGATCTTTTTCCTACAACACTGTCATCCATTTCGTCACAAACAATAGCCTCCACATTCCCAAACTTGAGGAGGGAATTTGGGTGGATAGAATTGAAACCCTCTTCCGCCCTAAAATCCCGCTTGTAAAACTAAATATATTTCATGGCCTTAGGGACCTCCACTATCAAATGTGACCTTGAAACGGTAAACACATGCTAATTTTCACCCACTATGACAAAGGTTACGTCATCACCATTATGTTTTCCACTAACCTCCTCACCATTCTTCTCTTGAGTGTCATAGCTCCATTTGCATTCATAGTGATATTCTCGATATTCATTAAGAAAATGGAAGAACACTTGTTACATCTAAAATTGGTGTTAGAATTGTTATGTAAATAAAGTATGTATGCAAACTTAAGGAAGTGTAGATTTCTTTAGAAAAGTCTAGTTTTTTGGGTTTGTCATCTCGGAGGATGGAGTGAGGATGGATGAGGAAAAATTAAGGGTGATTTTGGAATGGTCTATTCCAGGGGAATGTGACATAGGTTCGTAGTTTTCATGGATTGGAAAATTTTAATAGGAATTTCATTAGGAAATTAAGTAGCATTGTTGCACCCATAACAAAGTGTATGAAGAGTAAGAATTTTGTATGGACCAATGTAGCAATAGATAGTTTTGAAATATTGAATAAGAAAGTGTCGAGGCACTGTTTTGGTATTGCCTTCGATTTTAGGAAGGTCTTTGACGTTGATTGTGATACTTGTTAGGAATAAAACTTAGCTTAATTCATCATTAGTTGATATTTGAATAAATGTAATAAATTAAAGTATTTAATTAAAATAATTTAAACTTATGTCAATAGGTATTAGTTTTCCTTAGTTGTTAGTTAACTAAGTGATAGTGTTCTCATCCCTATGTTTTTGGGATCATGTTCTATCTTACATTAGATGCTTTGGATAGAGATCTTCTTATAGACATGTACAATTCTCTTGCCGTAAATATGAAAAAACAAAGCATAGAGAATAGGGAGGAGAAGTTATGTGGTGAGCTTGAAAAGATCGGGTCCCCAAAATACAAAAACATTGTATATATATTTTAAAATGTTTCCAATTTAAAAAAAAATTGTAGGTACAGTACATTATTAAAAAAAATAACCAAAGAATGAAACAATGTCACCTTTTGCAACATATTTGTATCTAGGTCTGTAAGGGCCTGTGATTGCACTCCAAGTGTTCTTCAACTACAAATCAACCATGAACCGAGGTGTGGATTCGGGTAGGGGCTATGAAATGGCTGGGGGCATCTATGGATCCTCCTAACTCTGTAATTTCTCCATATCTCCCTAAACTTCCCTAAAACTTCCTACACTCTCTCTAGATCAGAATATCGCTTGCTCTAATACCAAATCTTGACAATGAATACTTGAAAACAATATTTGACACATAAGCTTTACATATAAACAAGACGGTGCTTGTGTATTTTATTAATATCAAAATCAAGAATTACAAACAAATGAGAGAGCTGCAATATTTATAGATATTGGACAATTTCTATCTCATCCACAATGTATGGAAGAAAATCACCTAATCTGGACATAGGTTCATAGTGTTCATGAATTGGAAACTTTTTATAGAAATTTCATTAGGAATTTTAGTAGCATTGCTTGCACCCACAACAAAGTGTACAAAGGGGAAGAATTTTGTATGGACCAATGTAGCAATAGATAGTTTTGAATTATTGAATAAGAAAGTGTCAGAGGCACATGTTTTGGTATTGCCAAATTTTAGCAAGGTCTTTGAGGTTGATTGTGATGCCACACATGTTAGGATTGGAGCTTTAAAGAGTCAAGAAGAATGACATGTGGCATTCTTCAGTGAAAATATAAATGAAGCCAGGAGGAAATATTCTACTTATTATGTGGAATATTATGATATTGTCTAAGCATTAAGGCATTGGAGACATTACTTGGTAGCTAAGGAATTTGCACTATTTACTGACCATGAAGCATTGAGGTATGTAAAGACACGTAAGAAAATAAATGGTGGGCATGCATAATGTATTTACTTTTTGCAAGAATATACTTTTGTCTTAAATCATAAGTTAGGTAAGCATAATCAAATTGTTGATGCCCCGAGTAGGCATGTAGAACTTTTTTAACAATGGAAAATGAAGAAGTAGCCCATTCGAAGAAGTTAAGGAATCAGTATAAAGGTGATCCAGATTTTGGTTATGTTGTGATAAAATGTAAGGACCCTACAAAGTGGGTAGTGGTTCTTCTTATTATTTTATGTCGGATGGTTATTTATTTAGGGAAAAATAATTATGCATCTATGTTGGTTTAATGAGAGAAAATATTATAAGAGAATTGTATAGAGGGGGGTTGGTTGGACACTTTGTTATAAGTAAGACAATTTCTCTTGGTGTAGAAAATTATTATTGGCCAAAGGTAAAGAAGGACATAAATAGGATTGTAGCAAGATGTAGAGTGTGTCAAATGGTTAAGGGCCATGCACAAAATACTTGGGTTGTATATGCCATTACCCGTCCCTACAGTGTCTATGGGTTGATTTGAGCATGGATTTCATGTTATGACTTCCTAACACAAAACAAGGGAATGATTATATCTTTGTTGTGGTTGATATATTCTCTAAGATGGTACATTTCATTGCTTGTAAGACAACTAATGATGCTTCCAAAGTGTTGTATATTTGGTTTTTCGTAAGTGCTTAAGTTATATGGAGTTACAAGAATGTCACTTCAAATTGGGACAAAAAGGTTTTGAGTCAATTTTGGAAGACATCAGGGAGGAAAATGGGAACAAAACTATAGTTTAGTATTACATATCACCCCCATATTGATGGGCATACATAAGTAATGAACAAAAGCTTGGGAAATATCCTACGTTTCATAGTTGGAGAAAAGCTAAAACAATGGGACTTGGCTTTACCACAAGCTGAGTTTTCTTATAATAGCTTAGTAAATAGGAAAGCATGGACGTATCATTTCCAGAATGTATATGGTAGGAATCCCAAGGGGGTCCTATATATGATTGTGCTACCTGGTGAAGATTAAACTAGTGATGATGAAGAAGCATTTGTAGAACATATTTTACAACCGCTGGGAAGAAGTGAGAGAAAAGTTGAAAGTTAGTGATGTGCAATATAAAGCAACTACAAATGTCATTATGAGAGAATGTATTTGAAGAAGGAGATATGGTGATGGTTCATCTTAGAAATGAGAGGTTTCCAAAAGGGAAATATAATAAACTAAAGTATAAGAAGATTGGGCCATATAGGATTATAAAGAAAATGAGTGATAATGCCTACAAGGTGGAGCTACCTGAAAACTTTGTTATCTCACCAATTTTTAATGTTTCTGACTTATATAATTTTCTAGGTCATGAGTAAAATGTTGTGATGAGGAAGAAATAAACTAGGAGCGACAGAGGCCGAAGAAGAAAAAGGAAAGAGTAATGTGTGTCTTGGAGCAAAAGACAATTACTACTAGACATGGGAGCTACAACATATATTTGGTGTAGTGAGACAAGTTTGCGCAGGAGAAGAAAATACTTGGATTCTTAAATGGGAATTGAAGAAGATTGAAAATGGAAAATTATATGAATTACGTCAACTGAATTTGCAAGAGATGAATTCTTTTTAACCACGGAGAATGATGCGGGAACATAACTTTTGATCCAACCGAACTGGATCGTATTGAAATTTTCCAAGGTGGTAGAACTTCATTAGTATTATGATGGGGTCAACATCCCTAAATGGTTGTTTCCATTTTGAAATATTTTCGAGGCTAGATTCCTTTGTCTAGTGGTCTAAAATTGGCTCCGAACATTTTTTTACTTTTGACTAGGACTTAGAGTTTTAATAAATTTTTCCATGATTTATAGAATAAGCCAAAATTTTGCGTGAGCCTTAATTTACGAATTCATATTTGGCATGCAAAATTTAGGGCCCATCTCGAGGTGTTTTACTAGTAGGTAATTTTTGGCATTTTAGGTTTTTTTAGAGCTAATGTGAAATAAAAGGAATATTGTAATGATATAAAAGATTAGTGTGGATTCCTAAATGAAAAGAAATATATTTTGAATCTTTTGGTTTCTTTGCAAATTTCTTGTGTGTATTTTGGAGGTATTTTAACCTCTCGCAACTAGATCCACATCAATTTGCAAATGTAGAAGGTGATAGCGGTAAAAATCATTAACAATAGTTACTGCTTTCTAAAGGGCATATGTATTTTATTTGTTTTTAATATTTTTGAGTTTCTTTCACTCCTAAACAACCTTGAATTTTGGCTATAGGATCTAAACCTCATGTTTGGAACGCATTAGATTAGTTAAGAAGGATTTTGGAGGATTTTGAACATTTATTATCCATCGCAAGAAAAAAATAGACGCGTCAAATTTATGTATTTTGTTAAAACAATTATATGGGTTTGTACAGGGAGGATATAGTTTTTAAAAATATAAATTTTTAAAGATAATATTGTTAATTTCTACATAACATAATTCATTATGATTGATTCCTTAAGATTACTAATATTTTAATTATTGTTTTACAATTAATCAATGTAGTACAAAGCTTATATCTCAACAATATGTGGCCACTTATCCCACCCTTTTGACCCCCAATATCTTGTATCCACCCTTAAGTATCGATAAGATTCCAAGTATTACTATGACAATTCAATTAAAAAGAGTCCAATTATTTTATAGGTTGGTTTCAACAAAGATAACTACATATAATACTTATATGAGATAATTCAAAGAGAAATTACATTATGTACATTGTTGGGTCCCATAAATCAATGTGGCCATAATTATCATATTATTTTGGTATAACACAAAGGGTTTCATATATACTAAAATAGAGATGTGTTTGGTCCTAAGCTAAAATGATCTTTTACCTTTACAATTTTCTAAGCTTAATTTCTAATTAGTTAATTATCATCAATGAATTATATATACAAACAATATTTTTGCACTACAACTAATCAAAATAAATTGCAATCAAGCCTAAATAGGTATTACTTAAAATATTAATGTCGATTACATTAATTGATGTTTTAGGAATACAAGAAAATAAAATATTTGAAATGCTTCCCAGTGATAAATATGGTTTTAGAGTGATACTAATATTTTCCCAATTCGTAAGATAGTTATCATAACGAAATAATGTAGAACAAGTCTAGACATTAAAGTAAAGTATAAAAAAGTGAAAATGGAGAACAAGTGATACAAATGTTTTCCCAATTTGTAAGATAGTTATGAGAACAAAATAATGTAGAACAAGTCCAAACATTAAAATAAAGTATAAAAAAGTTAAAATGGAGAACCTTGACTTGAATTGCAATGCACCTTAAGTGGCAAGACTAAAACCATACAAGTATATATCTTATGAACTATTAGATAATGTGACAACCCTTTTTGACTATTCCAAGGCACCAAAACCTTACTCGATTTTCTAGAATTTATTGCAAGTTCTTTGGGAAATTTCTCTCCTTTAAACCATAATATACCCATAGCACTTATGAAACCAAAAAAATGGAGTGAGTTAATGGAGGCATGTGTTTTCCACACATTACTATTAAGCCCCTAAGTATTGTAAACAATTTAACGAATAACACACCAAGTATAATGAAGTTCAACATACATCACAATCATTAAGTGTAATGTAAGTGTCCTAACCATTATCCTTTTAATGAATGCAACTTGGTAAAATGCTAAATGTTCTTCTCCAAATGTTAGATGTTCTTCTCTAGATGCTTGAAATTTACTTTTGGTATATGTATGCTTTTCTAATAAATGAATTCCTTTCTTTTTACAACTTTAGCATTCATTTCACTTTTCTCTTAAATATATTAAGGCACTTATGTCTTTATAAACTTCATGCATTCCATTTAAGACCTTATATATGTGATAACAACACTCGAGAAAGGTTGACAAAGAAGGACCAAAACCTCAAGCCAAACAAAACAAAGGTCAAAAGGGCCAATGAAGAAGGTGACCAAAATCGTAGTATGATGGTTTTGGGCAACCATAATTATATTGCGACGATTCTAGGTAAAACTTAAAAAAGATAGGAAAATTAAGGACAATGATAGAAAATACATGTAAAATAGAAACTTATGGAAGAGAGAGGAATAAGATATAGATAAGGAAGAACAAAAACATCAATATATAGTAATTGATAAGAATAAAAGAAATAAATATGTCGAAATTCGAATAAATGCAGAAAGAATATGTGTCAATGAAAACCTAATCTAGACCAATAATTAATAAACACAAAAATAAAATAACTATAAAAATAATCAATCCCTATAAAAATTAGGTTTCTACCCAAATAAAAGTGATTTACAAAATACATCAATGTGTACCCGACATGCCTTATACAATTGAGTGTTTAAAATGTTGTTCAAAAATTCTTGAAACAACATTCATAATTTGGGATATATCAAAACACCCTAGTTACATACATATTAGTGAACTAGTTAATGAGCTTATGGCAAACCCTCTTGTTGGGTATGAAGAGGTGATGGTATTATTGTTGTTACCACTAACCGTATGTTTTGGGTGCAATGGGGTGGATTCCATTTATGCTGTGTATGCATTTGAGCATTTCCCAAACAACGAGATTGCAAGTAGCTAAAATATGACTACAAAGGTGGTGACACACATTTGGGATAACACCCGAATGGTCGAGGATCAAACTCAAAGGATGAATAATTCAATGTAAACGTTTTCCATGAGCATCACCTACTCAAAATCATTTAGAAATTAAAAATTTTCAAAAAAATGCCCCATTAAATGCAAAGTAAAAATTTGTGTATTGTATCTTATAAGATAGTCAACCCACATTTTCGCATCTAAATACACTAAATAGTGTATGTTAGATTTGTAATATACACAACTCCAAAAGTGACCCTAATAAGTAGATATGATAACACAAATATCAAATATGGATCCATTATCATTGACGGACACTAATATATAAATTAAATTTAAATTGAACTCAGGATTTATGACTTTTATTAGATTGATATACGGTTCTTAAAATAATTAAGTATTTATTAATGATATGATTTAAAATATTTTAGTTATAAATTTTTAATGTTTGAAGAATAAACATTTCGATAATTGATTATTTTAATTTAATAATATTGAAGGCGCTTTAGACAAATTGGGAGGTTCTTTCCCCTATCTATTCTCTATATATCCCATTTTCGTTCATCGGTTATACCGCTAAAGCAATTCATGATTATTACATTTTTATGTTTTTATCTCAATTATATGGTAGTCTCCTACACTCATACACAATTTAAGCTCTCAAAATGCATTATCACAATAATCACATCTAACTTACATGAGATTCTCTTGACTTGAAAATTTCAATTCAACAAAGACAAGATTAAGAACATTCACCACAATCTTACTCTTTGTTTATACACAATAAAAACATTTTATATCACCTCTCACATACCTAATAAGATAATTTATGTTTACAATTTATATTTCAATAAATAACATACGAATCCATTTTAATATCATATACACCAATTAAAGTGGAACTATTTCGACCTATCAAGTGTGTAACTATTTCACAATAAAATCATTAGAGATCTTTCCTAAGCTAACCATTTATGTAAAAGTCAGACACTAAGAAAGATTATTTCTAAGAATGGACAGCCGTTCCCACATTAAAACGAGTCAAGAGTCAATAACCATTTCCATATTAAACATACTAAAATCCAAGTTAAGATTAATACGTACTAAACGATTTTGTGGGAAAATATTTTCTTGAAAGATATGCATTCAAATTTATCATGCGCCAAGGTGTCTTATATCTAGAGTTAGGTTCTCCCCTAGCGGTAAAAACCAGTTGAGCAGTAATATTAATTATGAGAGCACCCACATTATGAACTTATACTAGGTTGGCAAACTATCTAGATTTTGTATTAATGATAATTATCATTTAAAAGTAACATTCATTCTTAGAGTAAGCATACTATAAATCTATATTAGGTTAACAATCCTCTATTTTCAAAATAATTGAATTATAGATTTATATCTGATCGAAAACCATTCTCAAAATAATGAATGGTTTGTTATGAATTTCTTTATATATAGATTTTGTTGTACTAAGCAAAGTCAATATGAGTATGTCCATGACTAGTAAGCAATGTCACATTATAAATATTTTTACTTGTTTTGATGTGTATTGTAATATCCTATATCGAATGTGAATCTATGAAAGCACATATGAATATATGATCATTGATTGAATCATGCGATATCATATTCATAGAATGCAAGAATAGATCGTTGTTCTCTTATATACATTAGTACATCGATGAAACCATTTATGTAGTGATCAATTTTCCAACGCTAAGAGCATATGAAGCATGAAGTAGTTATGCATGATATGTCATTCGAACTTAGTCATGCTTTGTATTTCCCTTGCATTGTGATTTGGAAACGATTTATGAACATCTTTAAGCATTGAATATTAGGTTACACAATCAATTCATTTCCCCAATGAAAATTCTTTCAATACACCAAAAGTCATACAATATCCTATTGTGCATATCCATAGAAAGCACATGAAGCTATGATTGACAATGGATCAAGTATTAATTTGTATATGTGAAATATTTATCAATGGTCTTAGATACCATAAGAAATATCTTGTCACTCACTGCTACGATTATTGTGAGATATGACATAATTACCTAGAAACTCCTTGTTTGTATATGTTTCACTATCACACTTGTAGGTGATGCACTATTTTAGCATAAACTTGAAATGGTCATATCTTTTGATCCAGCTTGTCCGTTTGAGTCCGTATTTTTTAACCACTTGCTTGACGAGAGGAATGCACTTTGGTCAATCGACCTTGCTAGTTAGTTAGAGACATTTTCGACACATTTTCGGGCCCGAAATCCACCATTTAGGGGCCGAAAATTAGGATTTAAGTTGTAATTCATTTTTTCCCATTTTAGAGCATTAGTTAATTTTAGTCTCTTGAATAAAAGGAACGATAACCGGATCGTATTTGCCAAGCCAAGAACTCAGATGCTAATCAAACACCATGATCAATAAGATGAAAGTAATTCACTAGAATAATTTTACATAAAACCTTTGCAAACAAATGAGCAGCAATATCATATATTATTATGGAACTCAATGAAATACAATGAGAATGGGCCTTGCTTATATAGGCAAGGAATAACAATCTAAGAATCAGTCAAGGTCGTAGATCAAGCCATAAATCAAGGAAAGAACTAGTCATCAAAGAACTAGTCAAGTCCATATATTTAGGAGAGAACTAGACATCAAGGATCTAGTCAATACCATAGATCAAGGAAAGAATTATACCTAACAACTAGATAATATCCCCCTAATATCTAAATAAATAAAAGAAATATCCACACACATAAGTGAGTGAGGATAAATACAATAAAGGTAAATAAAGTACCTATGTGAACATGAGCTAAGGTAAATACCTACTCTAACATTGAATGCATAATAGGTTAGATAGTTGGAAATTCTTCTAATTTAGGCATGTAGAAGATGCATGGAAATTTTTGTACCCATACGAATAAACATGCAAAGTTACTAAGAATAACAGTTCTAGTAAACTGCTAAAAATAATAAATTTTGCCATCTAGAGTAGATTTAGTCAAAGTTAGTTAGAGTTTGATTGGAAAATTGAGTTGGAGTTGTTTTCTTATTTATGAAGCATTGTAATCCATGATTGAATAATGAAGAAGAATATTTATTCTCTTTTGAGTTCAAGATTTGCAGAGTAATGAGTATGTGTTAAGTTTGGCTACATTACTAGGTCTCAAGACTATATTACTCTGGTTTCATGTAGTTCATGGCATTTGGTCATATGATGTGCTACGCAAACTGATTTGGATTCACGAAATAAAAGAAACACCATATATAATGCACTAATGTATAATTGTTTACATGATTACAAAGTGTTCACAATGTTATACATCGAGATATTGCTCATATACTAGGAATGTGTTCAAGATAAACTCATATCTAAAGCAATCCCAATGAAAATATAATATATTAGACCTCAAACATATGAGCCACACGTGTCGAAAGAAAATATCAAACATCAATGACAAATGTTATATTCATAAAAAAATCTTTGACTAAACAAAGTGATATAGAACACTTACAAATAATCCCCTTAAATTCAAGCAAATAACAAGATAAAACATCATATCATTTTGTATAGACATAAAATAGAAGAATATGACAATAAAGACAATGAATATGATGATACCAAACATTTATATTTTATAGACATGGTACAACCTATTCATCTCAATTTTACACTCCATAATATATATATATATATATATATATATATATATATCACGACAAAGATTCTCCAAGATATGTTTATATAGTCGAGTTGACTACAAAACGCGTCATGTTTGTTAGTTCCCTTTATGTCACTTTCCTATCGATGTTTGTTAGGGTTGATTTCTTTTTTCTTAGTTTTGTCAATCCTTTCCTTGATTTAGATTACTTCTACCATATTCCCTAAGCCTAAGTTAATTTCTAAGTGATGAAAACATAATAATGGGGCAACACTACTTCCCTAAGCACACATAGATATGATGCAAGTTATAGGAAAGTAAGGATTCATACTTATTTTATGTATCTTTACTAGAAAATATTTACTATTCTTTTACTTAGTTATTTAGTTTCATTAATTGATTTTTGTCTCATAGTTTTCCTTTTTCTATATATTTTTCTACATATACTTGAATTGTAAGCTATGTTTAACCTTATTATATTTCTATTTCATAGTTTGGTGTCATGTTATGTATCATACAAACATTAGGGGAGTTACTCTTGGTTACGTTATCCATAATTTTACCTTTCCCACTTGGGGAACATTACAATTTGTATTTACTTTGATTTCATCTTGCCCATCGATTGTGCATATTCTTTAGATATTTTCACAATGTTTTCACTTGTTCACTTAGGGAACCATATTCCCTCATTTACTTGCACAAGGTCAAATATATTACGGTGATCCAGAGAATTTCAAAGATCTCAAAGCTAACAAAGTTGACAAGGTCACTCGGAACTAAAATAATGTGGAAACAAGATTGGAGACTATGGAAAACAACAAAATCTCCTTATTGATGTTTATCACTCCATCATCAAGAACTCAATGCCAAAGGTAGCAGAAAAGGGGATGTGAATAGAAAGGAAGCTAAAAATAGAGAAACTTTGCTTTAAAACCTTCTCAAGATTTCCACTCAAGTGAAGGACATTTAGATAAACATAACCGAGATTGAGCCATTTCCTTTGTTCTTTTGTTTGGCAATCTTGTTGTTTTCTAGCTACTATTGGGTTGTGTTATGGATGTGTTTTGGATGCTTTTGGTTTTCTTTGGTGTTGTAGTCCCTCTTTTTTTTTTCATGTGGTATTCATTGTAATATATGGGTTTCATATCCTTCTTTTGTAATAGGGTAGGGCCCCTTCAAAACCCTCCTTTACCCTTATCTAACAAAATATTCCCTCATGTACTTATATCAATTATATTTTTTCCACCTTGTGGCATGATCCTATTTTTGAGGTTACGTTAATTATATCCCGTCTCGACTTTCGCGGAATTTCCGTATTATTGACTCACACTAATTATATCTTTCCCACCTTTGAGAATTCTCTTATTTTGACGAGATTACATTGATTATATATGTTTTTAAGTTCGGGAAATTTCCTATTTCGAGCTTAACATTGATTATATCTTTCCCCTTGGGAAATTATCTTAGTTCATGTTGGTACTACATTGATTATAGCTTGCCTACATCGAAACATTATCCTATTGCACTTAGATGGTTTACATTCACTTACTTTGGGTATGAATTCACCACTTGACTTACTTTCTTATACTTATGCTCATATTCATGTATTTTACATATTACATACACATAACACACATGATACTTTTCTTTTAAGAAATGTGATTCATAGGTTCATATCACATTGAAAAGTGACATATATCTCACTTCTTTATATCTTTGTTCTATAATATCTACACTCTAACAAATATCATCACTTCCATCCGTATAAGTAGGAACAAGATGATGCACAACATTTGTCATTTGGTCTCACCATGAGATACTTAGATTAGATTCAAATGCATCGGACTTGTTATGAGGCACACTTAGATTAGTTTCATATACAATAGTCTCATCATGAGGCACACTCAATTATATTTATATTCAACATATATGTATCTAGACAAGAGTTTGTGCAAAGGAAACTTTTACCAACTTCAACATCATGACTAGATGTATTCATTCCTATATCGCCTCTTCCAACTTGCAATCGTTTTATGATTATAAATTTCAATATGTAAACATTTTAATGTGTAGTTTATGATTTCGGATATCATATTATCTTGTGTATATATATATATATATATATATATATTGAGTTCAGGTCATATGCTTGCAAAAAGTAGAGGTTTCTTAGAGAGGATTATGAATTCCAAATCACATGATCTTTATAATCCTTGTAGTAAGATGGTCTCTCTTTCATTTTAAGTTTCATCTCACTTTTTCTCATTACTAACATCGTGAACTCTCAATAAATGAAAAATAAACCACATCAAAAATATTCTCACGTAAGTATTTATTTGTTTTACTTTGATATGTATGCACATACAAGCATCAATTAAGGCATTATGTGCAAACCTCATTTTGGTACGAGACTAGTTAATTTCTATGACATCAATGCTATAATGTGTTATTTTATTATTGGTATGAGTTATGATCTTCTTAGTGTGTGTTCCTTGCGTTTTACTATTAACTCATTTCTATTGTGTCCTTGTGACATTTGACCTCTTTGAACTTGTTTGTTCCCCTCCAACTCCATTTTTTTATTTTTGTCTTTGTTAATTGTCTCCTCCCATGTTTATTCATGGTCCATTATAATGACCATTTATATATGTTACGAATGCGGTCGATTGTTTTTGTACCCATCATGTAAATGGTCACTTCCTTTAGGCCCTTATGTTCTATGATTATAAATTATCAAGGTTTCATGACTTTTCTTTTCGGCTTTTTTGCTCATTGTATGCCAATTCGCATGCCGATGGTCCTAAATTGAATTTAATATATCTATAATTACAAAAATACATTTGTGCATATAAGATAAATAAAAATTGAATTTTTATAAAGATTTTGTTGCAAAGAGTAGTATTGAAGTTATGAGAGCAAAATGTATCATTTCCAAGAGCATCCCCATGTAAAAAGTTAAACTAAAGCCTTTAAAGAGCATTCTAGATTTTACCAATTTTTGTTGTAAGCATTTAAAAATAAGGGTGGGACACTGCATACACCGATTAATTGTTGATTTACATCGAGTGTTGATTGCAATTTTTTTCAAGACATCTAGGGACATAATAATAATAATAGCTGACCCCATTAACATCCCCCACTTTTTATGGGCGTTGCAAGGCGTTGAGGTTAGATTAGGGTTTTGACTAAGAGGAGCAAATTCGTAGTGATTTACGATAGAACTAGAGAAATCGAGCGAGGTTACATATAACCAGACCGAGAGGATCACATTAGTAGATTCAATATTGACATCTTGTTCACGCAGAAGACCATTGTTGTACCATTAAGGTTTGGGTCGATCAATTTGGTCACCATTTCGAAATAGTCAAGAGTTTTTTAAATTCCTACCTTTTAATGGTTGATTTATGTTATTATTTAACCATATCTAATATTACCTCTTTTCTAACATTGTAATTACTATAGGCATTTTCAAAATTATTTTACAATTAAAATTAACCCCCACATCTTCTTATAATTGAGTCTCTTATTATGTATCTAAATTAAACCAAATTGCCACCATAATTAATATAATACAATTATTACTCATAACCACTTTCGAAATCTACTACCATATACTATTTTAGACTCTACCACATCAATACGAAAGCAAATCAAGGGCCATTGATTTGTGATTTAACTGGTTGGTTAGATAGCAACAATGAAATCCATGTCTTTTTCCTTAAATCTAAGGGAATCCATAAACAATGTTATAAAAATACAAAGAAGAACGGACAATTCCTTTTATAACAGCCTAACTTATGTGATTTAAGAGTTTGTAGGGTAAGTTTGTTTTCCCAAGGAAAAAGTTCCTTCTAAAAAGATGCCACCTCGTTGTTCTTAGAGTAATACTTAGGATACCATCAAGAATCAAAATTTATTCACCACTTTTTATATCCTATATAGGTTTTCACTATTCAAAAACTTTATTTTCTACTTTATTATATCTACTTTAATAACATGGCCCACTTATTCTCTTTTCCTTATATCATTTGTATTACTATTTGGCACGGTTCCTTTACATTAATCATTGTCTCTCCAAATATGAGACAAACACCTTCACTTCTTTCCTTTCTTTCATTTTTAAAATTTTAGTGTTGTCAATTCTAAGCTATCCACCAAACTTTTCACTTAAAAATATGGAAAACAAAAACCACCTTCTTTGATTTGTTATAAATCCCTGTTGGATTTCCTATCATTTGTTATTGCCCATCTACATACTTAATGAGGGGTGTATTATTTTTACCTGACTAAAGTGGAGGTATGGAGTTAAGTTTCCATTAAGGGCAAAGACTATTTACAAATATTTTTAACACTTTGTGGCCTTGCAATCACAAGATGGAAGGATATTTTTGATAATATATTATTCTAAAGAATGAGAATTCGTGTCACAAAAAGAGCCACTTAAGTGGGTGGATATTTAATATTATATCTAGTGATGCACCCTTTTAATGATCATAGAATTTAATAAAAAAAAAAAAAAAACCCCACAAACATGGACAACTCTACCACTACCGTCTTTAAATATATCTTGATATATGCATAAAGAAATAACCGTTTCCACCTTTAACCATTTAGATGTTTTATGAAATATTTAATGAGTTTTATAATTTTAGGGAAAAAGGTGTAAAAGAGTTTAAATTGATGTCTTGGATTACACTTAGTCATGATTTATTTTAATCATAGATTTATAATGTTACTTCATTTTTATTATAAAATATTTCATATACTAATTTGTTGGGTTTTACTAATATTATTAAATAGTTATATCATGTACATGTTCTAATAGATAAATATAAATATTATCTTTGTTCGTATGTCATCTAAGGTTCTTTGAGTATTTATCGAGACTTACTTGAGTCTTAAGTAATAAAAAATAGAAGATAGTTCAACCATTAATAGACTTAATAAATCTTTCTCCGAACACATATAAAAATAATCCGATCTATACTAAGATACTAACAATCCATACATTCATGTAATCCCACAAGATAAGAGTGCAATATAGAACTTCAATATCATTTTCATTCATCAAAATAATCTAAATACAATACCATGCATAGGGTTGTAAGGATTCCAAGCTCAAATAATGGTAAATTGTTACTATCTCAAATATAATGTCATCTAATCAACTAATCTACTTTCTAACCCTTACAAAATGACAACCCTAATTATAAAAGTACATGTAAAGAACATGGATGCATGTTCATAAAGTTCTATTTCTATATTAAAATTAAAGTAACCAATGAAATTTACAAACTATATCTAATCATGAGTTTACGTTGACCTTATACCACTTTTTACACTCTATGAGATATGTGAATTTTGTCGTGGGTTGCACACATATGCAATCTTTGTGCAAAAATGCTTTGTGCACAACCTTTATCTAAAACCTTATTATTGCATGCTTGTGCTCATGTCCACCTTTGCTCAAGCTTCATTAACTAAGAACTTCTTATTTCCACATGTGTGTACACTCCTCATGCACATAAAATAACTATACCTTAGCCAAAATTGGGGCCCAACATATCCCGATACATACCACTTTCCCCTCCTTGGCTAATTTGCTTGTCGAAATGAGGAGGCCCCGGGAAACTTTATATTGAAAACACATCATCTAAAAACGTGTACTTAAAAGAGAGATTTCAATCAATAACATGAATGTATTAAACAATAAATAAATATACGATGTAGAGGTGTGCAACCAAAAACTATCCATGACAATAACACTTAGGCTAAACGCACAATCCTTGGTTATTCTAAATGACTACACCTCTACCAAATCAACTTAACACCCTAAAAGGAAACAAATGTTTATGATAGAGGAAATACAAGTTTGGTTGGGATATTAATTATTAGTAAAGAGGTTTATGGAATCATCGACCATGTACATCTAACTTCACCGACTCCTATCACACATGCAAGGATAACTATCACATTAATTAATGTTATTAACAATATAGTGCACATAACCTATCTTACCAAGATATTAAATCTACCTAAGGTGTACTTCATATTAAGTGTGAATATGACATACACCAATACGCCTTGAAGATCAACTAAGGTGATGTGGTACGTTCCATGATTGTTCTGATACCTAAAATATATACATGTATACTTGTATATTATAAATCAATGAAAGTGTAACAAAAGACAACACACATATCTATGGGTAGAATGACTATCATATTATATTTAAATAACTATAGTAAAATAAATACTATTAAAAATCGTGTGCCTTCACCACTACCCCTATATTCTTTTATATAAATAAGAAGAAGAGGAGGCTAAGATTAGGGTTAGGGTTAGGGTTAGGGTTTTAGTAAGCAATTACTCATAGAATAAGTATCAATAAAAATGAGTCTTTCTTTAAGATAATTCTTTCCTATTAATAGTGGAAGTTAATTAAGTGGAAATTTAATTAATAATATTATATAACAATAGTACATTGATAAATATGCATGAATTTGTGCTTGTCCATATTTAAAATCAATATAAAAGTACATTTTAAAACCATGCAAAAGTATACTCTTTATTAAATACACTAACAATGTTATCTTATTCTTTGACATCTCACCCAAAATATTGGTGATTCCCTAAAAGTTTCCCTCAAATGCAATAACCTTTTTATAGGCTAGTGAAGTATGAGGAGTGGATTTCATCTTCTTTGTGCATGATATCTACCTCATCAATAACATTCCTCTATGAACTTTAAATTTATTTTCTATTTCTTTGAGATTCATCGACCTTTCTCGACTGTGTGATGGTTATGTGTCTTTCTATTTGTCCATCAAAGTCAAATATTTGACCTCCAACATGGCTACCTCAACGTTTTCCTTATAAAATCTTGCAATAATGGTTCACATAGATCACACAAACCCCTAGTAGATAAAATATACCACTATTTATTTGTTATTGAAAGTGTTTAATGTGATCCCAAAGGTACTCATAATTTGTATCAATTTAACCTCATTTTTCATGATATCCATTTCCTACTCATCGCATAAAAATATTTCCTCGACACTTGAAATCTATAACATCTTTACGACTTGTTGCTCTAACTTGTTAGTGGGCTAAATTTTGATTATGCTTTTATTGGAAAGTATCATGGGATACTCTTTGTCCAATTTCTTGCACGTCCACTTGACCCTATCTTTTAACAATATTAGCTCTTGCTCAATCACTTTGAAATTACTCTCCACATCTTACAATTATTTTTTGTGTGGAGTATCTTTTACAATGTTCAAATTGTTCGGGCATGCTGCTTATTTTTCAAGCTATACTAGTACAAACCATGCTTATTACTCATATATTCCATGGTTTTATATAAATAAGATACAATCCTCTACAAATATGAGTCTTATGGGTAGAAGAAATTAGACATAATTTCAGATATTGACATCTTATTATCTGCCTCTAATATCTAGGGTAGATGTATTAATTATATTATTTAATGTATTATCTTCCATTAATTCATCCCACTCATGTGGCTCCTTATGTTAATTATGAGTACCATCTGGTTCATCATCTTCTTCTCATCATACATGTTATTTAGGATTCTCTTGAGTATCTTATTTGAATTATTCTTCAATGATTGTGTTCTCCTTTGACATCTATTTATATTTGGTGTTATCTATATTGTATGCCACAATATGTTCTTATTGAGGTTTGGGTCACTTATCACCTTGTGCTTCAATGTATTGTTCCATTTTTTTTTGGGGTGTTACTTATCACACATTTCACTTTCCATGCACATCCCTTATGTTTTTTGCATACAAGTTTGTGTCTTGGTCATTTTTTGTACTTCCTTTTATTAACTCCTCAATATCTATTTTTGAAACATATATCTTATCTATTTGAGGTTGTGACTTGACATTACCTTATGTAGTAGACTCGTATTGATTATTTGTCTCTACCTTCAATTATTCACTCATGTCTCTACTTGTTGTTCTTTAATTCGGGGTTGGGGTTGGCTTCACTTTTTCCTATTCCTTACTATTTTCTAGAGCACCTTTTTAACTTATTTATGTACATAGGCATTTTAATATTCTTAGTCCTTTTCGGACATTGACATCTTCCATGGTTGTAATTACTCGGTAATAAGAGATTAGAGGCATGAAAACTACTTGCAAAAATATACCTCGAGCCTTGCTTCACACTCCTCTTTAGATAATCTAGGGCCTTCATCTAGAAAAATGTTTGTGTCATTCTTCCATATCCCCTCATGGAATCCTTTTCTGTCTCTTTTCTTTCCCATGCTTCTCTTTTTCATTCTCTACCTTTCACATCTTCTTTAATGACTTGAGTGAACATGTCAATTTTCATCATATTCATTGTAAATGTACAAATAAGGAAATATTCATTTGTGTCATTCTTCCATATTCTTTAACTCATCCTCATAAGTAGTAAACTAGCTTAGGATATAATTATGGAACTTAAGATAAAATTTAGCATATAGTTTTGATTTTGTATGTGGGATTTGTAATAAGTGAGAAGTAATTATTTTCTCACTCTCACCAATCAATTCATATTTTTCCTTCTAATTAATTATGTTGTATAAGATTACTCCTCCATTCAAGAGATAGTGATCTAGTAAAGATATGGATAGGAGTTGTTTCCTTAATTTAACTATAGTTGGACTCTATAAAAATCCATGTAATATCTCTTTTTAACAAAAATTGGAATTATTATTATGCAAAGATTATTCCTATCACATTGTTTCTAGTGTAGAACTCTAAGAGATTTAAGATTCATTCATTCAAGGTGACCTATAGGACTCCACATACATAAGCTATATCATTATCAAGAACCTTTAATCTTTAGTGTGCCATAAAAATATCCTCATCGTACATGAAAGTGTTGACCTACGTGTAGACAATACTATTTGTGTAGTTCAAATCATGCTCTATATATTATGCTATAAAAGAGTAGAGAAATTTTAGCAAACCTATCCACTTTCTATCATTTTGCATAAATATCCCAAGGGAGTGCTATCTCATCAATGTGTGTAAATCAACATGACCCTTATATACACTTGGAGTCCTTTTTGAATCCAATATTCATCTTATAGAATGTCTACTATATGTAACCAAGTGTCCAAATTTTCTTTATATTTTAGAGTGATTGAAGTTGCAAAGTATATGTTTTTTCTACCTCTATGTGGGAGAACCTTACGAGAATCTCTCTAAATAGGAAAAATTATGGGAACATTGGGTAGTCCATTGGGAATTCCTATCTTATCCAACATCAATAAAATGAGAAGCACATTTCACCTAAAAGTCCCTCCTCTCTCATTCACCTCTTACATGCCAACTATTTGTTCTTTGGAAATGTATTCCTCAAAATTGTTTTTATGTCATATTGATATTCCAAATACATAATTTACTTAGAAACACAAGTCCATCATCCCATAGGCATGAGATTCCTATTTATTCATAGTGATACCACACATGTTTTTGGCCAGTTAGTTTCTTCATATGCATTTTGTAGAATACGTAATGATACTTAAGTATTTTAGTTAGCTTTTTAATCTCGTCCCTATTTGAAAATGCTTCCCTCACATTCAACCCCTGGTTATTTATCTTATTTATGAATATAATGCATGTTTTTTAATCAAATCATTATAATATGTAATGAAAAACTTATTTTCATGGACATGCTGAAAGAGTAACTCAAATATTTTATTAGGTGTTCGAGGAATGGAAACTCTCATAATTGTAACTCTACATTATCTTTGGTCTATTTATTTACTATACAATCTATACACTTTGTGTTATCCTTTGGTTTCTTTCTTGAGTTCTTATAATATTTTCCTTTAATTATTCTTTCTAATTTAACTTTCTATGATTGAAATATTCAAGTTTACATCTCCACAAAATTGAAACTATTTGGTTCCATATATAACCCCATAATTTTACTAATATTTTTGGGATGGAGAACATATATTTTCTTTTCATTCCATTCATCCCTTTGGTGTCTTATTTAATTATCACTATGTATTATTGAAGGCCACTATGTGTGATATCTTTAATGATTGAACCTTCTCCAAACATATGTAAAGTAAATAAATACCCAATATTTGAATTACTTCTAGTATTAATAAAGTTTTTCAAGTGCAATGTGATACAAGTGGAACCACAATATGAGTTATGTTGAATCAAAAAAACAAGTCCCATAATATTTTTAGTGAGAAACTCAATGATGTAAAGTATAATTATTCTATATATGATTAGGAGTTATATGGGATAGTTTAATATTTAAAGAAATGCAGATATCATTTTCCACCCAAGGTGTTTATTCTATATGCAAATCATAGTGTTATAAGTCATATATATTTAAGGTAAATTGAAATAAAGGAACATGAAGTGGGTGGAATTTTAATAAATTTATTCATTTGTGTTGAAGAATACATGTGGTAATTCTAACAAAGTTTATGATACTTTGATTAGAATGCTTTTAAATGAGTTAAGAGTTTGAAGTTTTAGGATTCAATTAAATGAATTAATGAGACTTATAAATTTTGTGTAGAACCATTGAGTAAAGAAAAACACCATGGTTGGACTATCATATTTATGAATGATTTATATTTAAAGGAGTGAAATTGTGTAATTTAAGAGATTCAATGCATAAAAAATGGCAAAAGAAAAACATACTAGACAATTTTTCATGACACTTTGGCTATAAAGAAACATGTGGATAATTTACAAAGAGGTATTTATGGCCATAAATGAGTTTATATATATGCAAGTCTGTGGAGTGTATAGTTTTCTATTTGGGTAAGGGGAAATTTTCAAATTCAAGTTTTTATTAGGTATTACCTAACCTAAAGAGACCATGTGAAGATATCAATATGGAACTTATTTTAGGATTTCCTAAAAAGAGAAAGTTAATGATTCAATATCTATAGTAGTTGATATATTTTGAAGATGAAATATTTAATATTAGGTGATTACAAAATGTTGGTGAAATAATTTATTTTAGGATAGATTAGTGGTTTCACCAACAATCATGGGGTTAGGCCCCTCCTTATTAGGTATAGGGTGGCTCCCATTTATTGAATACAAGGACTAAATAAAATTTTGGGTGGTCATTAGGTCGGGGATAAAACATGAATACTCCACAAAACTTGTTGAAAATTTCTTGTACAATGTCCAAGGGAGAAATCTGATTGGAAAGAGGTAAATGGAAGTAGGAAAACACAAAGATAGGGTTAATATTGTGAGTACGAACTTGCATATTCTTACCAACATTAACTATAGTAGGTCCACATTAAATATGAATACATCAATCGTGTAAGAAATAACAAGACTAATAAATCGAGACATAAAGTTCTATGGATTCATTATTTAAAGACACAACATTCCTTCTTGGTTGTAGAAGATTACAAAACTTATAAACTTGGAAAGTATAGAGAGTAGACGAACATAGGAAAAGAGATAGAAGAATATAGCTTATTGTTTGTAGTAGTAGTGAAAGAAAGGCCAAAAATACTAACCCCATGGAATGGAGAACCCATCCTAATTTATAGCTTACAAATTATCTCTTCATCTCCCCTCCATGTGAATTTTCATCTTACCACCACCTATGACCTTTCAGATTCCCTAGGAATTAAATTAAGTCCTTTTATTAATTTTGAAAAGGAAATTTTACAATGCAAAATAAGGCCACTTAAGTGAATAAGATGAAAGATTAAAAAAGCACTTTCCCAATGGAGAAATATAAATTTAGAGAGGGACGAAGGAGGAGAAAGAATAAGATAGAGAAGTGATAATACAAAGATTAGTAAGATTCTGTGATGAAGATCTTACTTCCAATGGATCTTGAGAGGATGCTCTAAGAATGAAGGTCTTTATCCTTGACCTCTTGTTGAATTAAAACAAAGCAGTGTGATTGAAACTTCTTCTTTTTGTGAGATGTAGACACAAACCAAATCATTGAATAAGTGTTAAAAAACACTAACACTAGATATGCACTATTGTAAACTTGAGATCACTTGCCCAAACAACTCAATTATGATTATTTTATCGCTCGGGTACCTCTGGTAGCAAGTACGGTTCAAGTGGAAATATTTTGCACACGCTTTTTCATTATGACCTATTCCCTTACATGGTGTGATTCACATGATGTCCCTCCTCTTGGAAAGATAATTGAACACAAGGTCGAGTTGGAATGTGGATATCATCACCTTCCTCCTCGTGACTCCCTTGAATTTCAAAATTCACCTTTGTGACAAAGATATATCCTTCTTGGATGGAATAAAACTTGGGAGACTCAAATACCTTCTTTTCTATTTATTCCCCATTGAAAGGTCTTCTTGTCCAAAGAGAGAAAATATTCCCATAATAAACTAAAAGTGTATATTGTGAAATCCCGGGTTCGTCAAATCACCATGATGTCCCACAACTAGCCCAATAACTCCTAGATGTTCCTACATCACCACCATGGGAAACTTAGCATCATTGTTTCTGACCAATATCCTAAAAATTACTATTTTTAGTAATTCTTAATTTAGGAAGTCTATTTTTAGTTACAAGTTGCTTAATTTGACACTTTTGAGTGTTTTTGATATATAAAGGAGCAATGACAACTCAAAGAATGAATTGTTGCGACTTACTATTTACAAACTATGAAACTTGGTAAGGCTTACTATTGTTAAAAGTGGGTTTTCTGGATGTTGGAATAGAATGAGAGTGGTTTAAAAATTTATTATTTCATGAGGATGATTTTCTCCAATTTTTATATGATTTCAATTGCAAAACTCCATATATCTAAAAAATCAGTTTTTATAAATGTAAAATTCATTTGGCCATTTAAAATAATGTAGAAAACCATTATATGTAAGGTTGGAATCATTTCAAGGGTGTCTTTGAGAAGGATCTTCCATTAAAATCTCATGGAAAATGGATAAGGGGTTTGGGAGATATGCACAACTTTCCATTATTATTATATGAGGTCTCGAGAACATTCCAACAACATAATAGCAATTAAAGTGAGTTTAGGAGGAGAAATATGCATTTTAAAACATGAAAAATGGTTAAGTCCTTGATTTCAACCTTTCTCTCTCACATTGCACACCTTAACTCATGTTTAACCCAACTAGGCTCAACTGGGGTTAGACATGGGTTGATGTGGAGTTGTACCCTAAAAATAGGGGGAAAGAGGTGCAAGGAGACAAGAGGGACAATATAATACACTTTTCATTGGATAAGGAAAATTTTAAGAAAGGGGTTTCATGAGAGTGAGATGAAGGGGGCTGAAAACTAGCACTCGGGGCTCAACTATGGTTTTGCATATGTCTAGGGGCTAACTAAGAGAGGGTAGAGCACAATTTTTATCCCTCTTGTCCCTTGGATGTTGGGAAAAATAAAATAGATAGAATTAGCTAAAAAAATTCCAAGGGGTCCAAAATGAGGTGCATGCATCATGAGGAGGGGGATTGATTTTGAGTTGAACTTGAGTTTGCACTTCTAACACTTCAAACACTCCAAGTTGTGATTTTTAAGTGACAAAAGAAAGTCTAAAGAAGGGGGCACATTTTTCTCCCTCATGTCCATTTTCACCTTAGGAAAAATAAAATGGGACACTCATCCTTGAAAAATGTTCCAAGGGGGTCCACAACATGAGGAAGGGGTCTGATTTTGCATTATGCTCACCTAATAGCCCAAGTCACAAGTCTTAAGTGACAAAAGAAGAACATGCATAGGGGGAGTGAAATTTTGTGTCCCTCACGTCCCCTTGCACTAATGGATGAGGGAAAAGGTACATATAGGGTCCGAAATTATGCTCAAGCCTTTAAGTGATATTGATGTCATCATCCTAATACAAAGTTAGAACAAAGAGCTTGCCTTTTCTTCCCTGAGAGAAAAATTCAGAGTTTGGAGGTGAAATATTACATGATTTTGAATCCAAATCATCCAATGAATTCATTTCAACCAATTTTAAGACTTTATTCGTCTTTAAACTTGAGTTATGGCACTAGTCACCCTTTCAACATGAAGGAGCAACAATAGTGACCCGAGAATACCATGGAGATCTGTGAGATCAAAAATCAAAACTAATGCATCAATAATGTAGGAGATCCAAGATATTTCCATTGAATATTTTATGAGATTCTAACTCCTCCTGGATATTCCATAATATTTAGAACAGGTGACTTTCTCCGTTGAAGCCTTTATTCCTTATGCCTGAAATAATCCAGTTTTGCTTGAATTGTTCCCCACATCATTTCCATTTATAGATCTTACCTAAAATGACTTATATCACTTCATTTATATCATTAAAAACTCCTATATTTGTTTATCCTTTCCAACCAAAGATCCTGGGGACATCCTCATTCTACAATATGGCTAAAAATAACCAATTTAGTGTTATGAAGAACATTATTCCACCTCACACGCTTAGTATCGTGTAAAATCAAATTGGATCAATTCCCTACACATGAAACACACACTTGAAAGTAATTTTATCGATTTCCTCTTAGCAAGAATGAGGATGACACAAACCCGGAGAGGTTGTATGAGCTGATGGGCTTACTAAAGGAAGGGTTCGCAATGACCGTGAGAGAGGTTTTCAAATGGTGGGCTTGGTTGTCATGACCAATTTTTTTAATTTTTCATGTTATAAATTTAATATGACAACAAAAAATAAATATAATGATATTTGGGTGAGTGAAAAACTATGTGGCACACTTTTATATAGAGAATGACATGCATTTTCTTAAATAAAAGAGTTACACAGTTTGAGTAATGATAGTTGATACATCATTTTAAAATTATAAAATAGTGTGAATATATGAAGTAAAGGATTTTCAATGTAGAATATTATGCTATTTAAAATAAATATTTTTTTGTAAAACACTAATTTATTTGTGCAAACTAGCACATTGAGTGACAAATTCACACACCCATATATAATGACGAAAATATTTATGAAAATAATATTTTATAAAGAAATTTTATATTTTCAACGTTGTAGCGAAAAAAATATATTGTTTATAATTTTTAGATAAAAATATTTTTATTTAATTATAAAACAAAACTTATATGAAGTTAACTATTTTTTGTTGCATACTCAATATCTTGGATTTAAATTAGTATATTTAGCAAAAAAATATTTATGGTTCTAGAAACTCAATTTTTTAGAACACAAAATATTTTTCCTCAAATTTAATAATTGATATTGATATTTGTAATTATGTGTCTAAAAATTAGAGTAAAAATGAAAAATAACACTTATGTCATTGAAAACTTTAAATAAAATATAAAAATGAATGTTAAAAATGAAAAATAATAGCTACAAAATCCATATTTAATTTTTTTTTAAAACAAGTGTTCTCAAACCCCTTGTTCAAAGCACCAAAGTGGCACTTATAAAGCATAAATTGGCATATAGTATTTTATGCCAATTTACACTGACACATGTGTTCCATTAGGCTACCACTAGATAGTTACATCTCGTTATATATATATATATATATATATATATATATATATATCATTAATATTATAATTATTTATTGAAGTTATGTTAAAATAATTTTAAAATATGGAATCGTGTCTATGTTGAGTATGGTTTTGGTAGATACTTATTTGAAATTATAAAGACGAATCGTAATTGTGGGTACGTATTCAAGCCGAGTGGATTATCATCTACATTAGGATCAACACCACAAAAGGGATTACTTTGCTAATGGCAAACCTCAACCTTATATGTCAGCCTATCCTCCCGCACATAGGGCAAAATTCTTATTATGGACCACTAACCTAATGGATTTCATTTCCCTCTAACATTAAGTAATGATACATAATCCTTCTTAGCACATAGGGCCCAAATTCTTATTGTGGACCACTCCTTGAGGCATCAAGGAAGAAATGATTGACATAATGGTTACAATGGGGGTGGGGGTGTATGGAGACGACACAACCATGGAGTTTAGAGTTTGTGTCGTTGGTTGGGATTATAATAGCGCTAAGATAGGGCTCTAGGATATTTAGTAAAAGGATTAACTAAATGTAAAGAGTTGTACTAGTTTTTGGGCATTAAGTATCCACTATGGTGGCTTAATTGCAATATGTACTTTCTCACAATGTATCCTTAGGATAGTCGGTAGGTTGAGATATAGCTCCTTCAATTGGAATTTTTTTTTGTAAATGTAATGCACTATTTTGCGCTTAATATAAATGATAAATGGACCTAAAACCCTTATTTACGTATAATATATATATATATATATATATATATATATATATATATATATATATATATATATATATATATAGAGAGAGAGAGAGAGAGAGAGAGAGAGAGATACACACACACATGCACACATACACAAACATGGATAGGTTATGGTCGTAAATGTTATGATTATAACCCTAGTAGCCATGTAGTAGAGCACATCAACTAGTGTAGGTTTTGATCATAACACTTACAATCATAACATGTGACATTTGCAATGCACATCATGAATCCCTTATGGATTTCACAAAGTGGGCCACAAATTTTTCACCCACCCATGCGATATTACTAATATAGGACTAATATGTTACATAAATGAATAATATGATCATGTACATTTGATATATAAAATTGAAAACTAGGTTTCAAAAGCACAAGCATTTAATAAGTAATTAGGGTTGGATAGAAAATCTAGTTGATTCATAAAACAATTTATATATGTTATGAGCTGATTTGGGATATGTGTAATTCCTAGAAGGTTCTCAAGATGCCATTCTAGCTATGTGTTCCTCTGATTGAATCGTTTAGTTTTTCCATACATAATTAGTGTTTTATCCCTTGTTCTAGTGCACACCTATTTTTTTGAGTTGATTCACCTTCATCTACATAACCTATTAGTATATTTAAAATCCATACCATAGCTTCATGCAAACATATAAGTTGAGTTCTTGAGTTGGAATAACCTCGGTGGTCAACCCTAGCTAATTTCGATTAAGCATTGCACTATATTTTATCCCTTGTATGAAAAAAATAGGATGCTTGAAAATCAATAATTTCCTCCTTATGATGTGCTCATGAGATGTGGTAATCTAGTTCCTTGATTCTTAATATATGACTACTAAGTAACAACTAGATGATAAATGCTCTTATAAAATTTGAATATGTGTGTGTGTGTGTGTGTGTGTTTCACTTTGAAATTAAAACCTAGTGGCACACAATACTAACCAAAACCATAAGAGGTGAATCAAAGTAAGAGGAAAAAATGGAATAACATTCATAAATGAACGAAAAGAAAAGGGGATGTGTTAGAGTATGTATTTACCTTAACTTATGTTCACCTAAGTAATTTATTTACCTTTAGTGTATTTATCCTCACCCACTTATGTGTGTAGATATTTATTTTATCTTATTTAGATATTAAGAAATATTATCTAGTTGTTAGGTATAGTTCTTTCCTTGATCTATGGTATTGACTAGATCCTTGATGTCTAGTTCTCTCCTAAATATATCATCTTGAATAGTTCTTTGATGACTAGTTATTTCCTTGATTTATGGTTTGATCTATGACCTTGACTGGTTCTTAGATTTTTATTCCTTGCCTATATAAGCAAGGCCCATTCTCATTGTATTTCATTGAGTTCCATAATAATATATGATATTGCTGCTCATTTTTTTGCAAAGGTTTATGTAAATTTATTTTGGCAAATTACTTTCATCTTATTGATCGTGGTGTTTAATTAGCATCTGTGTTCTTGGCTTGGTATGATCTGGTTATCATTCCTTTTAGATGAAACTATTTGACAATTTCATTTTAAATTGGTGGTTCTATATAGGGACTCAAAATAGTTGAACAATTAAAATAAAACTCCAAAATTATTTATGAAATGACATACGAAGGTGTACAAGACTAAAATAAGATAATAATAACTAGTCAATAAATCCACGTGACTACAAATCAAGTAAGGAATTATTATAAATTTAGGGGTCTACATTTTCCCTCTCCTTAATCTAGTAAATAAATTTCAATATTTTAAAGGATAAAAGAGAGCTTTATTGATATTAATGAGGTAGTGACATTGTAGGGCACGTAGAGATAGTTACATAAACGCATGAAAAATATTGTGAATCCCGCATTAATCCATGGTGTGAGTGTCATAGGTGAAAAATTATTTTGGAGTCTTGGAGATTGAAATGGTGCTTATGGAAGGTCAGGGGTGATCACCCCAGGTTTGAAAGAGTATCTAGATCTAAAAGGTACTTTGATGTCTCGACACTAAAGAAGGGTGTCACAATGCTTTCTAGTCACACCAAAACCTTCTAAAAAGAGTGAGAGGAAGGTCATCACGGGGATTTCTAGTCACCCAACAAAATTTCCACTCATATAGCCGGACTATTGTAGCTATATATAGGTCTTGAATGTAAACTACCCATGTAAAGTTGAAAGGAAATGATACATCACTCCACACGCCGTGCATTGTGTGGGTGTTAATTGTAAAGTAGGATATAATTTGATTATTTTTATAATTTCCCCTTATATTTAAAATAAATGAAGTGATGATTTTATATAAATTTAGCAATTTATTATTTGTGTATCATTGTTCATGTGTTTGACAATTATGTAATTAAATTAGGTCCATGTATTAATTTCTATAAGTGGGTGGCTTGAATAACAAGCTAGATGTTTCCCCCTTTTGGTGAAAGGGATGAAATCAAGTTAAATGGTTTGAATCAAAATTAATTCGTATTAATCATTGAAAAATATTTATTTCATAATTTTTGTAAGTTTATTTATTGATCATAGAAATATATATAGATCATAATATTGTATAGAGACGATTAACTAAAATTAGACTAAAACAAGGAAAAGTATAATAATAGTTAATCTAATAGGAGGACTAAAATTCTTTAAAATACGCTAAAATAATATGAATGATTTTAAATAATTTTATCAAATGAAATAAAACCCTAAGTATGCAAAGATGTACAAGGAAAGGACTTAGTTGATTTCTGAAGACTATCGCAAGGTGTCACAGGTATGATTGTGGAATTCATAAGCATGAACAAATGTACACAAGTCTTGTGAAGGATAGATTTGGAGGATTTGAATGGACTCAAGCACCTGGGAGGTTACTTTGGCACCACAGGGTGCCCTAGTCTATAGAATAGGTGCCCTGGTCTCTATAAAATCTCAAAATCTGGTTCTTTTAGTATCAAAAAATACTCTAAAATACTCCCTTCCTATCACACCAGGGTTTTACTGAATCGCGCAGAGATGTATGAAATAATGTAGGATGAGGGAATGACCTACAAAAGAGAAAGAAGTATTAAAACCCTAAAATAAAAGATGCAAAATGAATGGGTCGGATTGACCTTAGTTTCCCCAATAATGGGCTTACTAATATGAGTGTTACACTACATTTCGGACCCAAATGTAGTTCTGGTGTGTGTGTGTGCATTTCAATCCCTAGGGGCTCTTGTGCTAGTCACACTTTGTGAAGTAACAAGGAATAGTAACTATAGAAAATGTACTAACATGTTTTCATGGAATAGAATAAAATCCCTCCCCATGTTGTGCATGTTGATGCAGATATCCTATCCTTGATACATGACACTATATGGATGCAAGTGATACAATGGATGTAACTCTAGATGGAGTGATAGTATTATGTGATGCTAGGGCCTTCATTACAGTCTCATAACTTTATATTTATAGGGTTATCTTGATATAATTTCATAATTAACCCCGAAAAGGTTGACCATAAGAAAGATAAAGATGTCAAACGGCTAGAAAGAGCCCAAAAAGTGGCGGGAAAGTGCAAAAGGACTAGGGCGCCCACAAGTGCCCCAATAATAGCGAGCACCCCATTCAATGTTAAAATCACGGGAAATGGCTGAAATAGACTGGGAATGTGGATGAAAAGGGGTGGCAATGAAGAAATAAAATAAAACAAGATGGCCAAAAGACGGGGTTGATTAGTAATTTCTTCACTCAAGAACCTTCTAAATAGTAGTATGATACTTGGGATAAATAATGTCTAAAGTGCATGATTTTGTGACTACATTTTTCCCCCACTTTATGTTGGTGAGCTGAAATCTTGGTAACATAAAGTAGATAGAGATGCGTACTTGATGTCCATGAAGAGTGTAGTAGAAACACACCGAAGGACTAGACAAAAACATGGAATGAAAAAAATATGGAGGAGCGTGGAAACTAAAGATGAAAAATGCATAAAGAAAAAGTGATGAGAGTGAACCTAGGGCGAACACATGTGTAGCTGCTACGGTGTGTAATGTACCTACATGGTTAGTAAAGTGTGTGATATCATGAAGTGTTGTTTTTATGTTATTGTTGTTGTTTCCCCTATTTGACCACTTGTTTCTCATACTACTGACCTGCAAGGAGAAAACGGTCAAGTAGTCAAATATGTATGTGTAAAAATGCAATGTAAAAGACACATGCATATGTAAAATACACAAATGTAAAATATAAATGTAAATGGAACATGTTCACCGATCCATGTCGAGAAATAGATTGTAGAAGGATATCCCATACTACGAGTCATTTGGGTGATCTCACGCCAACATGGTCAAGAAGTGTAGGGAGGAAATTCTCTGTATCCTCCAAGTTCTAACCGATTCCCTAGAATGTGTGTTAAGAGATCTCTATATCATCCTAGTTTGTAAGGTGATCTCGACGCCACTAGCCGAGTAGTGTAGAAGAAGCACATCCAATGTAACCTCCAAGCTTGTAATCGCTTCCCGTAATGTTAAGGACACCATATCCTCAAAATCCTTTGTGTATGGGGTTCGTAGACCGGTCTAAACCCACTTGTTGTATATGACCGAACCGAACTAATGTAGAATCTCTCGTGTTAGTATGTAGAAAAAACCCAAATGATGCCCCCTCTTTAGGGGTGCATACAAAATTGCTGATAGGATAATTCAACCCCAAAAGAGGACCAACCACATGTACTTTGTAACTCTTCCCCCCGCAGGGGGGAGGGAATTATCTTGGTTGAAACCAAGGCACACACAAAAAGGATGGCTAACCAAAACAAGTGTTAGTATGCAAACACATGCATTTAAGAAGAAAAAATGTAAAGTATGAAGACAATGTAAAAACTACCAAGAACTGTAGTGTAAACATGCAAGAAGACAAGTAAGCCAAAAAAAAGTAGGTCACAAACATGGCACATCACTCATGATATCATAAGACATACAAGGCTATCATGGCCAAAAACAACAAGAAAGTGTGCACAAAATACATAGGGCAAAGCCCGCATATAATCGCAAAACAATGGAAGAACAAGAAAGAAAAACAAACAAGTGGTCATAGAAACATGTGTAATCTTGCGAAAACAAGACTTGCACATGGAACACCTACTAGCATGTTAGATAAATAACCAATATGTCAAAGCATGTATGATCAAGTAATATAAGATGCTAAGTACAAATTGAAACAATATCACATGGATAAGATAAACTTGGATGCTCCCATAGACCCTCGTATAGGAAGGGTAGAAGGTGAGCATCCATGCTACGTATAATATTCTTGTATCTCGTGATCACACTAAATTTTTAGGAATGCACATGTGTATGATATAGATAATTACATATAAGAGATCAATCTAACATGTGTAGTAAAGTGATCATGCAAAACACTAGCAAGCAAAAGTAAATGCCCCCAAGACAATGCAATATGTTGTGGATGGATGGAATGGAATGTAAGATGAAATTGTAGGAGCCATGTGCCCCTAGAGTGAATGGAAATGTATGCAATGATTTTCATTTTGTTTTCCCCCTCAAAATCAAGAATGAACTATAAATAAGATTGCATCATCAGGAAATGGTTGAATAGTGTAGGTTATTTATCGAGCGCACGATAATGAGTGTATATATGTGATGATGATGAGATACGACATGTGGAGAGATGTGCGTGAACCCTATAGCCAAAGTGTATATCACAACTTGTTGAATGGGTGAGTGACGATTTAACCCTAAGCATATATCAATATAAGATGGATGAAGGGAGTAGTAATGTAACCTAAGGTGTATACCACTACAAGATGATAGAATAAGTGACGATTTAGGGTAAAGCGTATGTCACTATGAGATGTGTTGATGATTGTCTTTGTAGATGAATCACCAAAGTCATGGAAAATATTATATATGTGGGACTTAGCCCTAATATGACCTCCAAATTTTATAGAAGTTGTCTCTTCTATTCTTTATGTTGAGATAAGGGTTTAAAGAGAAAATAAAACAATGTGTAAATCTAATCTTAAGAGATATGCCGAGACTTTGATAAAATAACACAGAGACTAATATTGAAATAACTATTAGATCAGTCAAGAGTATTAAACATGATAAAAAAATTCTAGAGATATCTCAAATTATCAAAGGCTGAAGATGAAACTAAACTATGACCATGTAAATGAAAATATTTATGTAAATATCTAAGGGCGTGTAGCATGATAGATATTTAAACATTCATCTAAAATTGAATAAAGTAACAGGAAGAAACAAAGGACATATAATATTACAAAATTTCAAGTGCAATAGAATAAGAACTTTTTAATAGATAGAAAAATAGTACATAAGGCCAAAGTGGCACAGATTACAATGTTTCTTTACAATAGAGCCTTGCTAAGGCCAATGGACACAATAGATTGAACCTAAATTCTCCCATGGAGTTATGAAATTCTCTTTTTTTTTAATCTATTCTCTTTGATTCTATCCGACATAAGAACATTCCTTTATAAACCCCATGTCTCTTGCTTCAACATGTCTCCATTAAGATATCCACCGCCCGCATTTAGTTCTTAACTACAATATCTTCAAATTTTAGAGTATATCTCAACTACATGCTTTGGGAATGAGATCATATTTAATCCCTTGAATCTCGAGCCTTTCACTTATTTGATTGGTACTTTTGATGGTGGTGGCTTATTTATATGACACATGGGCATCACGCACTACTTTGGGACTTTTCCTTCTCTCTTTCCTTTTCAACTTGTGCCTGGGTGACATGTGGAGGTTTATGCGCTTCTCCACTTTATCTTTTGACTTTTTAACCCACTTGGGGCTGCTTAGCTGCGCTTTAGAAATGTGGAGGATTCTCACCGCTGAGGATTCCCGATTATTTGTGCCTCCTCAAAATATTTTCGAAGGTACACATGGATACCCTCCACATATAGCTCCATACTTAGGAAAAATTGGTCCCGACAAAATGCAAAAGAATGCCGAAAGGAAAAGGGGCTAGGGTAAAAAAAGGTAGTATGAATGGAAGATCCCTGAAACCATGTAGAAATTCTTCTACAGTTATTTCGACTCACCAAGGGACTCTATGCCAGCCATGGAAGAATCTGACAATCCTTCCACAAAACTTCAAAATTTCAAAATGTGGCTTGATGAGACACCACTCAAAGCTCCTTTAAAGCAGCTTGGTACTCGACCCATTCAGCCTCAATTGGGTAAATCTTTCATTGTAGAGCCTAAAATGCTCTATCCAACTCTATGATCTCCTTGTGAGAGAATGTTTGAGATCTTGCACCAATGCGTGAAAGTAGAAATCCAATTTTAGAATTGGATTCAAGATTACCTCCACCTCTCGCAACGCTAGAATCATCTTTTAAATATTGAAAGACAAAGTATTATCTTGCTCCTATTCCATAAGAATTTGTTGGATCTGGTCCTATAATAGGACGATATATTAATCAAGGAAGGGAAAGGGTAAGCCTAATTGAACTAATTCTCTAATGCGCTACTTTTGTTATTTGATCCCTAATTGGAGCTCGGGACAAGAGAATCGACACTTGGTAGCGGCCTTGTTGCAACTCACAATCTCACTTATTTTTTCCACGACTTGCCACCTATCTGTAATACTAGCCCCTTGCAGGGAGGAGTCTAAGGAGTCATATATTTACTGAACCATTGTCTGTGATTTAGGGACCTTGGCAGATACAACATTTTTGATGGTTTAGGTTGATGAATCCATGTTGGCACACATGCTTTGTGCATCATATATGAATCTAAATGTGGGGTCTTGGTATTTTTCCATGGTGGTAATTCTCTTACAGCAAGAGGTGTATAACCCCTACACCAACATGATGATTCCCCCTTTTTGGGGCTGTTGAGTGAGATTTGAGGTCAAATCCTTAACTACATCCTCTGATGCCTTGTACTTTGTTTAAAATTTTCCCTTTTCTACCTACGAGGTGCGTAACCTCACTTGGAGTGAAGTGACCTCTATCTTTTTGGAATTGGCCTCTTTCTATAGGAGATTCTTCTCTGGTCGAGTGAACTATCCACAACCTGGATGCTACTAGTTCGAACTCTAACCTCTTGGTCTCTACTTGAGAAGATTTAAGAGCTTCTTTTGATGCCACCTCTTTTAACTCCTTATAGAGTTAATCTATTTCCTTTCCCTTTCCTTTGATTTCAACATTGAGGCGGACTATAGTACACTGTGTCTACAGGAGGATAGCCTTCATTTTATTTAGCTTATTACTGATTTTGAGGTAGTCGGTGGTGACTACGATTTTTCGCTCATTAGTTTGACCTTATCTTGAGGCCAGAACTATGTAAGGGCCACCGAGATAGCGTTGATGGAATAATCATTAGGTTGCATCTTCTCGGTAGGTTTAGAGATGTTAGGGATCATTTGGGTGATGGTCAGGGAACTCTATTGATGGTCATACACTGACCGCATCTACTTCTGAGCTCCAAATGCCATTTCTTTCTTTTTTTTCTCCTCTCCTCTTGTTACCTCGGGATACTTTGGCTGTTTTAGCCTAATTCATGAAGTCAGAGGAGGATGGGACTACCTTGCCTGCAAATGGGAATCCTAAAACATAACATAAGAGATTATTACCGATCACGGGGATGGGAAGTCACGAGAGCCAAGAAAGGGCATGTCATAACTCGGGAGAGAATGTGGGAATGGTGGATGGCAATGGAGGAAGAAGGAGAAGAGCCGGGAGAAGGAAGAGTCTGGGTTGGGGTGGCTAAGCATAGGAGTTCTCTTGATTGGGAAAGTGAAAGGTGGAGGAGATGAAGATGGATGAATGAGGAGGAGGAGAAGGAATGCAAAGAAGGAGAGACCTCAACTATTTTCAATTTTTTCTTTGGAGGGATTTGAGGGATGGTGACTCTAACGACGATTACGGAGGGTGAGGGCTATTGGTTGGGATAAAGTGAGCCCTCACTGGACCCACCATTGGTTAAGCCATTGACCCCTCACCCTCAAGGCCTAACACTTTGTTTGAATCATGGGTGTGTGGCCTATAGGATCAAGCTGAGGAGTGGAAGGAGGGGGATGTGGTGACGTTTGTTGTCTATAGGGGCCAAGGGACCCCGCCGTATACCATGTGGGTTGTTCTTGTGTGAGTGTAACTTCCTCCTCACTGTCGATTTGGGCCCATACTCAACATCCCAATATTCTTCCCACTGCTCATCAAGTGGGTACAACCTCAAAATTGAGGGTCGTTTTCCCAATTTCTTACCTATATTTCCAATAGGCTTCAATTTTCTCTGCATTCCAGTCCTTATTCTTTAGGGTTTCCCTCAAGCCCTTAGTCATAGTAATAGTTGGGTCATATATGTACATCATTGGATGAAAAGATTCCCATAGTGGGATATGGATGTCTTTCATCTCGACATAAAATTTAGGAGTTTTCTCTGAGGAGACCTCTTGTCTTCAAAATAATTTCTATTTTCATGCTTGACAAGAAGTTGAGAATTTTTCTTGTCCATGGTTCCGATAATCCACCCATTCGGGTCATATATCCATGTGTCTTGGATGAAGGTGAAGCCATAGGAATCCAACTTCTATGTGAGAAGATGTTCCACCTAACATTTGATGATGGTAATCCCTCCCTACTCAAAGGGAGGTTGAACAATGCTTTCTTCTTTCAGCCAGAGCCAAAATCTACATCGAGAAGCACTAGTTGCCTAGTTATCTCCAAGGCAACCACTTACTCCATGAGAATTCTTGGAAGCATGAAGGATTCATCTCAAAATCCATGCAACCAGATCATTGAATATGCTACACCAAAGAAATAATCACATGGATGCAGGGGGTCCATCGAGGATGGTTCGGTCGAGTCATTTATTCTATTAATGACCCCTTTTGGGTCTAGTTCTTCTAAAAGGGCACAAAAAAATTAGTTATCAAATTCAAATGTGTACGAGGAGTGGGATAACACATGAGTCCATACGAGATACCAAAATGATCTACTTTGGGGGTCCACCTCCATGTCCCACGGCTTTAGGTCCATGAATTGGCTAAAAATGGGAGATGTGGTAAAAATGAGGTGGAAGAAATAAGAAGAGTACTTGAAGGTGGCATTAAAAGGGAACATGGCCATCTTATCGTAAATGGATTCTGAAATGAGCTCAGTGAAGTCAAACTGATATGCATGTTCCTTCTTCATGGCTCTCATTTGGAAAAGGGCCATAACTTGTCATTCATGGATGTTTCTGTTTGAGTCTTGGCTGAAAATGAGTGCCAACATGGAGCAGGCATCCTAAGAGTCCACCAAGAACATCTTCAGGGGAATGGGGAATCCTGGTGTCCCAAAACTGCTTGAATCATCTTGTCACAACTATCTATTGAGGAATGTGATTTTTTCTAGAGCAAAGCCCATATGTTTTGGAGTTTGGGCATATCATAGAAATTGGATGTTTAGTCATAGGAAATGGCCAACATATACTCGATGTCTTGTGGTGAAATATTCACCTACATATTTGTGCCCTTTATGATGTGGGAGTAAGGGTCAACCTAACACACACACATCTATATAAGCTCAAGATAAAGGTGCATGAGAGGCACCATGTATGTGCGCGAGTGTTTTGGTCCAAATCTCGAGCCAAAAGACTCGAATCCAAAAATTTAGGAATATGGCATGAGCTACATCCCTTAAAGCCATTGGTTTTTTATTGAGGACAAGATTGAAGACCCCATCCATGAAGTTGGTGACCATGGAAGGTTCACTCGAATCGCATTCCCTTATCAAGGAATCTTAGCCTCGGATAAAAAGAAAGTTGTGGCATTGGTTTCCTTGCATTAGATTTTGGATTTGGTAGGAATCAATCCTGCCATGATTGCTTGATATTTGCTACAAGATATGATTTTCAGATTATGGACTTAGGCATTTGAATAAGAGACTCGTAGCATTTAGAATGAGGCTTTTGTATGCTCAAAGCTTTCCTTAAATAAACTCCTCAAATTTCACAAATTAGTTGCTCATGTATACATCAAGTCACATCATGTAGTTGCACTATGGTTGAATGACCCTTAGTGGTGAATTTCTCATTTCTTGAGATATTTTTCTTTAATTCTTTGATCCTTTTCATTAAGTATCTCAAAAATATGTTGGATTGTTTACCTCAAGGAAACATAGGAAGATACATGTCCTTCAAAACTTTCAAAAATGGTTGGAAGAGTCTCGAAAGAATAACACGTATCAAGACACTTATTCAAAGGGGAGAGATCATGAACATGAGGAAAAAGTAGAAAGAAAGAGGGGACCATATGTATGATGCAAATTTTACAATGTTCATACTTAATAGAAAGGATTAAGATGGATTCCTTTTACTAGAATTTCCATAGGCCCACATTCCATAGTTTCAAGCTCGAAAGCATTATGTTGCTTGCATGCATTGATTTTGAATGGTCTTGTCCATAGAGGGTTGAATTTCCCATGATTACCAAGCTTGTCCACCCTTACATCTCATTTTAGAATTAAAGTACCGACTCGAAATCGACTCAAGTCTTATGATCAAACTAGGTATTGACAACTTTGTTGATGTTTAATCATGGATTCACTAGATGTCTCCCATTTTTATTGAAGCTCTATCAATTCCATAAGTCTTACTTGCATTGCTCCATATTCTTCGATATCAATTTGATTCAATAACTACAATGTTTGGGAATTCCAAAGTGATGGGCATTATGATGCTTTTATTATAGACCAAAGCATATGGTGAGGTTTTCAATACTTTCTTGGGCATGATTCAATCAACCCATAAATCCATCTTGATATGCTCATATCACGATCTCTTATGTTCATCCCCCATCCTCTTTATGATCATGATCAAGTTGTTGTTGGTAGAATCTGCCAAACCATTACCCTATGGGTAATAGTTTGAAAATGTCTTTAGATAGTTTTCATGCCTCATTGCAAATTCAGACACCTTAGTGCCCAGAAATCCTTAGACTATAAGATATGATAATGCGGGAGGGTCCAAATTAGGTGGTGATATCTCGGAGGAGTTATAACATCATATTTTCCATGTCTTCCTTCAACGAACTACATCTATCCATCATGTAAAGTAATTAGTGGCAATGAGAATCCACTTGTGACCCACACTTGAAATAGGATTAACCATTCCAATGAAATCCAAACCCCATTATGTGAATGGTTCTTCAACTAAGATAGGGTTAAGAGGAAGTGTGACATTTCTCTCGGAAGCCCATATAGAATTGATAGTTTTTGCACTTTCTCACCATTGCATAGCAATCTGCAAATAAGTTGGGCCAAAATATCCTACCTAAGGACCTTTATGGTGGTGGTTTTGGCAAAGAAATGGCCTCCCAAGCCTCCATGATGTAACTCATGTAAGACCTTTTGGCCTCCTCCTTTTCTAGGCATCTGAGTAGGATCCCATAAAAATTTCTTTTGAAAAGGAAATTATCAATAATGATAAATTTGGATCATTGATATCATCTGTAATATCTTTTCTTTTGAGAGGAAGGTGGCTTGGATACTCACCCGTATGCATGAAATGCATCCTATCGATATACCCAATTTTTGGATTCATTTTCTTGGATATGGAGCACCATCTCAGATTCTTCATTTGTTAGGGCTATTGGATCTTGTGTAAGATACTTACACAAACCTCTTCCTCTTACCATCTTTGCGGGCTTTATTTCAATGTCATAAACTAAATTCTTGGTGATCCAAATGGCTCTTTTATCAGTTATCCCACCTTCCATGATGTATTCTTTGAAATTGGATTTTTCCACAATGACTATGATCTTTCTATTGGGGATGAGGTGTTTGAATTTATTCAAACCTTTGATAATGGCATAAGCCTATTTTTCCACAAAGTTATACCTTGTCTCATAATCATGGAGGTTCTTTGAAAAGAAAGAAACTGGATGTTCCTCTCCTTGTGACTCTCCTTTTGTGTTAGCACATATGCTACACTCGTGCTCGCTCCCCCATAGACATACATGAAGAAATATTTGGAGAAGTCTTGGTTGCATGTCACTAGAGAAGATGTGATTTCTCTTTTTATTTCCTCAAAGAATTTCCAAACTTCCATGGTGCATTTAAAGTTTAGATCATTTTTAGCACCATTGTGATCGGCGGATCATTGCAACAAAGTATGAAATGAATCTATCGACAAAGTTGATCTTTCCTAGGAAAGATTACACCGCTTTCTTGTTGACATCTAGAGAAAATTATAGAATGGCCCAAAATATTTCTAGGACAATTGAGATTGTCTTTTCAAGACAATGTGTTCCAAGATTTTTCCTTTTGGTACTCTGAAACAAACTTTTTCGGGTTTAGAGAGATTCAAAATTCTGAAACTTCCTAAATACAACTTCCAGGGCATCAAAATTATTCTCCACTATTTTGGTAAACACCGTGAGGTCATCCAAGTATATCAAGATTGCCTTGTTAATAAGTTCTCCAAATGTGGCATCCATTGCTCCTTGAAAATTTGACCCAACATGGTGTGTCCAAATGGCATTTTGCATATGAAAAGGTTCCCACATTGTTGTAAAAGTGGTCTTATGTTGTTATTCATCCGTGAGCCATATATGGTTGTAGCCTCAAAACCATACAACGAAGAGAATCTTTCTCAACATGCTATTATTTGTAGTATTTGCTCTATGGAAGGTAAGGGGTAGTGATCCTTAAGGGCACTTTATTCGATCCTAAATCCACATAGAGTCCGATTTTCTCATTTTCTTCCTTACCGGTACTAAATTGGAAACCCATGTGGAGTGCTTGATCGGGAATATTATTTTGGCCTCTAGTAGCTTCTTGAGTTCTTCATCCATGAGAGATTCTATCTTTGGATTCATAGGTCTCTGCTTCTGATGCACATGTTTAGTCCCCTTTTCTAGGTCAATAGTATGTTGGATGATGTCCTTATTATAACCATGTAGGTCATCATAAGTCCAGCTATCACCTTATCATATTTATGGCATAGAGCCACAAGTCTTTCTCTTTCTTTCAGGGTGACTAACTTCCCAACCTTTAGCTTCTTCCCATTGGCCACTTCCAACTTGACATAATCTTCCTTGACCACCGCAAACTTCCTCCTATCTAGTATTAGCATCATTGGAATCAAAAATAATTTCCAACATTATTAGTCCCTTTGGAAGTTTGTTCATTTTGAGTTGATGACTTGATCTCCGTATGCTTCTTCAATTCTGGGTTGGAGTTGGTTTATAAACTCTTCAGATTGTTTGTAAGAAGAGAAAATCTATTGGTCACTTTCAAAACCTACCAATGATCCACATTATCAGGTATAGATAGGAGAATGATCAACCTTACTTTGCTTCTTTGTTTGTTATCGATCCTGGATTGGATCGAATTGTGATCCGATATGGGCCATTCTATCTACTTCTATGTTTTATTCCCAAGGGATAACCTTAATGTTAAAGGCTTCAAAGTCTTCAATAATATCCCATACCCTATGATGGTAGGACCTCATTCTTAGATTCTTTGTTGTGGTAGTACTTCTAACTTGTGTTACTACTAATTTAGAGTCCCTAAAGACTATGAGTTCTTGTATGCCCTCTTTGCATGCTAATGTCAAGCCATTAACTAAAGCCTCATATTCTGCTTCATTGTTGGTTCATGTGAAGTGGAAGTGAAATTCTTGGAGTATATTTCTTCCACTTGGTGAAGATAGGCATATTCTGCTCCCGATTTGTTCCTCGCTTATGGATCCATCAAAATGTAGAGTCTACATTTGGGAATCCTTTATGAGATTCTTTTCATTTTTACTATATTCCCTCATGATCTTTGGGATGTTGGGATTCTCATCGAAGATCACCTAAGTACCTAACCCAGTGGAGTCAAATTTTCAAGGGGTCTCTGGGTGACAGGTCAACCAAATAGTTTCCACTTTGGTGGTCACCTTCATCTATTTATGACTCTTCTTCACAGGTGATCATGGCATGGGAGACTTCAAAACCTGAGGCCACTTGATCTGTTATATGTTCTTTCACAAGGGGATCTTATAACACCTTCATTTTGGATCCATACTTAGTCCAAAAATTAGATGAGACCAATCCAAGGACATGTAGCCTCCAATTTTAGCTATGAAGTCACGAGATAAACACACCCAAAGACTAGCGAACATCAATTACCACTATATCCTATGGAACGATTATGTTTAGGTAGGAATAGAACTGAAATGGGACACCTCTAATTGACTCATCTTCTTAGGGGATCATAGTTAATTCCCAATGCATCTGCTATTGATTTAGGAATTACCGTAGTGCTTATGCCGCATTCTATCATGGAATTTTGTAACAATATCGTGCCAATTATAAGAGTCATGAAGAAGGGTTGAGGTCTTGGTTTACTTACCCCTTATTTTTGGTTCACCAATACTGAATCTATTTGAACTTGATTCATTTTGAGTTTTTCTTTCCCCTTCTTGGTCTCGGTCCATCCGCCACAGATTTCAAAGTGCTTCCTTAAGTAATTCCTTTTGTTTCAAATATATAAGATATCCCACAATGATACATTAGTCAACGCCCTTTTAAGTTTCTCAACTACATTCATCATCATGAGTGGTTGCACTTTGGAGACTCGCTAGTATTTCATCCTTTTAGTGGCTCGATGGAAGGTAATTTATTCTGAGTGGTTGCTTGAGTCTCTAGTCTAGGTGCGGGAAGAGGGATGATGAACATCCAAGGCTGTTTCCTTGCTTCATTCATTACTTTAAGAGGAGGGACCATGGATTCTATCATCTACCTCTTGAGTGAGTCTTGTAATTTTATCGTACTAGATTCTTAGATGTGGATGCATCATTTTTGAATGCAAATTATTCTCCTTCAATCCAAGAGAAAAGCACATGTTCAGGTGTAATCTTTGCCTCTTGTTCTAGAGACATCCTTGCATTTGTGAAACAAAGGCCACATTTTGAATTACCGAGGATTGGATAGGTCTGTCAAAAGTGACCTCATAGCCTTCCAATTCTCTTTCTCTCGCTATTTTTTTATAGATTCCCTTAGGGAAATATCTTGATGCATCCTATAATTCAAGAGTACAAGCCCAATAAGACCCTAGATGGGTTGGCACATCACTCACTCAGACCGAGCACTCACCGAAGCACACAAAGGTACCAGTCCCTCTTTCGAGTTGCTATTGCATGGTGTTAGCATGATGAAGACTTAACACATGCAGTTCCATTACTAACACATCATTCTACAGAGCATGCCAGATCTATATCTAAGGGAGAACAAAATTAAGTATTAACCATGATGAGATCAGGAACATACTAGATTAAAATACACACAAAACTAACACTTAGATTTAGCCAATATCCTCCATTATATTAAATGTAATAAGTATACAAAAGCTTCATTACATTAATAGTAGTATGTGTGTAATAGATTTAGTAGCATAATCTCACTACATCTCCATGTATGCATATGTCTATCCCTCTCGCTCTCTCTCTTCTACTACACAGTTTACTACATACTTATAAGGGTGGGAATTTCCCTTCACCACTTATCCAATCCCAAAATAGGTCACATGCTATTATTAGCCATGCTTCATTACAAAAATAACCACACATGTAAGTGCGCTAACAATAGACTACCGGTAGTTAACTATAGTGATAATCCTATTCCTAGCCTATATCCATGCAAAGCGCTTTGTATCCAATCCTCCAAAAATAGCCAATGTGTGGAACGTACATCTCTACCTCATTTGTGTTCTCTACATGCCATCGCTAAAAATAGACCTTCATTAGTGAAAACGGCTAAGTCCTGAAAGTCAACTTCGCTCTGCGCTCATGTTTTCCTATTTGTTCGCGCCTTTGAATATGACCCACTTTCCCATGCCGACTTCTTGTGTGCATTCTATCAAGTGTTCTTTGATCAACATTAACCCACACTAATTTCATTGTTGCCCCGACAATGGTTATCTCCAAAAAAACATCAAAGAATCGAAGAATAGAAATAATTTCGATGAATGAAAGAATGTTTTTAATCTGTAGTTTCTTCTTCTATAACCTAGACAAATTAATTCAGGATATTCCTCCTTTATCTCAGCCTCCAAGGTTTTCCACTCAATGAGTGCTTCCTCTTATTTTTCTGGAATGTCCACAATAATGGACTCTAGTCCCTCCCGTGTAATTTCTCCTTTTTTATTCTCAGAAGACCAACACAATGTTGGACATTGTAGTCATCCTTCCCTCTAGAAAATCCATCTTCTACGCAATGAGTTTCCCAAGATCTTCTAGCCAATTTTGTGTGGTTCTTGGGCTACTGCTAGGGCCTCGTGCTTCTGTTTAACCAATGCTAATATTTCTACGTGGCCCAATGTGTCGTCCTTCATCACTTTCTGACCTCATTGTTCTCCTCTAGATTTTTATGTTGACAAGTGCCTCTTGATCTATACAAATGTTCAAGGCTTGGTCTTCCTTTTTTAGTTCTTCCCAAAATGCTTGCAGTAGTCCTTCATATGATGTAATCTTTCACATCATTGAAGATTTTTCTCACTCTACATCTTATGTTGGATCCTTTGGTGCTGGCATGCGCAGAGGTTCATCTTCAAGCACTAAGTCCACCAATGTACCTACATAGTGTATCGCCGAAGGAAATGTCTTTGGTACCTTTGGCTCTAAGTGTGGCTTAGATTTTATGACATTATCACCAATTTCCTATACGTTGATGATAAATACAGAGTTCTTCTTTTACACTAAGTCTATTTCCTGTGTTATGCGTGTTATCTCCTCATCCTTAGTTTTGATCTCTCCCCTTAGTGCCCTACTTGTGGCAGCCTTGTCCATATTCCATCGTGCCACCTCTGTTGAGACTTTTATTAATGCATTGCTCACCTATTCATCTGACATAATAGTAGGATTTACTGTTATGTGTCTAGCCTGAGGTGTCTTTTTCAACCTCGTCGACATGCACAACTCCTCACACACATCAAAATCTGGTTCATCCATGTGTGTGTGCATCGACCATGATAATTGCTTTCTTGTGCACATTTTTGCCATATCCTCATCCATATGTCATTGTGCTTTGGGAGCGGGCACAAACAATTTTACTGTGTCCTTGACATAGCCCATGGTTGGTGGAATGTATTCCCCACTTGTTATTTTCGACCTAAGCTACCTAGGAACTTGAGTTTCTAGATTTGGGACTTGTGTTTCCATGTCCTAAGTAGTCTTGATAGCTATCTCATTTGTTCCCTTTTCTTCCTCTTCTCCTTCCTTCATTTATTCATCTTGTTGTCCTTATACGTTCTCGGAGGTGTAGGAGAATTAGGCATGCTTTCCTCTAACTCTTCTACTTCCTCATTCAATTTTAGTTTCCTTCTCCTCTTCTCAATTGTCTCCTTCAGGGAGAGAGTCGAGGTGATCTACATACTATTTGTAGAGTAGCACCTTGGGTCCTTATCCTCCTAAATACTCTCTTGAATCGACACTCTCCTTGGTCCACACCTAAGTCCTCTTCATCCTCCTCTTGTGGCCGAGGTGGTGTAGTTGTGTGCTCAACTTCATCCTTATTCATAGGATGTCTTCTACCTCTGTGTTCCAAACCACCACTATCCTCATGCTCCTCTTCTTCATCATCGACTTGAATAGTTTTTGTGGGCTTGGGTGTTGGAATATTTTCCATTTTATGCTTACCCTTTGGCGGCCCTGGGAGCACAAACTCATCCTCCACATACTTTTTGTTTTCTAGTTTGGGATTTAGTTGAAGGTACACCAGTGCTGCTCCAACATCTCCCACAACCAAAATTACTAGTTTAATTCTCAATACATTTGAAATGATCCTTTCAATATATGCACGTCCCTGATACACATATTTCTTCCTTAGCGTGTGATAGTCACAATATACCTTATCCGCATTGAACGTTAGGCATTGCACATATGAGAACTTGTGTACTGACACCTAGAATTACCTTACTATGAAGGCATATGGTAACTTACACCAAGGGATCCATGCTCCATCCCTCATGATGAACCGCGTTATGCATAAGTGCTGGTATATAATGAACTAAACTGCCTTTCCAACCATCGAGGGAAATTCCTTGGGATGCGCCATTCTTCTTCAAAGGCCGCACAGAGCCTATCTTACCACTTCTCAACCCTTTGCTTGACTGGTTCTGTCATGGATCCTTCACATAGGTATTTTTTGAACCGCTCTGCCGGCGACTTATGCTCCATGGGATACTCCCATATCTTCTCGTTATGTCCATCGTGTACTCCAATCTCAATGAACACCAGCAAAAACATAACAACTCCAAAGCTGATATTATAGACTACCCCTTCAAACATCCTCCTCACAACATTCAACCACATGGTGCTCACTTGTGAGCACCTTTCCTAGTCATTTAGCTTCATAACAAGATGTGTGGTTGCTTGCACAACTGGATACTTCTTTAGTTTATCTATGTCCATACCACGTGGACCCTTTGTGTACCCTAGCTCCTTTCTGGTCTCCAAGATTGTGGCCTTGTCTATTAAATCATTCTTAAAATCTTATCCTTTGTCCTTTAATACTAATAACATGGAGATTAGCACAACTGAAATTTTGGCTCTGTGTCCTGCAAAGTAGAAAAAATATTCATGCACTCTACTCATGAGCCACTAGTACAAGGGCTCATATTTCCCGAAGTAAGGGAGCTCGTATAGTTGGTAAACTCTAATCTTCTTCAAGAGCTTCTTGCTAGCATCATTGTACATTGACATGTCTTCCACCATGCATTTATTCATCTTTGTGTTCAACAAGGCATCAAGCTCCTTCTTATTCTCTATGGTATGGTGGTTGTACTCACTCACCTTGCTTCTCCTTATGTGATAATCCCACTCCTAGCCTATGATGACCCCCTCTGGATATTACATTTCAGAAAAATTACTTTCGAGAGCCATCTCCTCTTCTTCTTTGACCACCTTCTTCTTTCCCTTCACTCCTGCTACAACTACTTTCTTGGGTGCCATTTCTTCCTTGCAATCCTTTGTAGATACTCACCTCTTGAATTCTATAATGTGCGAATCAAACCCTAGATCGATTCAATGCATGCCCTAGGTGAAATCATGTGCCCTCGCTCCTCTGCGTTTCCTTGCTTTGTTCAAACCCTTCACCACTGGGACATAATATATTTCTACACACATATCTCTTCATCACGACTAGATACACACCTTTCACACCTCAATTCGATAATTCAGCTCTTCAAACTTAGTTATTTTTCAAATACTCTTAATCACAACGGTAAAAATGAACTCACATCCCATCCCTATATAGATTTTCAAAAGTTAGTTCTTGTATTACTCCTTCACCTACCCAAAGTGTCCTCTCATTTATTGACCAACTTTGTTCTTTCCATGTGGTAATCGTTATCCCGTTTTGAGTTCACGACAAAACGATCGGATAACCCCTACAAAATTTTCGAAGTGATTTTGCATTATGGCCTCTTTTAAAGAAAATCAGGTTTTCGGGTGTTACCAACAGCTCGACATACCTAAGTTTAAACCTGCTTTGTGTCGCGTGACCTCCGAAATCCGAAACCCGCCTTGTATTGAAAAAATCCTTTGAAATCGGGTTTTCGAAATTCAACGCATCGGAACGTACATAAGTTAAAACATGTTTTATGACATCTGACTTCCGAAATCCGAAACCCGCCTTGTATTGAGAAGACCCTTTGTATTCGGGTTTTCGGAACCCCAAAGCATCGGAACATCCATGATCCAAAACATGTTTTATGCGCCATGTTCTCCGATTCCCGAAGTCCGCTCAATCCTTTGTATTCGGGTTTTCGGGGCTATGTAGCACCTAAGCACTTCATGTTTTGTGCTCTATGTTTTCCGAAACCCGAAACCCGGAATGCACTAAATCTCTTCGTGTCGGGTTTTCGGACCCCTCCAACATGCTGACATGGCATTCATGCCGAATGGTTGGTGAGTTGGCACGTGCCGAGCTGAAGTGTATTTATTACTAATTTTCTTATAAATACGCGGATTTCCACGTCATTCTTACCATTCATATTTTTAATTCGTGGATTTTTCGCATGCTCTTCCGCTTTCAAAACCCGCAAACTCGCATTGCCCGATTGGATCATTTGTTTTCGATCTTACCTGTCTCAAATCGAAGGTATTTTTCTTTCCTTCTTTATTCTTGATTTTTATGAATCGATTGCGCGTATTTTCTTCCCAATTTCTTGCCAGTTGTTGAAGGTTTTCTTCCCTTCTTCTTTCTGTGTTGTTTTGGAAAGGGTTTTGGGTTTTTAGGGTTTATTTTCTTTTTGAGACTATCAATTGATGTTGTTTCTTCCAAAATTCTAATTATATGCATGATGTATGGAATATGAATAACAAAAAAGAAAGGAAGTTGTATATGTGGAAATACGAGAAAGACTTTGTTTTTGCTTCTCGGTTTTGAAGACTGTTTTGCAGATTCAAAGGCCCGGAGTATAAAGGAAGCTTGAAGTATCGGGGTTTCTCAACATTCTGACCTCAACAGTAAGTGTCGGGAATCTCCGAAGTTCCGTCATCAAAAGTGGGCGCCGGGTTTCCTCCCGTGTCCGCCATTAACAGTGAGTGCCGGGTTTCCGCCTGTTTCCGTCATCAAAAGCAAGTGTCGGGCTTTGCCAAAGTTCCGACAGATCAAACTTGTCGGGTTCTCAGGGTTTTCCGACATCCTCTTCAGCGTGTCGGGTTCTTCTCTTCTTCCAGCGCATTCAGTCAATCGGGATTTCCAGTTTGAACAGCATCACCTGAGTTCCGAGTCTTTCTCCCTCCACATTCTTCATGTCGGACCCTGGTCCATCTCAGGAGAAGGCCGAGAAGTCTAGCAGGATGAAGTACAAATTTAAGAAACCAGAATCCCCATCATATATTGATTGTAATTATGATATCAGGGATACTGAACTTGGCAACATAGATATGGATGACTTTTGGAATAGGGTGAAGAGTTCTTCTCAAACCCCATGGATGATGGCTTTAGCTAACAGTGGCTTGCCCCTTGCAACAGGCTTTCCCATGTCTGCCCAATGTCCAGAGTTTGTTTTGGCTTGTGCGTCCAGTTACGACTCGGCTTCTCGTTCAGTAAGGAATCAGGCTGGTGAGGTAGTTATCAAACTAGATGGAGCTTATTTTGATGATCTCCTGAAACTACCTAATTTCGAGGAGTATGGGGACCTAAATATCAAGTCGGCTCAGAAGGCCTGGGACAGTAACCAGAAAATTGCATTAAGGATGTCAATAAGAAGTTCTTGGTCAAGGCAAAACCAGTAATATCTAGATTTCCAAGAACTATTCCTAGATGTGATTTCATACAAGAAATCAATGACATTATCACCCTGCTGAGCCGGGTTTTTGGCTTGCCGGAATCAAATTTATTTCATGGATGGATGTATCAGTTTATGGTCACCATCAAGAAGAACCAGCAAGGGATTGACTGGGGAACCCTTATCAGTAATGAGATTGACTCTCAGATGACGACGGTCTTATCGACCGGAAAGTTTTATATGTTCTCATATGTGGCCTATGCAGCAGCTGGGATGAGGAGCTATCCCGGAAATAACAAAGATACCAAAGGAGGGTAAATGACGCCTTTTTCTACGAGAAATGAGCTTAAGGAAAAAGTGGAGTAGTTGTGGGGAGTTTTGATTAAACTCTCCTACATCATGTACTCGGAATCCATACCATCTTCTTAGAATTGGTCGACGTTTTCATTCTGCAAGCATAAGGATTTGATTTCTCATCGGGAGATATACTTGCTCACGATTGAGAAGATTGCTAAAAAGGAAGGGTGGTTGATGAATGGATCCAAAATGTTGCTCCAACAAGGGAATGAAGTAATTCAAGACGTGGTGAAAAAGTTCATAGTAGGTTAACTTTGGGGAGATTCGTAAGGAAGGAGAGAAGATGGATGAGGAATTCATCAAGAAATTGGACAGCTTGATTTGACTTGTGAAGCTCTCCAAGTGCTAAAGCAAATACCAAAGACATCTCTTGGTAGAAGAAGGCGTTCTTCCACATACAGATAAACACTTTCAGCTGACCAAGGCCATCAAGTTCAGAGTAAAGATCCTCAACGAAGCCTGCAGCAAGTTGAGAGAATCAAGGGATAAATTGATCGATGGGAAAAGTGATCTGGAAGAAGAATTGCTAAAGATTTGTCCAAAGGTGTCAGTTGGGAACTCAGGTATCCTATCAGCAGATGATCTCTTCAAACAAGTTCAGGAATCTATTCAGCATGAACCTGTACACGGATTTGACCTTGAAGTCATTGGTCAGTTTGTAAGGATTGAGCACACTTTAGAGGCCTTAAGAAAGCTCAGCAAAGGATTGAAGAAACTTCCCGGCACTGCCAGTGATGTTCATGAAACCTGCGAAATGTGGAATGATCATTCCACTGCGCCTGATGAGAATGAAATGCAAGGCATTATTCGGAAGTTCCAGGAGTTTCGTAACAAACAGTCTCAGCTGGAGGAGGAGAAAGAAGAAGAAGCAAAAGATGATGATTCGGATTAAGTCCCAACGTCCCATGTCATTTCTATTTTTAGATTGACATGTCTTTTCTTATTTCCGTTTTGTCATATTTTTAATTCATACTTTGACTTGATCTCCTGCGTGAGAGTCATGCAAAACTGAAACTCCAGTTAACATGCTACTCTTTAGGATCTGTCCTGTTTTATCTCTAGTTCCTTTTGTTATAAATAAGGGATGCCTGTGCATTCAAAAGGGTCGAGAATTTTTGAAGCATTAAGAGGCTATTGGAAAGGAGAAAAACTTTGTGTTTTCTTTCAATCATTTTGAAGAATAGAAGTTGATATTGTTTTCATGGACTTTGTGTTGTGAAATATATCTTATTTAAGACAAAGTGTTCTTATGTTCATGATCTTAAAGCTATTCTTTGCATAGAATCTCGTTGTTTCTAATTATCTCGAACACTATATCTCGTGATCTAAAACTCGTATGATTATTTCGTGCTCTGTGTTTACTCGAAAGAAAATACGTTTTCCCATTTATTTTCTACCGTGCTTCTTTCATCATAATGTTTTCTAACCTATTTCACTTACGAAAGCAATATCCTTGAATCGTGTGAATGTGGATTTTGGGATTTCATCCCAACCCCCAATGGTTAGATTAGTGTGAATATTATATATATTATTTACTGTGTTTTAGATTAGCAATAAACAGGCAGCCTCACTTGTCTTTGAGGAGGGATTTAATCCCATGTACTGTGGTTGAACCTCATATTTTGGTTTGACAAAATATCCAACCAACAGTTTTTGGCGACTCCGCTGGGGATCGACGGATCAATAGTATAAAGCTTATCCTCTCGGTGTCTGGCGACTCCATATTTGCCTTATTTTTAATAAGATCTCCTTTCAGTTCAAGCTGGCCAGGAAGATCTTCACTCGGTCCCGCCGAGCTCAAGGTGAAATTGATCCACTCTTCGAGTTACTGCAACAAAGATAATTTCAGCCTTTCTCCCAACAAAGTTTCTCTAATCGAACCGTAAGTTCTTTTCTGCTCGAGAAACCGGATCCTCAAGAACGGGAAGCATCTGCAACTTGTCATGCACTACTCTTGTCTGATACTCGGATCCCTGTACGCACTCTTTTCAGAAGGATGGCGGTTCAACCTGTGCCTTGGGGTGCAGTTATTGGTCCTCTTTCCTTGACTCCTCCATTGAATGAGTTACCACGTGGATCTCGTAAAAATATTCCCAAGTTCAATGGAGATGGAAAGCAGCATCCTGATGAGCACATTGCATCTTTCTTTGTTGCATGCGGTGTCCTCGGAGTGGCCCACGAAGATGTCTCCGTTCGACTCTTCGTTGAAACGTTGCAGGGAGCAGCAGCTGAATGGTTCTATCACCTTCCAAATGCATGCATCCCAAACTGGGCTACCATGCGGACTAAGTTCGAAGCACGTTTCAAACCAGCTGAAGATTCTCATGCTTTGTTAGCTCAGCTCACGCATATGAAGAAGGAATCGCATGAACCTATGCGGGAATTCGTGGCTAAGTTCAACAAGCTGATCCTAAGATTCCGTAAATAGTCAGATTTGTAACTCTCGGAAAACCAAAAATGCTTTTTCATCAATGCTCAACCTCCTGATATAAGCTTTTTATTACGAAGGTCGGTTATCCCAGATTTGGCTACTGCTCAGTCAACGGCTACTGAAATAGAGGATGATCTCATCTTAGCCGGAAGGATCAAGAAAGATATACCCAAAATCAAAAATCAAGGTTCTTCTCAAGGTAATACTGACCCTATGTTTCAAAAAATGGCTAATGATTTGATTGCTTTAAAGAAGCAAGTGTCTCAGCAGGTGAGCAATGTTCCATATCGGGATATCCCTAGACGGAATTTTAATAACAATGGTGTACCTACCAGAGATAGGCCACGGTTAGCTCCTGCTCAACCGAGGTTAGCAATTGAAGCTCCGCCTGTTAATGCATCAGTGGAAATAATTGAAGAAGATGATGAACCAGAAGAACAAGATTTCCGTGAGGATTTCGAAGCTTCAGGATATGCTGATGAGTCTTATGATGAGTCAGCTGGTGACTCCAATATTGGTTATTTGGAATATGATGAAGATGAATGTGAGCCAGATGGTCAATCATTTGCTGTTTTCACTCGGTCTCAATCTCAGAATCCCGTAAGACCTCTGAAAATACTAAGGAGAAGAATAAGGAACCTCCCATATCCATAGTCAAGAGGGGCCCCTATTTTGGCGCAAAACCGAAAAGAGGTTACTAAAAAGACAGCTGCTCCTTATTCTCCTTCTCCTAAGGTCAGTGCCCCAGCACAAGCTCATATAATTAGAACTGAGCCTACTATCATTCCTTCTTACACTGCTTTCGACATTATTGATCATGCAAAGAGAACCAAAATTCAAATGTCAGAAGCAGAATACCTTCAGTCGAATCCCGAACAATTTGAAAAGCTGGCCAAGTTCATCAGAAGTAAAGCGGCCATTCCATCACCTACTAAAGGTCTCCTTTCAAATCCTACTCAACCCACACCTCAGAATAATCTGACCTCTGCTTCTTCCTCAGGAAAGATTGAACCATTTTATTTGTCTCTACTTATAAATGGGTTTAAACTCAAAGAATTGTATCATTGATTCAGGGGCCTCTGATAATGTTATGCCCGCAAAAGTGGCCCATGCCCTTGGGCTTACTTTGACTAAGTCGTATGGACGGTGCTATTCCATGGAAACTAAACAAGTCCCTCTGATTGGTCAAATTAAGGACGCACAGTTTGCATTTGTTGCCTTCCCTGAGAAGAGAGTAAAAATGACTATTCTGGTTGCTGATATCCCTGCGGCTTATGGTATTCTCTTGGGTAGAGGATTTTGTAAAGATGTCGGAGGAGAAATTAGTATGGATTGGACCAAAGCCAAGATCCCAGTCAAAGGGGTTCAACAGGTTCTTCATCCTGAACCGCAGGCAAAGTATTTGGTGACTAAATCAGATGATCCTAAGGCTCAGATTCTTTTCGAAGATGCTAGCTTCGGGAATTATTTCATGGCTTCAGAGATACCCATTGTAGATGTGGAAGAGGAAGATCCCAATGCAATTTGGACGCATGAATTTGATGGTAGCTGCTCATCCTCTGGATCAAAGCGCCGGTGTTGTTCTCGTATCTCCTAGCTCCCGATTTTCCCATCACTTATAAGTTGCAATTTGATAATACTAACAACACGGCCGAATATGAAGCCCCGTTATTAGGATTAAAATTGGCCGACGTAAAAGGAATCAGGAATCTCAAGGTTCGGGGAGATGCGGAGCTGATTGTTAATCAGGTCAGGGGTATATATCAGGTGAAAAATGATCGGTTGAGGCATTATAGGAACAAAGTGTGGGATAGTATAGAATGCTTTGATGCATTTTCTATTAAGGCAGTTTTAAGAGATTATAATGACAAGGCTGATTCTTTGGCCGTATCTGCATCTCTTCTTCTTCCTCATCCTCAGTTCAAGCAAGACACGTACTCTATCGAGATTGTGTACCGCCCTAGCGTCCCAGATAATGCAACTCACTGGCAGGTGTTCAATGATGATCAACAAGTGTTGGCTTTTCTAGAAAAGGCTGACAATTTCAGTGAGCTATATTTTGAAGGTTCGAATCAGCCTTTCATGAAACTATTTCAGATCCATATCAAGAGGTTGATGGTGAATTTATCCAGCTGAAAGGCAACAAGATACCAAAAGGTCTGGTTTCCCTGGAAGGTCTGTTTGACAAGCATGATCGCTTTATCCAAAACAAAAGGCAAGTTGAAGGAGCTTCTTCCTCTGAAGTAGATCAAATCAATCTAGGTTCATCTGATCAACCTCGGATGGTGAATATTGGTAAATGTTGTTCTCCTGAAGAGAAGGTAAGATTCACTTCGCTTTTGAAGAAATACATCGATGTGTTGGCCTGGTCTTATGCAGATTTGAAATCCTTCAAGCCCAAAGATGTACAGCACAGTATCCCTTTGAAGCCTGATGTGAAGCCGTATAGACAGAAGCAAAGACATTATAATCCGAAGATTTCAGGGACAATCCTGGCAGAAATTCAGAAGATGTTAGATGCTAGAATTATTTTCCCAATCCATCACTCCACTTGGATTGCTAACATTGTTCCTGTCAGGAAGAAGAATGGCGAGATCCGGATTTGTGTTGACTTCCGAAACTTGAATCAGTCCTCGTTGAAGGATAATTATCCTCGCTTGCCTATCATGGATCGGTATTACAAATCATTCATCGATCGAAATGTTATCCATGCTCGATGGGTTTTCGTGATATAATCAAGTCGAGGTAACCACAAAGATCAACACAAGACAACTTTCACGACCCCATGGGGTACCTTTGCTTACTGTGGAGGATGCCATTTGGCCCGATTAACGCCGGAGCTAATTTTCAAAGAGCTATGGACCTAGCATTCGAGAGATCCGATGGGTAAGGTCATAGTCGTGTATTTGGATGACTTGACTGTCTTTTCTAAAAAGCGGAGTGATCATTATGGTCATTTAGAGCAGGTACTTTTAAGATGCAGACGTCACGGGATTTCGTTGAATCCTAAGAAGTCCATGTTCGGGGTGACAGAAGGAAAGCTCTGGGTCATATTGTGACTAGAGAAGGAACTAAAATTGACCCAGAAAGGGTAAAGGCTATTCAGAGCCTTACCTTGCCCACAAGTAAAACATGAGTTCATTCTTTCTTCTAAAGGTTAATTTCTTTAGAGATTTGTACTGATTTTTGACAAAACCAAGGATATCCTTGGAATGATGAAAGGTAAAATTCCATTTTGATGGAGTACAGAAGGGAAGCTGGCATTTGAAGAAATCAAAAAGGCAGTTGCTTGTGCTCCTGTCTTAGTATGTCCAGACTTCAAGAAAGATTTCATCATGTATAGCTATGCTTCTGCCCACACAGTGTCAGCGATCCTGATGTAGGAAAATGGAGAAGGCATTGAAGCTCCTATCGCATTCATGAGCTGTCCGTTGAAAGAGCATGAATTGAAGATGTCGCAGATTGAAAAACATGCTTATGCGGTGGTGCGAGCGGTGAAGCATTTCAGGTACTATGTGCTGAATTCTCATACTCGTGTTCTCGTTCACGATCTCCGTTAAATCCATTCTAACTCAACAAGAGCTGGGAAGTCAAAGAGGTACTTGGATAGCTAAGGTTCAGGAGTACGACTTGGACATCAAACCTACCAAGTTGGTACGAGGAAGATGCTCGTGTCAATTGATTGCAGAGAATCATCATGTGAAGGCAGAGTGTCAAAAGAATCAAGATACTTCTTCAGAGCTGCCTATGGTGCTTTTTGTGAGTACGACCGATGAATGGTACACAGACATTGCTTTCTTCCTAACTTATGGTGAATTCCCTCCACATTTAAATCAAAAAGAGAAGAGGACCGTCAAGTTAAGATCTGCAAAATACCTTTTGTGGAATAATGCAATATACAAGAAAGGTATTGATGGTGTCTTCTTGCGTTGCGTTGATAAATCACAACAGGAAAAGTTATTAGAATCCTTTCATAGCCTAGCATGCGGAGGACATTTTTCATCCTCTGTAATAGCATATAAGATCTTATGGGCTAGGTATTATTGGCCTACTCTTTTCCGGGATTCAACAGAATGGGTGTCTAAATGTGAAGCTTGTCAACATTTCGTTGGTCGTCCCAAGCTAGCATCTCTTCCTCTCAAGCCTCGTGGTGATTGAAGAACCTTTTTGCCCAATGGGGGATTGATTTTATCGTAACATTGAATCCTCGCCTTCCGAAAGTCTGGACACAACTATGTGCTGACTGCTACAGATTATTTTACCAAGTGGGTAGAGGCTGTACCAATCAAGCAAGCGACTTCTGAAGCTGTTTGCAAGTTCCTGAAAGAAAACATAATCGCCAGATTTGGTGTGCCTCATAAGATCGTAGCGATAATGCCTCTAACTTCTCGTCACATGAATTAACAGAATTCTGCTATGGATTCGGCATTACTCTGGCTCATTCATCTGACTATTATCCCCAGGGCAATGGGCAAGCTGAGTCCAAAGAATAAGAATCAAGTTACTATAATCAGGAAACTAGTAGAAGAAAATCGAGGGACATGGCACAAAGCATTGTATGATGCGTTGAGGGCTGATCGGATCACTCCAAAGCAAGCCATAGGGATGTCCCCTTTTCGGTTGCTATATGGGATTGATGCTGAAATTCCTATCTCGAGAATTGCCGGCCTTACGCGAAAACGGTGTCAAGATGTAGCTTTTCGAATTCTATCGAAAAGAGGGTTATGTACCTAACCAGTGCTAGAAGAAGAGTGAATTAAGGTGGTTGATCGTATAGCAGATCATCGAGAGCGGGGTGAAGAAGATTTTCGATAAAAGTCAAAGCAGCGCAACTTCCAATTGAGACCGGTGTTGCTTTGGGATAAAAGGAGAGAACAGAAAGGAATGCATGGAAAATTTGATTCTTTATGGAAAGGACCTTTCAAGATCCACGAGTTGAATGGTGAAAATAGTTTCCTTCTATCATATTTGGATGGAGGGTTACTCCCTTTGCCTTTCAGTGGACAACATCTAAAGTTGTTCTACCATTAATGCAAGATGCTCTCTTGCATTGTACATATTTTGCTTTTTGTTGTGTGTTTGCTTTTGGTTTTCTTTCTTTCTTTCTTCGTTTTGTTTTGTTTTGGTTTTCTCCTTGACCCCGTAGCCTAATGAATAAGACCAGAGATTCTGAGTTCTCTTCCTTTGGTATTACAAAGAAAGTCCCCAACTGGAGCCAGCTGTTATCCCCGTTTTGAGTTCACGACAAAACGATCGGATAACCCCTACAAAATTTTCGAAGTGATTTTGCATTATGGCCTCTTTTAAAGAAAATCGGGTTTTCGGGTGTTACCAACAGCTTGACATAAGTTTTAACATGCTTTATGTCGCGTGACCTCCGAAATCCGAAACCCGCCTTGTATTGAAAAAACCTTTTTGAATCGGGTTTTGAAATTCAACGCATCGGAACATACCTAAGTTAAAACATGCTTTGTGTCGTCTGACTTCCGAAACCCGAGACCCGCCTTGTATTGAGAAGACCCTTTGTATTCGGGTTTTCGGAACCCCAAAGCATCGGAACATCCATGATCCAAAACATGTTTTATGCGCCATGTTCTCCGATTCCCGAAGTCCGCTAAATCCTTTGTATTCGGGTTTTCGGGGCTATGTAGCACCTAAGCACTTCATGTTTTGTGCTCTATGTTTTCCGAAACCCGAAACCCGGAATGCACTAAATCTCTTCGTGTCGGGTTTTCGGACCCCTCCAACATGCTGACATGGCATTCATGCCGAATGGTTGGTGAGTTGGCACGTGCCGAGCTGAAGTGTATTTATTACTAATTTTCTTATAAATACGCGGATTTCCACGTCATTCTTACCATTCATATTTTTAATTCGTGGATTTTTCGCATGCTCTTCCGCTTTCAAAACCCGCAAACTCGCATTGCCCGATTGGATCGTTTGTTTTCGATCTTACCTGTCTCGAATCGAAGGTATTTTTCTTCCCTTCTTTATTCTTGATTTTTATGAATCGATTGCGCGTATTTTCTTCCCAATTTCTTGCCAGTTGTTGAAGGTTTTCTTCCCTTCTTCTTCTTTACGTGTTGTTTTGGAAAGGGTTTTGGGTTTTTAGGGTTTATTTTCTTTTGAGACTATCAATTGATGTTGTTTCTTCCCAAAATTCTAATTATATGCATGATGTATGGAATATGAATAACAAAAGAAAGGAAGTTGTATATGTGGAAATACAGAAAGACTTTGCTTTTGCTTCTCGGTTTTTTGAAGACTGCTTTTGCATTCAAAGGCCCGAGTATAAAGGAAGCTTGAAGTATCGGGGTTTCTCAACATTCGACCTCAACAAGTAAGTGTCGGGAATCTCCAAAGAGAGTCCGCATCAAAAGTGGGCGCCGGGCTTCCTCCCATTGTCCGCCATTACAAGTGAGTGCCGGGTTTCCGCCGCTTTCCGTCATCAAAAGCAAGTGTCGGGCTTTGCCAAAGTTCCGGCGATCAAACTTGTTGGGTTCTCGTGGTTTTTTCCGACATCCTCTTCAACGTGTCGGGTTCTTCTCTTCTTCCAGCGCATTCAAGATCAATCGGGATTTCCGGTTTGAACAAGATCACCTAAGTTCCGAGTCTTTCTCCTTCCACATTCTTCATGTCGAACCCCTGGTCCATCTCGGAGAGAAGGCCGAGAAGTCTAGCAGGATGAAGTACAAATTTAAGAAACCGAATCCCCATCATATATTGATTGTAATTATGATATCGTGGGATACCGAACTTGCAACATAGATATGGATGACTTTTGGAATAGGGTGAAGAGTTCTTCTCAAACCCCATGGATGATGGCTTTAGCTAACAAAGTGGCTTGCCCCTCGCAAAGAAGCTTTCCCATGTCCGCCCAATGTCCAGAGTTTGTTTTGGCTTGTGCGTCCTAGTTACGACTCTGGATTCTCGCTCAAGAAAGGAATCAGTTGGTGAGGTAGTTATCAAACTAGATGGAGCTTATTTTGATGATCTCCTGAAACTACCTAATTTCGAGGAGTATGGGGACCTAAATATCAAGTCGGCTCAGAAGGCCTGGGACAGTAACCAGGAAAATTGCATTAAGGATGTCAATAAGAAGTTCTTGGTCAAGGCAAAACCAGTAATATCTAGATTTCCAAGAACTATTCCTAGATGTGATTTCATACAAGAAATCAATGACATTATCACCCTGCTGAGCCGGGTTTTTGGCTTGCCGGAATCAAATTTATTTCATGGATGGATGTATCAGTTTATGGTCACCATCAAGAAGAACCAGCAAGGGATTGACTGGGGAACCCTTATCAGTAATGAGATTGACTCTCAGATGACGACGGTCTTATCGACCGGAAAGTTTTATATGTTCTCATATGTGGCCTATGCAGCAGCTGGAATGAGGAGCTATCCCGGACTGGATACTAAAGGGAGAGCTATCCCGGATAAGGATACCAAAGGACAAGGATCATTTTAGAGGGTAAATGAGCTTAAGGAAAAGTGGAGTAGACAAGGGTTGATGAAGTTTTGATTAAACTCTCAACATCCTACCGAATCTCATACCATCTTCTTCTCTCGCTATCCGGGGATAGATTGATACTAATAGGATTTGATTTCTCAAATCGAGCAAGCATAAGGCAAGAGTATCCTTCCCAATTTCTATTGGGAGATATACTTGATTGAGAAGATTGAACTCCAAGAGAAATTAAAGAAGGGTGGTTGATGAATGGATCCAAAAGTTGCTCCAACATCAAGCAGGAATGAAGTAATTCAAGACGGTGGTGAAAGTTCAGGTTAACTATTGGGGAGATTCGGGAAGGAAGGAGAGAAGATGGATGAGGAATTCATCAAGAAATTGGATGCTTGATTTGACTTGTGAAGCTCTCCAAGTGCTAAAGCAAATACCAAGACATCTCTTGGTAGAAGAAGGCGTTCTTCCACATACGTATAAACACTTTCACCGACCAAGGCCATCAAGTTCGAGTAAAGATCTCAACGAAGCTGCAAAGCAAGTTGAGAGGATCAAGGGATAAATTGATCGATGGGAAAAGTGATCCGGAAGAAGAATTGCTAAAGATTTGTCCAAGGTGTCGGTTGGGAACTCGTATCCTATCGCCAGATGATCTCTTCAAACAAGTTCAGAATCTATTCAAGATGAACTCCGTATACGGATTTGACCTCAAAGTCATTGGTCAGTTTGTAAGGATTGAGCACACTTTAGAGGCCTTAAGAAAGCTCAAGAAAGGATTGAGAAACTTCCTAGCATCGCCAAAGGATGTTCATGAGACCTGCGAAATGTGGAATGATCATTCCACTGCACCTGATGAGAATGAAATGCAAGGCATTATTCGGAAGTTCCAGGAGTTTCAGAACAAACAGTCTCAGCTGGAGGAAGAGAAAGAAGAAGAAGCAAAAGATGATGATTCGGATTAAGTCCCAACGTCCCATGTCATTTCTATTTTTAGATTGACATGTCTTTTTTATTTCCGTTTTGTCATATTTTTGATTCATACTTTGACTTGATCTCCTGCGTGAGAGTCATGCAAAATTGAACTCCAGTTAACATGCTACTTTTTAGGATCTGTCCTGTTTTATCTCTAGTTCCTTTTGTTATAAATAAGGGATGCCTGTGCATTCAAAAGGGTCGAGAATTTTTGAAGCATTAAGAGCCTATTGGAAAGAAGAAAAACTTTGTGTTTTCTTTCAATCATTTTGAAGAATAGAAGTTGATATTGTTTTGCAGACTTTGTGTTGTGAAATATATCTTATTTAAGACAAAGTTGTTCTTATGTTCATGATCTTAAAGCTATTCTTTGCATAGAATCTCAGTGTTTCTAATTATCTCGGACACTATATCTGTGATCTAAAACTCGTATGATTATTTCGTGCTCTGTGTTTACTCGAAAGAAAATACGTTTCTCCCATTTCTTTTCTACCGTGCTTCTTTCACTGTAACAGTTTCTAACCTATTTCACTTACGAAAGCAATATCCTTGAATCGTGTGTGAATGTGGATTTCGGGATTTCATCCCAACCCCCAATGGTTAGATTAGTGTGAATATTGTATATATTATTTACCGTGTTTTAGATTAGCAATAAACAGGCAGCCTCACCTGTCTTTGAGGAGGGATTTAATCCCATGTACTGTGGTTGAACCTCATATTTTGGTTTGACAAAATATCCAACCAACAGTACATCTTTGCACCCTAGCTATAACCTTCTTACGCGCCTTCCTACCCTCAGTCACATATTTCTCTTGAGTGCACTTCCTTGTGCTCAATTACCTTGTCACACCGCACCTTCCACTAGTAGTTGTTATGGCCTCTGCTTACCTCACGTTATACCTGTCCCTTCATCCATGTCCATCTTTGGTCACTTTTTAGAGGAAATCATTTGACTTGAAAATAACCAAGATTCATCTTATTCCTTTCACCTTTCAATTCCTGAATCTTTTACTTGGATATTGACAACCACCCCACACTAAAAGTATGTGCAATCCTCTACGTATAAACATGCTTCCTATAGTAATTAGCTTCATGCACGCAAGCGCACTTATTACACAAGAACAATAACTAAATTGACAAATCATAGCAATAAGGAAGGAATTACATTAAGGAAATATAGAATTGAAAACCTAATCTAAATGGCAATACTACCTTATTACAAACACTAAGAAGACTTATTTATAGTAGGGCTTTAGCCTACTCCCGTTGAAGTAACTAGGTAACCGTGTTCCATCAAGTGCTTCTAATCGGAAAGTTCCTATTTCAAGGATGTAAGTGATAACATACAGCCCCAACCAATGTACCTTAAGTTTTCCTGGATGGCGCAAGAATTTAGAGTCATAGAGAAGTGCCATTTGTCTAATCTCAAACTTCGTGTACCTTATGTTTCACATGCCAAGCTTTCTACCTGGACTTTTCTTGCTTCTTACTCCAACATGCTATGGCTCATCACTCATCTAGCCTAATTATCTTTTCAATCCATTCTTCTAAAGCTTTCTCATCATCTAGATCTCCAAAGACGTGCAATATGAAAAGAAGGTAACATAAATTCCATAGGAAGAAGTGCTTCACGCCAAACACTAACTCGAAATGGTGTCACTTTGTTCAACCTTTTATATGTTGTTTGATATGTTCAAAGTACTACTGATAATTTATAATCCCAATCCTTTCTTCCAACATCACATATTTTTGTCAATGTCCGGCTCAAAATTTTTGAAAGCCTCAAGAATTCCATTTGCCTCGAGGATGATAGGGTGTAGTCTTATGGTGTGCAATCATGAACTCATCCAATAAAATTATGATTGTCTCATTAAGAAAATGTGTGCCTCTATCACTGGTCAAACTTAAAGGACATCCATACCTTATAATAATATTTTCCCATAGAAAACTAGCTATTTTAGCCACTATACAATCCTTTGTAGGTCCCGCTTCTACACACCTTGTCGGATAGTTCAAGTAAGTTATGATCTAGCGTGATCTAGTTCTACGCACATCCGGTGAAATAGGACCCACAAAATCTATAGCCCATTTCTCAAACGGCTTTGCGCTAGCAATAGGTCTCAGAAGCATTTCATCTCATTGACCTAGTTTTCCTAAACATTGACAATGATCACATGCATTACAAAAGTTCTTACAATCTTTATAGAGGGTCTCCCACCATAGTCCAATGAGTAGAATCTTGCACGCTGTGACATAACCAGCATAGTGTCCACCCACAATACCACCATGAGATTCTTCCATAATATCACAGTATTGCTCATGTTCTAATACACAATGATGTAATACCTCATCTCAAATGAATTTGTATAAGTCACCACCGATCAACATATATGGTACGACGCGTATAGAAAGTTATTTCTTCTCCAAGGATTTCATTCCTTCCGTGTCATCCATATTCTTAGAAAGACAATAATGTCCTCTAGTTATGATGGCATGCATTGAACTTGTATAACTATGCATCCGACATGGCATCCTCAATTACCTCGTGCTTATTCTCATGATCGTATTCTTGATAGATGGTCTAGTCCAAAATTACTTTTTCCTAGTTTTACCACTCCTTTGAAATCAAATTGTTGAAATAAAAGAACCCATCGACATATGCACCCTTATAAAATAGGTTTATTTAGCAAATACTTCAATACCATGTGATCTGTATAAAAGATGAATGGTGTAGCTAGTAGGTATTGGTGGAACTTATGCAAGGCATAGATCATTGACAAAACTTCTTGCTCTCGTAGTTGTGTAATTCTCGTTCTATAGGAGTCACTTTCTACTAGTAAAATAGATAGGATGATCTAAAATACCTTCTCCAGTTGAGCCAACACCACACCAATGACCATACCAGAGGGTGTCAACATGTACATGAAATGGTTTATTCCATGAAGGAAAATGCGAGAATAGGCACGGTAGTAAGTTTCTCCTTCAATGTATCAAATGCGTGTTACTTTGCTTGTTCTCCCCAAAGAGAACATACGTTTTCCTTTTAGTAACTCTACTAATGGTGTGACAACTTTGGCGTATCCTTTGATAAACTTTCTATAATATCCTATATGACCCAAAAATATGTGCACCTCACTTTGACTGGTAGGCTCCCTTAGGCCTATAATGACCGTAACCTTTGCTAGATCAACCAAAAAACCCTCCTTACAGATTATGTGTCCTATAAGTATCCAAAATGGTGTAGCAATTATGCACTTCTTGATGTTCAAAGAGATACTCAACTGTCTACACCATTCAAACATTAAGTGCATTGTCACAGTGATCCTTAACTAATCCATACACCATCCAATCGTCTAAATATACCTGTAAGAAGTTGTGAATAAATTCCTTGAATGCTTGGACAACTATGCACGAAAATACAACAAGCATATTTTTTAGACCAAAAGGCATGATAGTATAGGTGAAGCTACCCCATTCAGTAGTAAATGTAGTATTTTCCTGATCCTCCTAGGCAATTTGGACTTGATGATACCCAGAGAACCCATATGTAAATGAATAGATTTCGTGCCCTGTAACTCCTAGTATTTCCTCAATGAATGGCATAGGAAATGGATCAGTTACACATGCAACATTCAACTCCTTATAGTCCACGCATATTCTAATCCATCCATCCTTATTGATACTGATGACCATTGGACTAACCCATTATGACTCATCAAGGGGCTTGATAATCCCAGACTTCAACATGTTATCAATCTCTTCTTTGAACTTTTCACGCAAGTTGGGGTTCATTCGGTAAGGCCTCTTTCTAACCGGGACATGCACCCTCTTAAGCTTTATCCTCATCTCCCCTAACGATTCATGCACACCTTTAAGTTCATGGTAACCCCTAGGGAATAATTCCTGTAATCCCTTAGTAACTCTATGATTTTTTCCACTTCATATTCTTACAAATAGTCTCCAATTATGGCTTCCTTAGGCTCGCATCCATTCCAATATTCACCCACTTTTTCTGCATAGGTTCATGATAGGTGCACATGGTTTTATCCACACTATCCATTACCTCACACCTTCCTCGTAAATGGTTTATATCTAGATTATCTACTTCCTTGTCATCTACTAAATAGACCATTTTTCCTTTATCTTTCTCAAGGTAAGCATGTTGAAGTAATGTTGCATCGGCCTCTAGGTTCTTCACCAAAATGCACTCCTGAGTCTTCCTTATCTAATAACTTTTAAAGGATTTCTTCAACCTTAGTGCTATCTCCCATAGTTAAGTACTTTATAACTTTAAATGCTTCTTCCACTGGAGGCTTTGTAGAGAATAAATCAAACATTTGGGCTATCCCGCAATTAAATTCTACCAATTTCTATTTTCTCTATGGAGTTATGCATACACATACCAAGCATGTGCGTAGTCTTATAAAGTGGAATAAAATTGGTGCACCCATAGCGAAGGTGGTAAAGCTTCCTTCCTTTCTGTCCAAAGTCTCTCACACTTCTGAATGTGGTGTTGAATAGGTTGATTACTATGATAAGTACTTGATTTGAGTAGGTGCATTGCTCTTGAATAACCTAGTAGTAAGAGCAATCCCAATTTCATTCCATCCGAAAAGATTATCCTTGTGGGTCACCCACTAGCATGCTTTCTATCCCACGTAGTGTATATGCTAGCATAGTTCTTCTTTCCAGTGGGTCTATCCACTATTCTTCCATGGTGTGTAGGAATACCATGGGATCCCCTTCTCTTGTGTAACAAGGTACTGAGTTGTTTCCTATTCTCCTAACATAACGTGGTTTTGTGCCTCGAGGAAATATGCTCTTTACTTCACACCCTACCAACTCGTAAGTGTTGTGAGCCTAATTGTCACAAAAACACTTGTAGTATCACTAATAGACTATGCATCCTCCCAATATATTATTTTTTCTTTGGTTGGCTCAATCATCTTTGGATCTTGGATGGTTCGTACATAAATCCTATTCAAATATTCTTCACTTAAGGGCTCAACATAGGGTGCAAATTTTCCATCTATCAAAGGGATAATAACTCTTTCCTCTTTGTTTTCAAAACTGATATAGCCCTTGTTGAACCAAAGATCAACATTATTTGCATAGCACCAAGGACACCCCAATAGAGCTGGGAAGCTATCTCGAATCTTCCAAATGCTAAAACCCTCAAAGTCTCCAAAGTGAACTTGGCTCTTTGTATGGTAATGGATGCATCCTTAAAAACTCTAATGGGAGTGGCCTTAGTCCAATTAGTGATGAATAATACATTAGAGGATGGCTGCAATGAGGGTCTTCCCATTTGTACCCATGCGTCCAAGGTAAGAACATTGATTTCTATGCATGTATCAATCAGTATATTACTCAATAGCCACCCATCCAAAACAACATTCAAAGTGATTTCCTTGTCATAATCTAGGCATTCACATCAAAGGATCTGCCATCCAGTCTCGACTTGTACATAGAGTGTTTCCTTTTAGCTAATCCCCTAATAGTGGAATGATGTTTTTCCGGTGTAACATTTTACACACTTCCTCAAGTCATTTATATCAGCTTTGGACCATCTCCATGCTTTTTTCTACTCCTTTAAGTATTTTATCTCACCATGAAGACTCCTTATAACTTCCATGGTTTCCTGATAAACCTCCTTCTGATAGGTAGGATTTGGGTACAATGCATGAAGAACTTCTCCTTTAGTGATGGTATGTTTCTGCTGTAATACTTCCTTGACACGTGTTGCCTCAACGTGGGTCATGATCTTCACTTATAAAGACCCTAGATTATGCTTCCATCTTGGGCATCCATTGATTTTCCATAGTGCGCTATATCTTAACCATCCTCATACCTTTGTTTTCTTGTTTATGTTGCTTACTCAGATGCTCATATAAGTCTAGTAACTCCTCATAGCTATGGTTCTTCCTACAGAAAGAACATGTAATATTCTAAGGACATTCATCCTCGTAGTGGTCGAGATTTACATGTATAACATGTTCCACAAGGTAAATCACTTCTCCCACCACCATGGCCTTGTCCTCTAAATCCACCGGTGGTATCCTCGGCTTTTGCCACAACATCCTTCAAAATGCTCTTCATTCCGATCATAGCGCACTTGATTGTGATCCTAGTCTTGATGCTCATTCTTGCCTTTATCTAAAAATCTCGTCTATCATACACCAATATCTATAAAGCATCATGGATCTATCCAATCGACAACAATCTTCCATGTCATGAGTCATGGACCTACATATTTTACAGTAGCTTGAAATGTTCTTCCTTATCACACGTTGTAATAATGGGTAGTGGCTAGCATCATGGTTTAAATGGCATATTTCACAATCTATCAAAGAACGAGCACACTATTCTCATGAGGACAAATATCCTTTGTGTGACCTTCTACTTCACAACTGCAGGCACCAAATCCCTATGCATGTCTCTCATGTGTTGAATTTATCGATAGTTTCTCCAACTATTTTTCCATGGCCGCTATTTTTGCTTCTAAAAACGAGCTCACCCTAAAAGATATCATGCTTCTAACTATCTCAACATGTAAGGTTGCTTCAAGTGCTTCACACGGATCAATGTACATCTTATGTGATAATTCCTCCTAAAAGATGTAATCAAGCCCCCAAAAAACCATTGTGCATGTTGGCTTACATGTATGTCATAAGAAAGCTTAGATAACAATGTTTTAAACTCAGCATCATACTCTCTAACACTTTCGGTAGTTCCTTGATTAATATAATTGAGCGCACTTATACTCTTCTCGATCAAACTCGTGGATGTGAAAATCTTTGAGGAATACATCTTTTAAATTTGTATAGTGTATGCAAGTCTAATAAGGATCAAACTTTCTGTACTAACCGTGTCTATGCATGCCTTTGTAACGTAGTAGAACTTTGGCTTTCCCTACACTCAGAAGTTGTGATTTATTTTACACACCATAGTATTTCACACATATGCACATGTTCAACAACATCTTTTATGCCCCTATACTCTGGAAGATGAAGAGACATCTCCATGTAAATATTTTGGGGTTGGTCTGGACCTTGCCCACCTGATCCAGAACCTCATGTGTTTACCCTGCCTCCTGAACCACCAGATCCAGTGGAACTTGAGCTACCTATGCCTCCTAATCCTGAACCTATGGCTGGTGTTGGACCAGAAGATGTACTTCCATGTGTCCCAATAGTATAACTGAACTATACCTTGACAAAGATGTGAAATGTTAACATTTCCGTAAGATAGTCCAAAAATCAGCACACTTGTATTCTACACTGATGATACACCTAAAAGTACTCCCATATAACAACAAAGTCATTTGTGCTACCATTACTGTACCTCTTATAATACTCACTCCTACTCTTCCACTATTGGAATTAGAGTGCTGACTACTTGTACTAAATGTTGGAAAACCAAGCGCAAGGGCAAGGTTTCTAGGTGGATTCGTATGCGCGCCCATGGCCCATTTCATCTTTGTGGCATGCTACTACATGAGGTTGAGGATGGTTCCCTATCATGATTTTCCAAATGGGGGAGTTCCTAAGGCTCAGGTTCCACATCTTCTGCATGAACTTCAAACCCTTCCCGAACTATCTTTCTCCACAATATTATTTTCTCTCGCAACCTCCCGCTGCTTCTTGATCTCCCTCTCACATGCCTCATTATACTTAAGCTACCTTTCCTCTCTCTACCTTTCTTCTCCTAGGTCTTCCATCATTCACCAAACTTGCTCTTGCCCCCGTGTGTGGTGTGGTTTAGTTAGCCATCGGTTTACTCTCCAGATTAAAAGTTACCATCATGATCTTGATTGCCCATGGAATTCTTTTGCGGGTAAGTTCCCTGATATCGTAAAAACTAGAATTCAGCTACCTCTGACACGAATAAGTGGAAATTGAGTATTCCAAGATATAACTATTCAAGACACCACAGAACCATGTATCCACATCTCGAGTCCAAATCAGATCAATATTGTAAAGAGCTTGAAATTCTTCCTACATCCAAACAAGTGCATGATACCTCCAATTCCACTTAGATGCATAAGCAATCAACCACTCATATAATTCTATTGGAAAGATAACAAAAATATCTCATATAAACTATCATACAGATTATGCTTCACCCACACACATGCATTAAACTCAAATACAAAGTCAATCACCATGTGTATTCTTCCTCCGATCATGTATCCATTCTTCAATATTTGCTAAGGTTAACTAGTATGTGCTCATCGTGAACCATCATAAAAAAACTCAAAAAGATGTCCAGAAATGTAACCAATGACGCAACCTAGAATTCAGTAGTACAAGCCCAATAAGATCGTAGACATGCTCGCACATCACTCACTTCCTAGACCGAGCACTCACTCGAAGCATGCAAAGGTACCAGTCCTCTTTAGGGTTGTTGTTGCAGGGTGTTAGCATGATGAAGACTTAACACATGCAGTTCCATTACTAACACATCATTCTACAGAGCATGCCAAATCTATATCTAAGGGAGAACAAAATTAAGTATTAACCATGATGAGATCAGGAACATACTAGATTCAAATACACACAAAACTAACACTTAGATTTAGCCAATATCCTCCATTATATTAAATGTAATAAGTATACAAAAGCTTCATTACATTAACAATAGTATGTGTATAACAGATTTAGTAGAATAATCTCACTACATCTCCATGTATGCATATGTCTATCCCTCTTGATCTCTCTCTCTACTACACAGTTTACTACATACTTATAAGGGTGGGGACTTTCCCTTCACCACTTATCCAATCCCAAAATAGGTCACATGCTATTATTAGCCATGCTTCATTACAAAAATAGCCACACATGCAAGTGCGCTAGCAATAGATTACTGGTAGTTAACTATAGTGATAATTCTATTCCTACATTGTATCCATGCAAAGTGCTTTGATTCCGATCCTCCAAAATAGCTAATGTTTGGCATGTACGTATCTTCCTCTTTTGTGTGCTCGCATGCCATCTCTAAAAATAGACCTTCATGATAAAAAAATGGCTAAATCTTGAAAGCTAAACTTTTTCTCTTCACGGGTGTTCTCCTTATCCATTTGCACCTTTGAATATGACCTGCTTTCCTACGTCAACTTCTTGTGTGCCTTATATTAAGTGTTCTCTTATCAACATTACCCCACACTAATTTCATTGTTACCTCGACAATGGTTATCTCCAAAATGAATCAAAGAATAGAATAATAGAAAGAATTTGGATGAATGAAAGAATGTTTTTAATCTGCAGTTTCTTCTTCTACAACCTGACAAATTAATTTAGGATATTCCTCCTTTATCTTGGCCTCCAAGGTCTACCACTCAATGAGTGCTTCCTCTACTTTTTCTGGAATGTCCACAACAATGGACTCTAGTTCCTCCTACATAATTTCTCCTTTTTCATTCTTTAAGACCAACACAATATTGGACATTGCGCTCATCCTTCCTCTAATGAAATCCATCTTCTATGCAATGAGTTTCCTAAGCTCTTCTAGCTGATTTTTGTGTGGTTCTTGGGCTACTGCTAGGGCCTCATGCTTCTATTTAACCAATGCTAATCTTTCTACACAACCCAATGTGGCGTTCTTCATCACTTTCTCGACCTCATTTTTCTCCCCGTGGTTTTTATGTTGATGATTGCCTCTGAGCCAAACAAATGTTCAAGGCTTGGTCTTCCTTTGTTAGTTCGTCCCTTAGTGCTTACAATAGTCCTTCATATGATGCAATCTTTCACATCACTGAAGCCTTTTCTCACTCTACATCTCGTGTTGGATCCTTTGGCGCTGACATGTGCAGAGGTTCATCTTCAAGCACTAAGTCCACCAATGTACCTACATAGTGTATTGCCGAAGGAAATGTCTTTGGTACCTTTGGCTCTAAGTGTGGCCTATCTTTTATGACATTATCACCAATTTCCTCTACAATGCTAATAAATACAGAGTTCTTCTTCTATGCTAAGTCTCTTTCCTACGTTAGGCACACTATCTCCTCATCCTTAGTTTTGATCTCTCCCCTTAATGCCCTAATTGTGGCAGCCTTGTCCATAGTCCACGATAGCACTAGAGAAAGAGGGATGAACACTATCTGTTTACAGTGAAAATGAAAGGAAAGGCGTCAAGGAGGCTAGGAATGTGTAGCATAAATAAGATGCATTTACCGTATCATTTTCATGGAATAAAACTACAAAATGGAGTTGCAAGGACGCGAGTGACACAACATACACGTAATGTAAAAAGGCAATAAGAAAGAATACAAACATGCTTAGGACAAAGAATAGTCACAAAACAATGCTTCCATTATTTCCAGAAATGCACATTATTCATAATGGTGAAAGAGGTCAATATCCACATGCACGAGCCAGATATAGAGGTCTGTGAACTCGAAATATAGAAATACTGAATTCCTTAACCAAGTGCATAAGGATCCAAAGTTTCCAACCTTAACAATGATCCCAACTCTTACATTTATAGATGAATTGATGGAAGAAGAAGAGGAGGGAAAACCTGATTTGAAATACAACCACCAACAAGAAGCATTCAATGCCTACAAATCCTCCTAAAAATATGTCAAATACATTTCCCCAAGTTTTTTTGGCATGTTGGAGAAGGAAAGAGGGGGATCATATCAAATCAGGTGGTTGGAGTAATCGACATGCTACTCATTAATGCCTAGAAAGAAATTTTCCCATTTCTCACCTACCAGATCCACCAAGAATTTGAATTTGAATATCTAGCACTATAGCCTACATCAAGCAGCTATTGATTGAGACTAGGCATGCATGCCGATCAGCTCAGAGCAAAATATATGGTTGTCATAATATTTTCAAGGTTTCCATGCACATACATTAGACATGTGGCATCCACCGATTGACTGAAAATGATGACAACTGTGAAAAAGTGTTTTGTTATTTCTGCCACATGTCACTCATTGATTTTCTTGTAAGGATTTCACACCTATTAGCACACTTTGACTTAGTGTGTGTGGCACACTCAAACATGTTAGAGAATGACATAGCACAAAAATGTGCATAGAGGAGGGCACAAAGGTATGCATGGAAGAATGAGGTGTGGGAATAAGGCAGAAGGAAGGCGTGCACAAATTTCAACATGCGCATGGGAAATGGAGAAAACTAGTGAGCAGGAAAATGTATGGTTAAGGCACAACTATTACAAGGTAATGTGCAGGGCAGCATGAGAGGGCAAGTGACTTAGCTGATTGAAGCAAGTGCAAGTGCAAGCGCAGGATGAATAACTGTAGAAGAAGATGAATGCACAGAAGATGAAGAAGGAAAATGGAAAAAGAGGAAAAGGAAAAGGGAAAGGGAAGAAGGGAAGGGGGTGCAAGGAGGAAACAATGACCAAGTGAATGTGCCAAGGAGACAACTGAGGTGTGTGCAACTTATAATGAAGATATCTGAGCCAAAATATGTATGTAAGTTGTCCAAATAACTAGGAGAGTTATTTGATAACAATTTTGGTGACTTTCCGGGGCCATCTTCCTGCTAGATGAAGGAGATCAATATCCTAGAGCATCCATTGGGCATGGAGTCTACTATGTAATCATGAAATTATGATCTTTAGCTTTGAAGAATTTCCTCTAAAGTCACTTGAAGGATCATTTCTCGACTTTACTAATCTTGAATCCTACAAAATTTTAAAAGAAGACAAACACCTTGAAAGAAAAAAGAAGAGCATGCATGAAAGCACACGAGAAGAAAGAACTATGTACAAACAAATGATGTGTGCACAAACACACTTGGAGGAATTAAAACTACTCTAATATATACAAAATGATGCAAAAACTTAATGGAAGGGTTTGAGATAGATCCCATTTATTGGGATTTACAACGCACCTCCATCAAGATGAGTTAACTCAAAAGAGTTAGCCTCCTTGCATGAACTGATGATGTATGGGCCACTCCAAAGTGCATCAAACTTTGAATGGTGCCCTGGTTTAGCTCATCAAGATCCCATTTCAAGACCAAGTCCCCAACTTTGAAAGCTTGAGGCCTAGCCTTTCTATCAAACCATTTCTTTATTGTTGCTTGTTGATGTTGTTCTAGCTTGATCATGGCAGAGTTCCTTGATTCTTCAAGATTAACTAGCTCTGTCCATTCTGATTTCTCTTTGGTCTGCGCCTTCAAACTCCAGCTGTTGGGAAAGCACAATGAGTTCAACTCAAGTGTCAAAGGAAGGGTAGCCTCCTTTCCATAGAAAATATTATAAGGTGAAGTTCCTATTGCTTTTTAACTCTGATTCTATCTTCCTCGAGAGCATGCAGACCTTTGTATGCCACTATCTTTGGTTGATGTTCATTGTGTGCTTCATGATCCTGATCAGGTTCTTATTTTTGACTCTTCCAAACCATTTCCTTGAGGGTAATAGTTGGAAGAAGTCTTCAATAGATGCCCAATTTAGAGCCCAATCAAGTGATTTTAGTGCCAAGGAAGGATTTTGCATTATCAGAGATAATGGTTTGAGGAATGCCAAACCTTGTGACTATACCTTTGAGAAATTCAAGGATGACTGACTCAGTTGATTCCTTGAGCACGACAACTTTATCCATCTAATAAAGTAGTCTGTAGTTGTTAGTACCCATCTATGTCTAGTGTTTGAAGGTGGATTGATCATGCCTATGAAGTCAAGACCCCATTACGCAAAAGGATGATCCACTTGGATTGGTCGAGGGGAAGCACTGCCAATCTCTTCTTTCTATAAAGAAAGTGCATTCTTTGCATTTTTGACCCACTTGTGTGCATCTGCAAATATAGAGTAGGCCAAAAGATACCTACCATTATGATTTTCATTGTTGTAGTCTTGGTAGAAAAGTGTCCACCAGAGAATCCATCATGAAATTTACTAACACTTTTTCATTTTGCACGTCATTGATACACCTTAACAACACACCATCAAGATTCTTCTTGAAGAGAAGTCCATCAATCAAAACATAAGGGATAGATTGTAACCTCAGATGTCTTCTCTTTTCCTTGTTTAAGCCAAGAGGGTATGTGCCCTCGGAAAGGAATGTGATCATGTCCTTCATCCAATCACATGCAGCAGATCTATATTCTTCTCAAGTTCTGCATGTGGGAGAGCTTCATCAAGAAATAATGAAGTCTCAAATTCATTGTGGCATCCTCAACAAGTTACTTGCAGAGTGCACTACCTCTTACTAGCTTTTTGGGCTTTGATAGTCACATCATACTCCATGATTTTGGTCACCCATCGTGCTCTCTTTTCACTAATTTCTACTCCCATGATGAAGTCTCTAACATAAGAGTGGGAGACTAACACCTTGATATGATTTGTGGCGAGCATACTTTTGAACTTCTTGAGCACACGCATGATGGCAAGACTTGTTTCTCCATGTGACTATATCTTAATTCATAATCCTTCAGTGTTTGGCTAAAGAAAGCCACTTGGTTATTCTAGCCCTTGTTCATTTTCTTGTGTTAGGACAACAACAACACTCACATCAATCGCCCATAAGCATAAAGGATAAAATCCTTTAATAATTCAGGTTGATGAGTGTTGGCACGCACAAGCAATCTCTTGCTTGATTTTTTTGAAGATTTCCTTTCCTTCTGTTGTCCATCTAAAATTTATGTCCTTTTTTGAGCATCAGGGTGATGGGTCAAACTAAGTCCTACAAAGTTAGGAATAAAATTCCTAACAAAATTGATCTTACCAAGGAAGGACTCATAAGGCCTTTTTGTGCAGCTGGTAGGGAAAGAGCTAGGATGGCTGAAAACACTCAAGATCAATTGTGATGCCATCCTTTGAAACCACATGGCCCAAGAGCTTTCCCTACGCCACTGTAAAATTACACTTCTTGGGGTTAAGAGATACCCCATACCTTTTCTACATCTCTCAAATACTTTCTCCAGTGTGCCATGTGATCCATGCTTTACTTTGAGAAGATTGTAATGTCATCAAGGTAAACCAAGATGAACTCATTGATGTAACCTTTGAAGGCAATGTCCATGGCACGCTGAAATGTTGCACCCACATTTGACATACCAAAGGGCATCTTCTGATATGCATATGTTCCCCACTTGGTTGTAAATGCTGTTTTGAATTGATCCTCTTCCTTGACCAGATCTGATTGAAACCAAATACCCATCCAACATTGAGAATATTTGTGCACAGCCACAATTCTAAGAATCTACTCCATTGAGGCAAAGGATAATGATCCTTTAGAGATGCCTTGTTCAAATCTCTGAAAATCAACACAGAGTCTGATTTCACCATTCTTCTTGTGCACTAGAACTAGATTCATGACCCAGGTAGAGTACTTGATGGGAAATATCTTCACCTCAATGAGTTTGGATAAATCCTTCCTCATGAGGGGCTCATCTTTGATTGACTCGTCACTTTTTTTTTTCTAATGGGCTTGATACCAGATCAAGGTCAATGGAGTGTTGAGAAACACTTGATCAAAACCTTTGAGGTCTTCATACTCCCATGAGAAGATATCACTATATTTTTGACAGAGAGAGATGAAGGCCTTATTTTTCATCATGTGCACAAGCTTTACTAAGAAACAACTCCTTTCCATGCAATAGTGACTAGGAGAGTAGTCTTCTTACACACGCATATAATTTTCTTCACCCTTGAACTCATCATCAAGGCTAAACATTTTCTCTAAGGTGACCAACCCTTTAGGCAACTTATTTTCTTCAATTGTATTACTTGGTCACCATAGTTGTCATGCAAATCAACTTGCATACTTGATGAGAACTCAACTTCATTCTGATGAACTAGATGATCTACGCATGCATCATTCATATCAAACACTTTCCAACTGATGTTGTTATCTAGAATGGATGGTCTAATCACCATCTTAATGTGTTGAGTGTTTCCTTTGAAAAATCCTCAACAAGAGAGAACATGAACCAAGCACAACCATTTGATCAACTTCCTTATTCATTTTACGTGGCACCACCTACATATTTAGAGCATCAAAGCTCTCAAGAGGTCCCAAACTCTATGTTTATAAGCTTTTGAGAAGCTTATTCTTTTTCATGCACTTTTTGGTGACTTGGTGGATAACCAATTCTGTGTCCCCAAAGATCTACAACACCTTAATCTTCTTCTTTTCAGCAATAAGAAACCATGCACCAATGCCTCATACTTTGCCACATTGTTAGAACATGTAAATTACAACTTGTGTGTGAAGAATAATTTCTCATCCTTAGGGAAATGAGAATGACTCCTACTCCCACACCATTTCTACTTCTGATCCATCAAAGTATAACTTCCATAGACTAGGTTCTCTTCACTTTGCTTGAGCACATGGGCACACAACTTCTTCTTCAAGAATGTAATAAGTACCAAGCCCAGTTTCATAAGCTTCCAACTCTTCAACATATGGGTCAAATTTATGGTGCCTCTCTACCCACTCATCAAGTACTAGATCAGAATAGAAGGTGGAAGAGGTGTGTCTCTTCAAAACTCGAAGCTTGTTCTTCTTGGATTAAACAATTGGCTTGAGAGGGGATGGGACATATGACTCTACATGATAGGAAAATATTGGCTCAACTTGTATGGTAAACTAAGGGTACCATACCTTGTCTTGAGTAACATATGGGTCCAATCAGAAGACAAGTAACCACCCACTTTAGTGATAAAATATCTCTTGACAAACATAAGGAAAACAAAGGGGGTAGATCAATGATTGACACATCTTGAGTTATTATTAGACTTGGACATGCATGGAGGGTTAACTCAAGATCCTTGATGATTCCTAGGTAGTGATAGTTGAACCATCAAGTTGCAGACTCCTTTTGTCAAGGGGCTATACTTAAGACCTAAGACATCAACAATTTTCTTAGGCATGATAAAAGTACTAGCACCTGAGTCAATCATGCAGTTATGGACAAGATGTTTTCCTATGATCAAAGACATATAGAAGGGTGGGGTTTTAACAAATTTTACTTACTTTTTCTCCTCTTCTTGGCAGATATTGATAGAAGCAGTGTGTGGCTTTGATAGTTGGATCAAGCGTAAGAGTTACGCAAAGCTTCATGCAACAAGTCATGTTGAGATGGAATGGTCAGGGCATCCCACATTGTAACATTTATGTTTGTCTTCTTCATCTAGTCCACAATGCTGAATGGAAAACCCATTGACTTGTGCATTTGAGGAACAACAACATCCTTTCTTGGTTTCTGCATTGCGTAGTAGGCAGGAACCTTAAGCAGCAGCAAAGGCTTGACTTGACCTACCAAAGGAGGGGCACACAACTTCTAGGAGGAGCTTTTCATGAGCCTCACATGTGTAGGAACTTGAGAACTTTTACTACTAGATGCCTTAGCTTGCTTCCTTTTTCTTTTGAGGGTCTGCTTGTGTTGCTGGAATTATGACTCATGCCAAGACTCAAGCATTCTCTTCTTGTATCTTGTGTTGTCTACAACTTGGGCATGTGGTCTTTGTATCATCTCTAAACTTGGTTGATTGTAAAAATCCTCAACACCAAAGAACATCAAATTTTCCTCTGGAGGAGCTTCTAGCCTTTCTTGGTTATCTACTTAGGTGCACTTGTTGAAGGCTCACAATAAAGCATTCTAGATCATATAGGCTTATGCACGTGCATGCAACATTTGGCATGTAATGATATTGATTATGAGGCATATTTACAAGGAAATCACCATTTAGACTCTCACCATGTTGTTCTTTGGACTCGGGACAAGTGCTTGACTTGTGTTTCAGGCAATGGAAGAGGTGTGCAGGAGGAATAACTTGCAAAGGAAAGTGCACATTAGCATGCCATCTATCATTTTATTGGTTTTTTCCATATCTTTGATTCCCATACTATTCTACCAAGGTTGATTGCTTTGGCTTTGCACCTGATTAGAACTACCTCTGTAGGCTTGCACCTACTACTTCTTCCAATGATATGACCTTATTGGACAAGTTTCTAATCAAGGCCTTCAATTCATCATCTTATTTTTTTGTGTAGAGAGTAGATGTAGATGCAACTAGTTGTGTGCTCTACACTAGAACTAGAGCAATAAAAGGTTGGGGCGCTGGAGACATCTCTAGGAACAAGGGCACATGAGAGGCCTAGGTGCACAACTTACCACACCCGAATGAGACTTTTTTTGCCCTTATTGCAATGTTTTATGTATGCAAGCAGTAAGGTTCTACCTCCCATGGATTGAATCATGACTAAAATGTCACTATTCAAAGCCCTTAGATAGTACAAGAAAGCATGTTGGGTTATAGGCCTTACCACTTGAGGAATTTTGTCCCAAGTCTTCTAGAATCTGATGTTGAAATCAGTCATCTTCTCATTGTGCACACTTTTTTGTAGTAGTCAGCTGCTCCACCAAAGATAAATGATCTGATTTATCTTCAAAGTAATTACATAGAGTTATTCCAAGCTCATCCCAAGTAGAATAGATGTAGTCTCAGGCCACGGTACCATTGAGTGCTTTACCCTTGAAAGAGGCTATAAGAAACCTGACAACAACATCATCATGTGTGATCAAATAGATAGAGAATATATTAGCCACATCTTGAATGTGTTCAACAGGGGTGACTTGATTTTCTCCTGTGAAGTATGGAATACTTTGAGAATGCGTCATTGGCATATCATGCATGTGGTTGAGATTGAGTGGATTCCACCAAAGTGAAACTTTTGGAAAGTTCCTCGAGGAGGAGGAGGTTGAAGCACCATGGTAGGGTGTGCTTGTTTTTTTTGAGGAGGAGTAGAGTGTGCAAACCTAAGAGATGGGGATGCACATATGAAGATCTACATTGTGTTTCTTGGTGAAATCTGAGGTATTCAAAGGATCCTTCAGCTACAACTCTATCTGGTATGCACTCTTCTCATAAAAGGTGCTCAGACTACAAAACAGAGCTTTTGGAAATGTTGGGAGTCACCAAATGTGTTGAAATAAGCCTCCAAAGGATGGAAATACTAAGTTCACACACTAGAACTTAGCAATATGAAATTTAAGCTTTCACTACTTGTCCCACCGAGCATGCCAAAAAAATATTGGTCATTAAACTTACACCCATGTCTCAAATCTGGAAGAACCAAGTTGTTTGAGACAACAATGGAACCATCTCCAAGTTGTGGGACCTTGCACACTTGAGACGGATCTCTCGGAGAAGGTTAGTTCCTCTATCTATTTCTACTACTACTACTACTCCTAATGCTAAAAGGGAAAACTAAGCTAACAATGCCAAGGGACCAAGGATAAAAGGATAATATAAAGGAAAAATAATCTAAGGAAGGTGATAACACCATAAAAAGAGGGATGAACACTATCTGTTCTGAGTGAAAAATGAAGGTGAAGGAAAGGCATGAAAGAGGCTAGGCAACACATAAACAACTAAAAAACACATTTACCATATCAATTTCATGGAACACAACTAAAAATGGAGCTGCAAGGGACAGAATGACACAACAAGCAAAATGTAAAAGAAAGGCAAGAAGAAAGAATACAAACACGCTTAGGATAGAGAATAGTCACAAAATGATGCTTCCATTATTTCCAAAATGCATAATCTATTACAATGGTGAAAGAGGCCGATATCCACATGCACGAGCTAGATATAGAGGTCTCAACTCAAATACAAAAATATGAAGTCCTTAGCAAAATGTGCATAAGGATCCAAAGTGTCCAACATTAACAATGAGCCCAACTCTTACATTTATAGATGAATCCATGGAAGAAGAAGAGAAGGAGGAAAAACTCGAATTTGAAATATAACCACCAACAAAGAAGCATTCAATGCCTACAAATCCACCTAAAATCTATCAAATACATTTCCTCAAGTTTTTTGGCATGTTGGAGAAGGGAAGAGGGAGGATTAGATCAAATTGGGTGGTTGGAGTAATCAAATCTACTCATTAATGCCCATAAAAGACATTTTCCCATTTCTCACCTACCAGATCCACTAAGAATTTGAATTTGAATATATAACATTGTAGCCTACATCAATAACTATCGATTGAGACTAGGCGCATGCACCGATAAGATATCTATAGAAAAATATATGCTGAGCCGAGCACTCACTTGAAGCGTGTAAAGGTACCAAGCCCCTCTTTAGAGTTACTTGTGTAGGATGTTAGTGTGATGAAGATAAGGCATATTCAAAACCATAAATAACCATAAACATTCCACAGAGCATATTCCAAATCTAGATCTTAGAGAATCATGAATTAAACAATAACTATAATAAGATTAACCATACAAAAACCAGTTATAGTCATGTTTAACACCATTATCCATCCAACATACTCCATTACATTAAACATTGTAAAACATAGAATCTTATTACATTATAAAGTATCACCATAAGTCATGCACACATTAGATTCGACATCATAACTCTACAATAATTTCATCTCTCCACACACCCACTAAACTACATAGTTCAATACATACTTATAGAGGTGGGGAATTTCCCTTCACCACCTATGCACTTCTCAAAATAGGTCGCATGCTCATAATAACCATGCACCTTTACAATAACATGGACATATACAAGTGCGCTAATAATAGACATCCTATAGTTAACTGATAGAATAAATCCTATTATTAGTCTAAACCATGCATAGCACTTATCAACCGCTCATTCCCAAAATACCATTTGCGTGTTGCGTAAGTCTCCATCTTGATGTGTGCTCCACATGCTATCTCCAAAAATATCTCGTATCCATAAAAACAGCTAAGTCCCGAGCCAACTATTATGGTGCACCTTTCCTTTCCTATTATTCTATGCCTTCAAATGTGCATTATTCCCGCACATGAATCCAATGCGTGTCTTCTCCTTAGACAATACTATGTCTCAAGCCTCAACATTACCCCACAATAAATTATGTTGGTCTATGAAGTGGTACTACTCCCGTAAGTGAATCCAAAATTCTACACACTTGAGTTTTGTGCGAATGATGCGCTGAAAAAGGTACCTCAAAATAACAAAAAGACGTTTACTTGTCCATATATGTACTTTCTACTTTGTTGACTCCTTTTCTACTACTCCCAAAACTAGCTTATTGACTTTTGGTTGTACTAGATACTGGAAAACCAAGCACAAGGGCTAGGTTGTTAGGTAGATTCAGATGTGCACCCATGGCCCATGTTATCTCTATTAGCGCACTCCCATGTGAGGTGATGAGGGTTCCCTACTATGCTTTCCCAAATGGAGGAGTTCCAGATGCTCTAGCTCCACACCTTCTACGTGAGCTCCAAATCCTTCATGAGCCATCTCTCTCCTCAACACCATCCACTCTGCAATATCACACTACTTCTCTATCTCCCTCTCACGTGCCTCATTGTACTCAAGCCACACATTTATTTCCTTTGCCTCTCTGCCGATAGGTCTTCCATCCTTCACCAAACTTGCTCTTGCCCCCACACATGGTGGGCTTTAGCTAGTCATCGATTCTCTTCAAAATTCAGGTTACCATCAAGATCTTCATCACTAGTGGAATACCTTGTAAATAAGCTCCCCTAGGATAACATAAAAATGGAACTCACTACCTCCGGAAAGAATAAGTGGAAATTGAGTACTCCAAAATATATCTATTCAAAGAACCATGGAACCAAGTATCCACAACACATGTTCAAATTAGATCAGCATCATAGAGGGCCTGAAATTCTTCATGCATTAAGACAAGTGTATGATACCTCTAATTCCTTTTAGATGCATAAACAACCAAATAATCGTATAGCTCTACCGTAAAGATAGCAAAGAATCTCTCATATAAAAATCGTACAAATTCTTCTCCACCCACACACGTGCATCAAACTCGATCCAATGCTAAACCTCCGAGTGTACTCTTCTTCTAGATATTTTTTCCACTCCTCAAAACTTGCTAAGGTCAACCAATACGTCTTCATCACAAACCACCCTAAAAACAACCGAAAAGAGGTCCTAGAAATGGAACCAATGACACGGCCTAGAATCCATTATATAAAACCTAGGTGCATTGGCACATCACTCACTCTGAGCCGAGCACTCACTCAAGCATGCAAAGGTACCAGGCCCCTTTATAGAGTTGCTTGTGCAAGATGTTAGTGTGATGAAGATAAGGCATATTCAAAACCATAAATAACCATAAACATTCCATAGAGCATATTCCAGATCTAGATCTTAGAGAATCATGAATTAAATAATAACTATAATAATATTAACCATATAAGAACCAATTACAATCATGTTTAACACCATTATCCAACCAACATACTCCATTACATTAAACATTGTAAAACATAGAAGCTTCTTACATTATAAAGTATCACCATAAGTCATGCGCACAACAGATTCAACAACATAACTTTACAATATTTTTTCTCTTCACACACCCACTAAACTAGCATAGTTCAATACATACTTATAGAGGTGGGGACTTTCCCTTCACCACCTATGCACTTCTCAAAATAGGTCACATGTTGATAATAGCCATGCGCCTTTACAATAACATGCACACATGCAAGTGCGCTAATAATAGACATCCTATAGTTAACTGATAGAAGAAATCCTATTATTAGTCTAAACCATGCATAACACTTATCAACCGCTCATTCCCAAAATACCATTTGCGTATCACGCAAATATCCATCTTGATGTGTTCTCCACACACTATCTCCAAAAATAGCTAGTATCCATATAAACAACTAAGTCCCGAGCCAACTATTTTGACACATGTTTCCTTTCCTATTATTCTGCACCTTCAAATGCACCTTGTTCCCACACGTGAATACTATGTGTGTCTTCTCCTTAGACAATACTATGTATTCTCAACAAAGCGTAAGAATGAGGCATGGGAATAAGGTAGAAGGAAGGCATGCATAATCACAATTCACGCGAAGGAAAATGGGTCAAAATTTTGAGTGGAAATGTATGGTCAATGCGTAACTATTACAAGGTAATGTGAGCCACGTGAGAGGGCCAAGGACTTAGTTGATTGAAGCAAGTGCAAGGCGTGCGCATAGGATGAATAACTGCTAAGAAGAAGGTGAATGTGTAAAAGATGCATGCAAGGTAAGAGTGGAACAAAGAGGAAAAGGAAAATGGAAAGGGGAGAAGGGGAAGCACACAAGGGCATGTGAGGAAATAGTGACCAAGTGAATGTTCCAAGGAGACAACTGAGGTGCACACCACTTGTAATGAAGATATCTAAGCTAGAATATGTATGTAAGTTGTCCAAATAACTAGGAGATTTATTTGAATAACAGAACCGAAGCACAAGAGTGTGTCATCGGGTTATGATGGTGCAAAAATGCATGATGAATAAATTTAAATAAGATAATTGACAGTAATGATATGTATATGCTAGGATGGGGGAGTTGAAATGCTATGCCCATCAAGTGTGTGTGAAGGAGAAATTAACCAATGAGGGTGAATGTCGAGGTCCTTCACCCGATTTCTATGAGGATGAAAGTGTAGGACCATGATCTAAAAACGGTGACTGTAAGAAAAACATTGTGTCGGTGAGTGAAGTCTATGTGCATGTGAGGGAAGAGTATAATATATATATCATGGTGTAGTAAAATGAATTGGTGATGTTTTACATGAAGTTGATGAAGATCCACATGGAATAAAGAGAGGCAAAGTGATCGACGTCGCGAAGTAGTAACTGTCTTAGGAATAGGCCTATGTCGATGTGTAGGACTAGTTGAATGAGTTGATCATGTAGAGAACACTTGAGTATGTGAACTAGAGTAGACTTTGCTTTTAATAACATAGAATGAGACATGTTATACGAGGTGGATGACACATTTTTACGAGGAGATGTCGATATTGGAGGAGATCGAGGGATGCCATTAATAAAAATCACTTTGAAATTGTGAATGAATTTAAGTCGCAAGTGAGTCATAGTTATGATAGATTGAGAGCAATGAATCCAATTAAGGTCGAAAAACAAGTCACATACCTCAACCGTGTTTCCAACAAGGAAAGGGACATGCATGGTAAGAGGGCCGACCATGACACATAGCTTAACAACAAAAAGGGTTTATGAAATGGATATTCGATTCACGATGGAGGGTAATCAATAACGCCAAGGAGCAACATAGAACATGCACTAATGGGAAAGGATGGATCAACCTTAGTATTTTTTATTATAGTTAATTTGATATATGCATGTATGTGTAAATGATTAGATGTAGATGCAACTTGATAATCTGCATTGGAAAAAGAAATGATGGGTGGTGGAACTTTGGTATTAACAACTAAGAAATCAAGAGCTCCTAATTCTAGAGGTGACACAACATGATATGTATGATTAGCAAAAGAATCCATGGTCTTTTTGTCATGTTGTTAGGAGTCATTATTAAATATTTTGAATTTACCCTTTTCATTAGTGGGAGTAGAGCTAGTAGATTATGGGAATTCAAGCTTATCATTGTCAATTAGGTCTTGGATAATTGTTTGGAGTTTTAGGCATCTATTTGTAGAATGTCCCACATAATGATGATAATCACAATGGAAGTTTTCATTTTAGTTTTGTCCTTTGGGTCGTGATGGGTCTAAATCGAGTGGTGGAGGAAGGGTAATAAGGTTGTTGTTGAGGAGTTGCTTTAATATAAGATGTGGTGCCATTGGAAGGTTGTTAAACATGTGCCTAGGATGTTGTGAGTGAACTTCTTTAGAGGGGGTAATTACGTTAACGATGATTTTAGCATCAGTTGGATTATATGTAGATGGCTTGAATGATGTCTTATTTTGAAAATGAGTGGAGGATGGAGTTTGTTCCTGATACTTAAGCTTGCCGACGGATAAAATTTTAGACTCACGAAGCTTAAGAGTATGACAAAGTTGATCAAATGAAGAAAAGGACTCAAAGAGAAAACTTTCTTGTAGAGGTGGTAAAAGCCTCTTGTTTAAATAGATCCCAGTATCTCAAAATCGGCAAGTGCATTTTTCATTTTAGTGAGATTATTCTTATAGTGTAAAACATAGTTAGCGAAATGTTCAATAGGTCATTGTTTAAGTTGTGCTAGTTAAGTGTAATAAGTATTAGAGCCTATGTTGATAGAGAAATGTGTAAGGAAGGCATTCGCTAGATGGGTGAATGAATTAACCGAGTGGATAGATAAATTGTAGAGCCAACACATGGCATATTCATGAGGACTATAAGGAAATATTTTAGCTAAGAGAGTATGATCGTTAGTAAAATCTAGACAAGAAACATGAAAGGCTCAAAGATGCTCGTGGGGCTCACCATGCCCATTGAAATTGGGTAGCTTAGGGGTAACAAAACTAGGAGGAAGTGGATAGGTAGAGATTGGAGGTGTAAATGAAGTATGCAATAACAAAGTAGAATCTAAATATGGATATGTAGTAGCCTATTGCAACTTACAAATTTGAGCCCAAGATTGTGATACAGAGAGGTTAAATCTTGATTTCTAACAGAGGAGACTTGCCTTTCAAGTAAAACTAAATGAGATAGGTGGAAGAGTATAAGCAAAGCGGTTGAGTGGCCATAATAGTTGGTATAGCTATAGAAGGATTGAATTATTCCAAGTTAGTAGCTTCCTCACGAGCCACATGTGAAGTAAGTCTAGATCCCGGGGTGTGCAACAAGGTGATCATTGATGAATTTAAGGTGGGATTCAATAAATTCTTCATGAGATTGAGCCATGGAAAGGAAAAAGGGAAACCCTAGTTAAATAAGAAAGAGGAGTCTAGAAGCATATATGGTCGTTCACCAAAATGATTAACTAAAATTATATTAAAATAAGGGAAAGTATAATAATAGTTAACCCAATATAGAGGAATAAAATGTTGTAAACTACGCTAAAACAATATGGAACTATTTTAAATAAATATATCAAATGAAATAAAACCCTAAGTATGTAAAGATGTAAAAGGAAAGGACTTAGCTGATTGCTAAATCCGTGTCACAAGGTCTCATAGGGTCGACTATGGAATCTCGTGGTTGGAAAAATATGCAGAAGTCCCATGAAGGCCAGATCTTGAAAATTTGAATAGACTGGAGTTCCCGTGAGGGTATTGGGGCCCCGAGGAACCTTGGTCTCAGTAGAATAGGTTCCCTGGTCTCTGTAAAATCTCATAATCTGGTTCTTTCAATGTCGTAAGATACTCTAAAATACTCCCCGAATGTCACACCAAATCACAAACTACATTGGATGTATGAAATAATGTTAGATAAAGGAATAAAATGTAAAAGAAAAATAAGTATCAAAACCCTAAAATAAAATATATAAAATGAATGGGTCAGACTAACCTAAGCTACCACAACATTGGGTTTACTAATTTGAGCACTGCACTACATTTCCGACCCAAATGTAGTTCTAGTGTGTGTGCATGTTTTTCCGTAGGTGCTCTTATGCCCGTCACACTTTGTGAAGTAGCGAGAAATAATAACTATAGAAAATGTACTAGCATATGTGCATGGAATAGAATAGAATCCCTCCACCTATGTTGTGTGTGTTGATGTAGATATCCTAGCCTTAATGCATAACATTATGTGGATATAAGTGATGCAATGGATGCAACTCTAGATGGAGTGATAGTATTAAGTGACGCTAGGGCCTTCATTACGGTCTCATAACTTTATATTTATAGGGTTCTCTTGATCTAATTTTGTAATTAACCTCGAAAGGTAAACCATAAGAAAGATAAAGATACCAAATGGCTAGAAAGAACCCAAAAAGTTTTGGGAAAGTGCAAAAGGATCAAGGGCGTTCTGGTGGGAACAAGACACCCAAAGGAACCCATGTACTAACTTGGGTGCTCCATTCGAGGCTAAAATAATGGGAAATGGCCGAAACAAACCGAGCATGTGGATGCAAAGGGGCATAAATGATGAAATGAAATAAAACAAGATGGCAAAAATACAGGGTTAATTAGTACTTCCTTCACTCAAGAACCTTCTAAATAGTAGTATGAGACAGGATAAATAATGTCTAAAGTGCATGATTTTGTTCCTACAATAGAATTGATAGGGCATTGGAGAAAATGCATGTAATGAATACTAATGTTGTGTAAAATATTGAAAGAAAACTATGGAATGAAATTAGATGGAATAATGGTCCCAACATTGTTGAAGGAATGACAATCCAATGATAATGTCTCAATATATCTCCTCGACAAGATCAAAACATTAATTGATTAATTGAATAAACAATGAACTAAACAAGTGTATAGTAATACATTGAAAAATTCAACATATCGTAAATAGTAGGTTTAAAAACTCAATATAAATTTAATTTTTACTATCAATGATATTTATTGTGAGCTCTAATCTGATTAATCGTGTTGGAAACTAAAGGAGCCCCGAGACTATGTTTCAACAAAGTGGTGGAGGTCATTCGGACACATGCGCATGAAGATTTGGTGAGAAACTTGAAACTATCATCTTAGCTTAAATTATATGTAGAATATTTAAAATAGATATAGATCCATCGATGAGGTGGATACACCTATATTCATGGTACTAGGAGATGAAAATGGTTGTAGAACCAACTACACACATTGGTGGATGGCCACACATAACATATTTCTATTCCTAGTTATAGTAGGAGGCCTATGATAAGACATGGGTGGAGTAGTAGTGCCTCCCCTTCTAGAGATAATGAGGGATCCATGCCCCCACCAAGGTAGGAGGAGGTGGGTTATCACCGATAGTACATCCCTAAACAATGTAATAGACATAAACATGGATTAAGGTAATTATATTGTGATTTAGTTTTGTAAACCGAGTAATTTGAAAATTGCATTGATAATTAATTATAATTACGTCTAATGAGTGATGTGTGGAATGTTTATTTCATATGATGATTATTGTACAACTACCATTGATTCCTCATTTTTCGAACTAACACAAAATATATCTATAAAAAGTGTAGATGATGCATTTTTGGAGTTTGTTGATGATATTATGGGAAAAAATGCCCAATTATTTAATCCTATAGTAATAGTGGTTGCATCTTTTACCATGTTGTTAGAATTGTGAGATGACTATTGTGTTGTGCTTAGTAAATGACATGTTCTCCCTTCATAGATGGAGTTAACATAGGATATTTTCGAAGATTTATGAGGATTTTAGGTAGATCACTCAAAGTTATTAGTAGAGCTATGTTGAGTAGAAAAATTATGACACTTAGCGAGAAGACACATAGAAGGCTTGTGCATGGGAACAAGGCGCGTCTAAAGGTGCGGAAGGATAGGGAAGGAAACACGCACAAAAGACAGGGAAAGATTTGGGACTTAGCCATTTTCATGATTACGGACTATTTTTGGAGATAGCATGTAGAGCACACAAACCAGATAAAGACTTACGTGACATGCATAGGATATTTTGGAAGAGTGTCTACTAAGTGATTTGCATGGGTTTGAGTTAATAATAGAATTACTACTGCCAATTAACCAGAAGAGATCTATTATTAGCGCACTTACATGTGTGTCTATTATTGTAAAGGCGCATGGCTATTTTTAGCATGCGACCTATTTTAGGAATTATGTAAGTGGTGAAGGGAAAGTCCCCACCCTTATAAATATGTATTAATCTACATAGAATGAAGAGAGTGAGTATTGAGTTATTATGGAGTTATGCTACCAAATTTGATGCACGATAATTTTATGATATGAATATTGTAAGAAGCTTTTGTGTATTTACTGTGTTTAATATAATGGAGTGTATTGATTGATTCAAGGTGTTAAACATGAACGTAACTAGTTCTTGCATGGTTTAATTCATTATGGATATTGTTTAAATCCATTACTCCTTAGATCTAGATATGGAATATGCTTTGTAGAATGATTATACTATTTATGTATCTCGAATGCATCAACTCTTCATCATGTTCACCTCTTGCATAAGAAAATCTAAGGAGGGGCTTGTTACCTTTGTGTGCTTGTGAGTGCTCGGTCTAGGCTAAGTGATGTGCTAGTGCGCCTCGGTTATTTCTAGTAAATTTTAGGCTGCATCATTGGTTTCATTGCAAGGATGTCTTTTCAGTTGTTTTTAGGATGGTTCACGATGAAGACATACCGGTTGACCTTAACAAGTGTTGAGGAGTGGATAAAATATCTAGAAGAAGAGTGCGCACAAAGGTTCAACCTCGGAAACACCAGATCCGAGTTTAACGCGCGCACATGGGTGAAATAGAATTTGTACAATTGTTTGTATGAGAGATTCTTTGCTATCTTTCTCGGTTGATCTGCATAAGTGGATGGTTGCTTATGTTTCTAAATGGAACTAGAGGTGATGGGTGTCATTATTCCATTCATTTAATCAACTCTGCTATTGATGTCATATTCAAACTAGGGGTGTGTTTAAAGCTATATGCAACAAGAAGAATCTTAGAAATCTAGTAATTTATCAGTAGGTATTTTTATTTTATGGGGATCTTTTCAATATCTTAAGGAATTTTTGGTTAAAAAAATTATTGGAATCAAACTATGAAAACATGTTGAAGTAAACACACTTTACAAAAATGAATTGTTGGAAATAAACACACTTTTCTTTGAAGTAAACACACTTTTGGGAATGCTTGGAAAAATGATTGCAAAGAAATACGAACTTAATATAGAACACCAAGAAGACAAGTCTACAAAAAAATTAACTTAAGGAATTTAAAGTGATACAGAATTAACAGATCTAAACTATTTCTTTAAAAATATAAATACCAAAAAAATGAGGATCTTGGTTCTTGGAGGAGTGGGCCCTTGCTCCGCCTTGAAACAAGATTGACAACTTAATTTTCTCTCAAAACAGAAATGACTATTTTATTGATAAAATGTTCTACATTAAAAAAATGTGTTGGATATGTTTGTATCAATATATATCTCCCTATTCTATATCTATATTCCCCTATATAATCTATCTATAGGTCTGTATGTATATACTTCTTCCAAGGGTGCATTTATGGCCATAATTGTTCCACTGATACGATGGAACTGAATCATGCCCATAATAGATGCTAAATTAGAACATGGCTAGACATACAACTGTGTGATAATTATCCTAGATCTGCAAGTATGGAGATTCGAAAGTCTTCTAATCTACTCCTGATTGATAGGATCATTGATTTGAAAAATCACTAGCCATTTGGAATAGATTCTTATCAGTTCCAAAACTTTAGAAGAGTTCCGAACTAAAGGAAATCATTCCAGTCTAACCGAGAGAGTTCTGGAGCTATCTGAAGGAATTTTGGAACTAATTTTGGAACTAAATACTAGAGTTTTGGAACTAAGTCTGAAAGTTATGGAACTAGGTGATAAAGCTTGTGATCAGTGTAATGGAGTTCTAGAACTAGCTTGGAAGTTCTAAAACTAAGTTGTATTGAAACAAATGCTCTCAAAAACATGTTGACCACTTCATACTTCATTCTTCTACCTGATTGTGACCTGCTTTATTACAAAACTGAGTTTCCAAAACACTTTGTTAGGAATTACAGAGCTTTTAAATGTTATAATCATAATCAACAAAATATGGACAATTACATCCTAATTCATATCGAGATAGAAAAAAGTCATAAAATGTAGTCAGACTTAATCAAAAGGAGAGTAAGATGAGATCATTTATTGTACATTTAACAGGCATATTCTGGCCTCATCATTTCCCCCATACTTACTTGTTTGTAAGTCCCTTTACAAACTTTACTCTTCAAATTTGGGGTTATATATTTTGCATTCCATTTGATTTCTTAGATCAAATGGTTGGAACTGAATATCCCAATGCTTTAATTCAGAGGTACTATACCCTACTCCTGCTTCTACTTTCCTCTACCATGCATCAAATTCAGTGGGATCTTATGGTTCTCTATTCTACCATGGTGACATGGGGGTGAGAAGGAGTGGAGGTCTTGTTCTCATTCCTATCCATATGCCCCGTGCTTTTCATTGATCCGAGGAATTAGTGTACATAAGGCTTTTCTCTATGGAAACTCTAGAATAAGTTTTTGGGAGATATTACTTCCCTTCTTCTCAATGCCACCATGAGCAATTCCCATCTTTTCACACATGCCTCATAAATATCTTCAAAATTTTCCTCTTCATAAGAGGTGAAGGCATTAATACTTCTCTAAAATTTGGCAAGATAAGGTTCCTTGAACCTTTTATCAAATGCATGGGATCTAAAATGTGTAGCAAAGGTGGATGGTTTTCCATAATGAATTCTCATACAGAGATTAGATGAACTAGCCTTTAACAGATGCTCTAACTCTATTTCCTTCCATGCAATCTGATTTTAAAGAACATAAACAAATGCATTAAGCTGGATCTCCCCTAAATACAAATTGATCATAAAACCCGAGTTCTTTTCCAAATGAAATTGCAGAGAATATTTTTCTGATCAAAATTGGCTAAGGAATAGGCTGATGTGAAATCAACTTCATCTTTTATTTCATGTGGAAGGCCACATGCTATCCTTGACAACTGCCAATGAATGAATTGTTCCTCCAAAAACACATTATATGTAGGAGAAGGTCTCCTACATGCAAGAAATTTCTCACTCATCATGCAAACCATTTTTATTTTCACAAGATATTTAAATTTGTCATTTTCTTCTTTGTAAAACTTTTCTTCCCATTCTTTTCTTTCTTTCTTATCTTCTTCTATCTTGCTTCTCAAGTCCTCATTGGATGTCTTGGCTTCATTGAGTTCTCTACAAGTATCATCCCATAGTTGTTTAAGTGGCCAATAAGTTAATTCAGTTTGTGCAGAGACTCATAATGAGTAATTTGTTTTCTAGAATTTTGACATTCTTCCTCTTTCTCCATTATCTATTGTTTAACTCTTGTCAATTCCTCAGCCTTGTCAGTGAGCTGAGTTGTTAATTCCCCAATGACCATTTCTCTCTATTCCAATTTAAGTTTGAGAAAATTCAACTCCTCATCCTTTTCTCTAATAATGATTTTTCTCTGGACAAAAACAGAGCCTTTTTAACTTGTTGTTTCTCTTCTTTCTCTGAAATTTCCTTGGGGGTTAAGCATTCTTCTTCTACCATAGGGGATTTCCCTTTCCGTTTCCAAGATGTCAATTCATCTTCTTCATGTGATGGTGCTATTGATTCACCCATCTCTTGGAAAACTTGTTCCTCAAATCTCTCATCTTCTTTTTCTATCTCTGTTTGGCTTGGTCTAGGAGGATTCATGGCCATGCTGCCCAAAATATCAGTAGCTTCCTTTTCCAGCCCTTCTTGATCTTCCATCTCCTCTGGAATTTCTCTAGACCTTTTATGAATTCTCCTTCTTTGAGGAGCCTCAAAATGCATAGAAATGGGTCTCCTCCTAGAGCTTCTTCTGATTTTTACCTCTTTCTCTTGCCTAGGTGAATCACACATCGAGACAAATATTAGCTCTCCTGTAACTACTATAGAGGAAGGAATCTCTTTAGAAGGAATATTTGGTTTTGCATTTGCAGTCCTTCTTCCAGATCTTCTTCTTTTTGGTATTTCCTCTCCACCTAGTTATTTCTTTTCCTCTGTAGTGGCATCAATTTCCAAATTAATTGCAGGAGCAGAAGGAGTTTCTATTACTCTCCTAAGAATATCAGGGCTTTGCTTAAACTTGCTAAGAAATTTCTCCCACATTTCTTCTCCATTTTTCTTCGAAAGAAAATGGTGCTGCACACTAAATGCACTAACCCATAATGCTTGATTGTTCCCACACCCCAAGAATACCTCTGCAATTGTATGGATGGAATAAAAAGAAACCCTGGAAGGTTTACTATATATTCTAGTTTTGTAGCTCCATATCTAAGGTATATGAGGATCTTCAAAACTTCCCTTCCTACTGACCCGAATTGACCATCATAGGTTAAATACTTGACTATCCAAAATGCCACTTTGTCAAAGGGTTTGGGAAAGCTGGCCCTTCTGACCCCTTTTATGATTTTCTTCATGTTGTAAATATATTGGGGTTCAGCTTCCCCTTTTTCAATAGGGTTTCAACTAGGTCTTTTAATGTCCCTCTGACAGGGTTTGGGACATGCACAATTAGCACTCTAGATACATTACTTATTGTATTCACAGAAAAAGGAATAAATTTTTTTCTAACCTTTATCCTGGATTGCTCTAAATTTATAATGAATTCTCTTACCAATTCATCATTATACTTGGGGAAATTCCTTAGAAATTCCAGCCATCCTGCCTGATGAAAGATAACTAGCCACTTCTTCATCTACAATGAGATGGGTATCATCCTCTAGTTCCAATTTCTTTTAATCCCCATGATACAAAGGTGATTCAAATTTTTTCTTCTTTAATCTTATGTGGGTTGGCTGAAGAACTCTTCGCTTAGCTATGGAACTGATGAATTTAGCTATGGAATTACTATACTTAGCTACGGAACTTCCATGTTGTAGCTGCGGAATGCAAACCTAATTCACTTCTTCTTCCTTGAAGTTTATATGTAACTATTTTTCACTTTGTTGATTTCACACTAATGATAACTCATTATAACTATGTCACCAATTTATTCAATCAATATATTTCTCATGATTACTCACTTTTAATCATGATGTACAATGTACAATTGCCTTTTATTGATATGTATATCATCCTATTGCTTCCTTTGATCTTGGATTATCTTTGTCGTGAAGTGCTTCTATCCTCAATTCATCCAACTCATTGAGTTGAAGGATTATCTCCTTTTGAGCTACATCCAACTCAATACCCACCTTGACTATTGTCCTCAATGTCTATAGTTCAAACTCAATAGGCAACAAGGGATTTTTCCCATAGACTAAATCATATGGTGAAAACCTTGTTGTATTTTTCCAAGTTGTATTGTAAGCCCAAACAACTTTAGGTAGTCTCTTTACCCAATCTCTTCTTCCTGCTTCAACTGTTTTAGTAAGGATGTTTTCCAATTCTCTATTTATTACTTCAGCTTGTCCATTTGATTGTGGGTGATAGGGAGATGACTTCCTATGATTGATCTAATAATACATTGTGAAATCCTGGATCATATTAGACATAAATTTTGGTCCCTGGTCTGAAACTATGCTCCTTGGTGCTCCAAAATTTACCATAATTCTGTGCCAAAGGAAATCAACAATTGCTTCTTTAGTGGCATTTGTTAAATCCTACACTTCTACCCACTTTGTCACATAATCGGTACATGTTATCCAAAATGAGCCCCTTGCTCATTGTTTTGGCTAACTCCCTTCATTCCTTCCTCTCCCGTGCCTTAGTCATAATTTTTAATCTTTTAGGCACTCAAAACCTTCTAGAAATGGCACCATTGGATAGAGCTCTTTCTCAACTTTCCAAAAAGGTAAATTTTTCTTCCTAACTCCATGTATTTATGAAGTTATGGCTCGGCAGAGTTTTTGTGGGAAGTTTTCCTAGAAAAGACTCGGCCAATAAGATAAGGCCACATGTCCTCGAAAGGGCAGAGGTGGAGGTAAACTTGGGATTTTTACCAAGTGTTTGGAAAAGTTTCAAAAGAAATTTTTTTGGCCCGACACATCTGTAGGCGAGTAGGATGAGGCCACGTGTCCAAGGGGAAGGAGTTGGAAATTTTTCCAAGGGTCATGGCGCGAACAAAATTTTGCCCACAAGGCCCGCATCTAATAACATCTTGTCATGTGTCCTTAGGCCGAAGGAGTGGCGGAGGGTAGAGGAAAGATTGAAAATTTTACCAAGTGTTTGGCAAGGGCACTAAAGGGAGATTTTGGCCCGTAGGCTGTGCAACAAATGAGGTCACGCCATGTGTTCTCGAATAGTAGAGCACGGGGGTTTTGGGGTTTTTCCCAAAACAAAATCAAAGAAAAATTTCAAAAGGAAAGCCCGCCCCCAAAAACTAAGCCGATAGGACCATGCCACGTGTCCACATGGCGGAAAAACACAAGGTGAGCCCGATGAGAAAAATGAAAGGAAAAGCCTCACGTCCAATGGGGTTGTACCACATGTTCAAAGTTAGAGAAGATGGTCAACAATGATAGAAAAGTCGGACCAAAATTCCCACGCAGATCAAATCATGCCACATGGCACTAGGACAACAGGGCATGGAGTTTTTTGGGAAATTTTTCCAAATGCAAAAAGTGGGAAAATTTCAAATTTTCGGCCCGCTGAACCCATTTTGGCCCCTGTTTTGCCCGAAATTTTTGAATGGGCATAACTTCCGATCCAGAGCTTAGTCTTGGGAGTTCTTTATATCAATGGAAATCGGTGAAATTCTCTACATGATTTCGGGGTCAATTTTGTGTTTTGATGGAGCTTAGAGGGATAAAAATGGAAAACACTTTTGGCACACTAAGTGAACAAAAATGACATTTAAACCACCATTTTTAATGCGGTATGGCTCGCATTCTCTCCCAAAGATGGTGAAAAATGTCGAAAAATGGACTTTTAATGATGCCCATGCTTTGTTTTATTACATTTTGGTCGGTGGTTGAAGCTTCTCTCACGTTTTCCCATGTTTCTCTCTCCTGAGCTTGAATGGGCATTGTAAAAAGTCAGAATGGGCTCATTTTCATATAGTTAGACAATTTTCTGGCCCTGCAACTTCCCTTTTCTTCCCTTTTTGGAAGATTTGTGGAAATTTTTACCTTTTCATGCAAATACAACATCTCTTTTGCCTCTTGGCCATTGTAATGCATTGTATTGGACCTGGAATGATAATGTGTGCTCTGTGATTAAAATCTTCTCAATCCTTTCATATGTTTATCATTTTTCCTGATCTCTCATTACATTTTGGCAATTTGTGCATGTTTTGTGTTGTATTTTCTTGTGGATTGTGCATGTTTTGTAGTAGCAGATGTCTACTACTTCTTTGGTGCATCACCTCATTTAGACTAGGTTTATTTTTGCATTTTCTCAACCCTGTCTCCTTGGAAAAGTTTGATTAAGTTATAGGTAAACCCTCTGCAGAATGTCATGCACACTTGAATAGAGGAGTTGAGGAACCAACCTCTAATCTGGATATTCTTTTCCCACTTTTACAAGTCCCACACTTGGGGAAAAGATTCAATGTTGTGCAATCACACTGGATGCTAAAATGTCAAACTAGAAATCTGATAGAACATCTAGAGGGTGCTGCTGATTTGCACTAACAATTTTGGCATGCCCAGTGGGACCTATGAGGTCTTCATCTTCATTGCAACAAAATTGATGTGCATTTGTTGCAAGTTTCTTGCTTAAAAGAGCCCTGAATTGCACATCTGGCGACTCCAAGGAAGAAGAATCAGCTGGTTTTAGCAGTACAGACTGAAAAATCATGAGAAGAATCACCACAAGGTCAAGAGTTGGAGAAGAAGATGTATTAATTAAGTATCTATAATTATCTCCAAGAAGAAGACCAAGAGGAAGAAGAATCCAAAGATATCCATATCCACCAAACAGAAATCTATCAACTACTCCACCTAGTAGACCTTTCATCCAATCAACAAGGGTTCTAAGGCCAATCAGAATGGCACAACACAACCCATATGTCAATTTCACTGGCAGCAGCCCACTTGCTCTCAATGCACAAAATCCAATCCCAGTTGCAGATCAAGAACATTCCATACTTTACTTGGAGAGAATCGGACCACTCCACCCGGTGATCATGTCAAGGATATTGCTAATATTTTTACAATCCATGAGATTGATGAGATGTAGGTTCTCACAAACTGCTCGCATCTTCATTCAAAGGGAAGGCTTTGCAATGGTTCAAGAGTCTTGCTTCAGTTCTATCAAAAATTGGAACCAACTTTGTATAGCCCTCCATGAGCAGTTTGGAGAAAAGGAGATAACTTATCCCTTTTAGAACAATTGACAACTATCAAGAGAGCTCCCAATGAGCAAATTAATGACTTCAACTTCAGATTTCAAAGGACCTAGGAGAGAATTCCAATGGCAAGTAGAAGGCCAACACCGAAGGTAATTTTCTATATTACCTTAAATCTTTAAATTCTGATATTTCTTTATTAATTCAATCCATGGGAGGCACAACTATCCCCTCGCTGCTTATAGCATCGCCATTAGAGCTGAAAATTGTTTGATTCAAAATGGTAAGCTAGCCCCTAGGCCTCCAATGCCATTGTATCCAAATTTAGAGAGTCTAGGCACTAGTCAAGTGCCTAACCTAGCTCCTATTCCCACTCCTAGAAATCAGAATTCAAATGGAGATTCTACTTCATCTTCTAGTGCTCCAAATGAACTTCAAGAAGTCATGAAGCAATTGCAAAATTTAGGTCATGAGCTGGTTACAATCAAAAGGAAACAAGCCCAAAGTTTCGACCTTCTTATCACCTCAAGCTCAACCTAACAAGTAGCCATACCACCTCAAAGACCACCCAATCTAGTCAGTAAATCAAAATCAAGAAAGGCCTCCCGCCAACAGACCATTTCAGCCCTATAATCCCAATGCTACATTTGCCTCTAAAGAACTAGTGCCAGACAAAACAACATAGCTCAAGAGTATGATTGGTGTTTCCCATGCAATAAACCTCACAACCAATCTATGTGCTTCAATGGTGCCCTAAATCAAGCATTAATGGTAACAACAACTCGGTGTGGAGGGTGAAGGGAGTCAAGGAAATAACCAACAACAAGAAACATCCTAGCAACAATCATCTCCAAATGATACCGTATGACGTAAAAAGTGACAGGATGATAATCGACAAGTGACCTTCCCCTGCACCCGATCTCTCGAGGTCGTGCCGAGACAACTCGGTGATTTGTAATTCGGGTGACTTAGATGAAGTCACAGCCGGGATTATGGTCAGTTTTCTATGATAGAAAAGCTACAAGCGAGGATGAGAATCGGCAAGCAATTAATCATGGGAGGATCAGTGACTAAGATCTGGTAGTGTGATCTCCTGGTAGCTAAAATGACAAAGGGGAGATTTAGAGGCTATGAGCGGGTAACATAAATTCCCTAGTGATTTATCCTCCTAACTAGAATTTAAGCGTTTAATCTAGTTATGAAGTCTCCAAATTAACTTAAACTGAAAATAACAATTTATACTACTATTGAAAGGGAAACTAATCTAAACAAAACATACGATTGAAACATTATAATTACAAGCAACAATTGAACTAATTTATACTAAAACTAAACAAGCGAGATAACCCGGTGTGGTTATTCACCTGTGCAGATGTGTGAATCTAAATAAAAGACAGCTAATTAACTTAATTGAAAACCTTCAATCCTACCTCAGAAGTGAGGAACAAATCATAGTTTCTCAGAAACTATCATTCCCCACAGCTTCCCTGGCAATATTGAAAGCGAGCTTAACTGAAATAAAATGATTCACTACTCTATTTGATAATAACTTTGACAATTTAAACCTGGAGTTTACTGAGCAGAGGCAAATCCAGTTTTGTTGTAACTTGTCCCCTCAGAGTGATCTCTTCGTTCTTGCGTGTTCACGTGAATCCAGAAAGAGTAGGAGTATAGCAACATCGGCAAGGGAAGACACTGGGACGACAATTACTTTGAAGTAAAAATGGCACAAAGCACAAGTAGGAGAGGGATGGCGCAAGTGAACTGGCTTGGCCTATGCGATTCCTAGCAGGGTTGTTGCAGCAATGATAAAACAAAATGATAAACAACAGGTACTCAAACAATGAATAATAGCAGCTTCAGAGAAATACAACGAAGTACAAGTAGGAGAGGGATGGCACAAGAGAATGAGCTTGGCCTATACGATTCCTAAGCAGGATCGTTGTCGGTGTACAAAGGAGGCATAACTAAATACTCGTAATTCTAATCCATGCTAAAATAAAATGATTCATAAAATAAATCTAGGACTGAGTATTGAAGACTAAAGCTCAAGAATGAAGACTCTAGACCAAAGAACCAAGACCATTTACTTGTAAACAAGCTACATATTTATAGCATTTGCAATGACTAGAAGGCAAGTTCAAATTGAACTCTCCCACCATTAAACAAAGATAAATCACTGTTCAGTCGGCAAAAACATAAATACAAGCTTTAGTGGTTGAGAAATGCGAGTGAAAATTGAATTTTCACGCTTGACGCGATCGTCGGAACATTCTGGAAAGCGCGTGACAGACCGCCACCTGCGCGCAGGTGACGGTTACAGACCGCCGCCGCCCCACAGTGGCGGTTACAGACCGCCGCCCCGGCTGGGCGACGGCACAGATGACCGCGCCTAGCTTGGTGTGATTACAGACCGCCACCCTGGCTGGGTGACGGTTACAGGACCGCCGCCCTGGCTTGGGTGACGGTTACAGGACCGCCGCCCTGGCAAGGAGGCGGTCATGTAAATAACAACAAAACAAGGAGGAAAAAGAGAGAAAAGGCTAGGACAAAACGTGTAGAGGCTAGACAAGGATTTTTGGGATGCAAATGTATACTCAACAAGCTTTCTGGATTCCGAACACCTTGCGAAGAGATCTTAATCATCATTGGGGCATGTGTAACATCTTTCCGGTGGTGCAGTACATACAATTTTGGGTACGTACATATTGCCCCCTCGGAGAAGCGTTTTAGCCATGAAGAGGCATAAAACGTTGGGTCCGAGTATGGCGGTCCCAAAATGGGGAGTTAGAGGCTATACCTGACATGCCCGTGTGTCGAAATGCCACCAAATTTCACATGCTTTTCAGAATGTATGCAATGGATGACAAGTGATAACAAATGTTAAACAGAATGTTTTTACTTTATTTGCTTTTGCAATGCTGATATGTGATGACAAACATGTTGTAGTTTTGAACTTTTGGCCTCTTTAGACAATGTCTGTGATTTCTTCTCATGTTGGCAAAACGTGATGAATGTATAGTGATAAAGAGATGAACTTGCCCCAATCCCAAATCCACGCAACTAGTAAGATGCGAGGGCTCAACACCAAGAATTGGGAAGGGCACAAGTTGTATGAGTTTGATTTGAGTGGAATGATGAGAGACATACAAAACAAGAACAAGAACCAAATTTGGACCTACACACCCACCCTACTCAGAACTACTACCAAGCTTAGAAGGCCACTTACTTTTCAGTTTATCTAGACTTAGATTCATAAATGGCAACCTGGTTGACAAAATCTAGTTTTGAGGATTTGATCTCTTTGGAATTTAGATGTTTGGATATTTGCCTTCTTTTAACAGAATTTGACTTGTGTTTTTAGCATACCAAGATTTGTTAGTTTGTGTGATCTGACCCCCACACCTTGCCTCACGCCACTAGTAAGAAGCATGGGTTTGTCACCAAAGGCAAGATATAGGCAAGTAAGGGCACTTCTTTCCTTTCCCAACCTCACATCACCAGTAAGAGATGTGGGCTTATCACCGAAGGTTGATGGGGCAAAGAAGTGTGTAAAATAAAATATTTTGTTTGCTTGGCGCTTTTGATTTCATTTGATTTTGACATTTCTGATCTATGACTTTGGGATATCCTTTTGTTCCAAGAGATTTTAAGAGGGATAGATGTGACACCAAGAAGCTTCTAGAACAGACCGTAGGCAAGGACAACTTTACCTAGTAGAAAGAAAGAGCAAAGCCAAGTATGCAGGTCTTGGTATGGTTTCCATCAATGTTTGTCTGTCAAACTTGATGAGAAGATTTGAAAGTACTTGATGATGTTTGAAGAGATGTGATTTGAATAATTTTGCCAATATCTTCAGAAATTTGTAACAGATTACTTAAGAGTAAGTTCCTGGACTACAATATTTATGAAACGAGTGAACAAAATGAACCAACTAAATTACTAATGTAATGCAACTGCAACCATGTACATATGAAAATGCAGGTGGAACTATATGTCATGATGTCTAAGGTGAAGAAAGTTGATGAATATCAAATTCTTCACCCCTAGAAGTACACAGCGGAGAACCATTATCCTCAAATTTTTCATTTTCTTGACGAGGGCCTACCATTCTGGGTTTGAACTTACAACCCTTGCCCAGAGGTGTATATGTCCCATTATTAAAAACATTTTTCTGAAGGAGGTGTTCGCATGCCTCTTTGTCATGTTTTTGAGAGATGACATGTGGGTGAGCATGACTATGCTGCTCGACCTTCTCTCTCATAGTGAGCATTGTGTTAATGATGAGGTCTTGCCCCATGGATAGGGAAAACTTAGCTTTAGACACGCATGGGTCGAAACTAGGCTTTAGAATAGGGCAGTGCCTAGAGATGGTTTTGATAGGCATCGTTTCAGTTTTAAATTGCCTTTCTTCACTTGTTAATTCTATCATGTTTATATCTAGATTTAGGTCATCGGAGGGAAGAGATGCTATGCCGAGAAGACTACCCATTCCTTGAGGTTCGAATGGGAGAAAGATCGGTTCGTCATTCTCCAAGAGTTTCATAATTCCTGCTGTGGCTTTAGTGGAGACTGTTTCCACAGAAATTGACTTATCTTTATTTGTCTTTGCCACCTCGTATATTAAATCATAGGATCTTACCGGTTTAGCATTTGTAGGAACTTCATCTCGTGTGGAGAAAATATCGGGTAGGGGTTGTGAAACATACTCCTTTTCCGAGTTGTTGCATTAATTTCATGCTCAACCTCTAGCTCAACTAATCCCAAGATTTTTGTATTACCATTTGAACTTAGGTTAGGAGCAATCTGAGAGTTGTCAGGAGTTGAGGCGTCTTGATTGTTATTTCTTATTATGATACCTTTGTTTTTCCCATTTGGATCTAACTTGTTATTGTTATAATGATTTGGGAAAGGATCATTGAAGATCTTGAGAGGTGCATTTTGAGGGGAAACTGCCCCTGCAAAAGTATTTGGTGCTGGTGACATAGGATCTGCCAAGAACATATCTATGAAAAGTTGTTTTTGTTCTTCTGGCAAGTGTTGCATGAATTTATTATAGTCATGGCAAGTCCTAGTATCATGACCCCTGATTTTGTGGAAACCACAATATAGATTGGGATTATAGTTCCGTGGTCGTCGGTTTGAATCATGTTGTGGCCCAAAGTTCTGATTGGGCTGTTGGTTGTTATAGTTGAAATTTCGAGGTTGTGGCCTTTGGCTTTGGTTTTGATATCCATCTGGGCCCCGAGCAAGGCCTTGTGGCTGGATTTGCTGTTGTGGAGGATGATTAGAATCCTCCGTATTGATCGCTGGGGTGAAGTTATTATTGCGTTGATTGTTAGTAGGTGCCGGGGTGTTCACAACATTTGGTCCTTTGACTTGATCAGTGAATCCATCTATTGTAACCCCATGGTTTTCATTAAGGATATTGGGTCCTTGATCAACATTCGTTGTAGTAGGATAAGTTGTAGTGTTCTGGTTGGGGGCGATTAACCTCCCGTTTGCTCCATATGTCTTACGACCACTATCTATCGCTGCTTGATCTATTCGGAGAGCGCTCTCAAGTACTTCATCGTAAGTTCTTAGTGGGAACTTCTGACTTCTTCCTTCACCTCTCTAGCTGAGAGAATGAAGGAATAAATCACATAGTTCCATCTGATCCATGTTTGGAGCACTTGCTGAAGAATAAAGAACTGTACGCCACCTCTGGATGAAATGGGTGACAGATTCGTTGTGTTCTTGTTTGATGTGTAAGAATTCCCTGATTCCTGTTCTCAATAGTTTGTTCATGTCAAAGGCCTTGATGAACTCTGACACGAGTTGTTTAAATGAATGGATGGAGGCTTCAGGTATTCTATAATACCAGTCGAGAGCAATGCCTTCCAAGGTTTTGGGGAATATTTTAGCAACAACCCCATCCCAAGGGAGTAATTCTCGTATGGCTGTAGCGTAAGCTTTGATATGTGCGTTTGGATCTCCCTCACCCTTGAACTTGGGTAAATCAGGAAGAGGTCTTGGAAGCATGACGCTTCGTATGGTGAAATCTAAGGGTTCCTTTAGATATTCTGAATAAGTCCCTATCGCATAGCTTTCGACCATTGATGGTGGTTGCTGAGGGAGTGATGGTGGGATAGGTTGTTGATACGGTGCAGCGTATGCATTGGCAGGGGCATAAGGAGGTCCCTGCGTTTGAGAAAACATGCCGGGAGAGGAGAACATATCTCCTTGTGGTGATTTGGAGTACATGTTTAAGTATGACGGGGTATTGTCAAGGAATGGATTGTTTGACACTAGACCGGGAGGAATAGTGTTAGAGATGATGGGCCTTGTTGGCGTTTGTTGTGGATATTGAGGAGGCATGCCTAACGTGCCTACCCCTGTGAGGAGATCTACTTGGCCAGAGTGGTATGGAGGATTGGAACTTCCTGTTTGTATGAACGGAGAATTTTGACTTGCTTGAGCAAGTTCTAACCCTCTCACTCTTTCTACTAACGTTGAAATGACTTCATTTGGTGAAGTCACGGTGCTTTGCCTGAGCGGCGTTTGTTGTATACCCTGGTGTTGTATAGGTATGTGATATCCTGTCATGAACTGATCGCTATCTTGCCAAGTTTCTCCGAGAGTATTTCCTATATGCAGTGGCATAGAGGTATTTTCTTGAAAAGAGATCTCGGGTTGTATTTGTAAACCTCCTATAGGTGGGTACATACCCCGAGAATGTTGTTCACTCCTAGGATAACGTGTTGACTGTCCATCATCTAAGACCAGTATGGATCCTGACATTGCCTACTAATTTGTGGTCTAAGTAGCATTTGAGGAGACGAACCATTTCTCCAGAAATGTCATATTGTTTGAACCTCAAGGCTCTGCTTTGTTGCGTTCGAGGGATCTAACTCCTCGGTTTGAAAAGATGAATTATATCTCGATTCTTGGGGTTTGTGTTGACAACGATTAGTTGAATAGTTGTCACCCCATACCGAGAGCGAGGGTGATGATTGCCTATTCGTGTGGGCGTAGTATGCCTCAAGACCCAAGAGGGGTCTCGCCATATGCATCGAATCCCGACATATTCGGGGTATATGAATACCCGCAGAATAATGGGAAGGAGCGAAGGTGGTTTGTGAAAGGAAACGTGAGATTAACTCTTCACGTCGAATAAGAAAGTGGAAGTTTTACGTGAATTCTAATAATTTTTTTGTTTCACGTCGGGTTCACCAATTTTGTACGATGGAAAAGTGACATGTGAGGATGATAATCAGCAAGTGACCTTCCCCGTACCCGACCTCTCGAGGTCGTGCCGAGACAGCCGGTGATTTGTAATTCGGGTGACTTAGATGAAGTCACAGCTGGGATTATGGTCAGTTTTCTATGATAGAAAAGCTACAAGCGAGGATGAGAATCGGCAAGCAATTAATCATGGGAGGATCAGTGACTAAGATCTGGTAGTGTGATCTCCTGGTAGCTAAAATGACAAAGGGGAGATTTAGAGGCTATGAGCGGGTAACATAAATTCCCTAGTGATTTATCCTCCTAACTAGAATTTAAGCGTTTAATCTAGTTATGAAGTCTCCAAATTAACTTAAACTGAAAATAACAATTTATACTACTATTGAAAGGGAAACTAATCTAAACAAAACATACGATTGAAACATTATAATTACAAGCAACAATTGAACTAATTTATACTAAAACTAAACAAGCGAGATAACCCTAAGTGGTTATTCACCCGTGCGATGTGTGAATCTAAATAAAAGACAACTAATTAACTTAATTGAAAACCTTCAATCCTACCTCAGAAGTGAGGAACAAATCATAGTTTCTCAGAAACTATCATTCCCCACAGCTTCCCTGGCAATATTGAAAGTGAGCTTAACTGAAATAAAATGATTCACTACTCTATTTGATAATAACTTTGACAATTTAAACCTGGAGTTTACTGAGCAGAGGCAAATCCAGTTTTGTTGTAACTTGTCCCCTCAGAGTGATCTCTTCGTTCTTGCATGTTCACGTGAATCCAGAAAGAGTAGGAGTATAGCAACATCGGCAAGGGAAGACACTGGGACGACAATTACTTTGAAGTAAAAATGGCACAAAGCACAAGTAGGAGAGGGATGGCGCAAGTGAACTGGCTTGGCCTATGCGATTCCTAGCAGGGTTGTTGCAGCAATGATAAAACAAAATGATAAACAACAGGTACTCAAACAATGAATAATAGCAGCTTCAGAGAAATACAACGAAGTACAAGTAGGAGAGGGATGGCACAAGAGAACAGAGCTTGGCCTATACGATTCCTAGCAGGATCGTTGTCGGTGTACAGTGAGGCATAACTAAATACTCAGAATTCTAATCCATGCTAAAATAAAATGATTCATAAAATAAATCTAGGACTGAGTATTGAAGACTAAAGCTCAAGAATGAAGACTCCAGACCAAAGAACCAAGACCATTTACTTGTAAACAAGCTACATATTTATAGCATTTGCAATGACTAGAAGGCAAGTTCAAATTGAACTCTCCCACCATTAAACAAAGATAAATCACTGTTCAATCGGCAAAAACATAAATACAAGCTTTAGTGGTTGAGAAATGCGAGTGAAAATTGAATTTTCACGCTTGACGCGATCGTCGGAACATTCTGGAAAGCGCATACAGACCGCGCCACCCGCAGCAGGCGACGGTTACAGACCGCCGCCCGGCCTCGGGTGGCGGTTCACGCAGACCGCCGCCCGGCCGGGTGATGGTTACAGACCGCCGCCTAGCTTGGGTGACGGTTCTGAGACCGCCGCCTGCGGGTTGGGTGACGGTTACAGGACCGCCGCCCTGGCAAGGAGGCGGTCATGTAAATAACAACAAAACAAGGAGGAAAAAGAGAGAAAAGGCTAGGACAAAACGTGTAGAGGCTAGACAAGGATTTTTGGGATGCAAATGTATACTCAACAAGCTTTCTGGATTCCGAACACCTTGCATGAAGAGATCTTAATCATCGTGGGAATCACTATCCATCCCAAGCCAAAGAGATTTGCTACAAGCTGCCATGAAGGACTGGTCAACTTCAAATCAACAGTCCAAATGCAAGAGAAGGTACTCACAAATGCTGCCCTTCCCGAGGGGAATCATGGAGGACAAAGAAGGTAAAATGATGAAGCCCCTCCATTCTATGTTTCATTGATAATTGGAAACCAATTAGTACATAATTGCATGATTGATTCCAGGGCAAGTAGTTCAAGAATGCCCAAGCAAATAGCTGATCAGTTGGGGCTTCAATATGAAGTCATATCCAAAGGGGTAGTGCAATTAGATGGGACAGCAATAAAAATAGGAGTGATTAAAAACTTGAGTCTTACTTTGCATGCATGTCCCAATGTTGTTGTTTTACAAGATGTCTCAGTGATAGATCTTCCACCACTCTTTGCCCTAAGTTTGTCAAGGGACTTCACAAACTAAGATCGAGAGGTTACTTATCTACTGATTGGTCACACATGTTGTTCAAAACAAGATATGGAACTAAAACCACAATCAGATCTGAGCCTATTGCAAACTTTCACATTGAGCCTCACACTCCAAGCCAAATCAATACCAATTGTTCAACATTTGATCAAGAAGATTATCCAAGCACTGATGAAGTTGACACCAAGGTTGGAAGCATCCCAGATTTGACTCTTGATGAATGGGCAAGAAAGGTGCATGATTTTGATCCTTATCAAGAAATAGAAGAATCTGAGCTAGGAGTCTATTGCATGCATGAAGAAAATCAGCCTATTCCTAGCATCACCAAGCTAGACCACAAGGATGACAATGAGGTATGGTAGTTGTTCTTTGATGGATCAAGAAGTAGAAAAGGTGTAGGAGGGGGAGCTATGCTTGTTTCACCTCAAGGAGTTAAGTATTATTCAGCTTTTAGATTTCAGTTTGCATGTTCTAATAACACTGCTGAATATGAAGCCTTGATACAAGGATTGCATTGGTCAATCAAGAGAGGAATAAAGAATTTGCAAGTTTTTGGTGACAGTGAGCTGATTGTCAACCAAATTAAGGGGTAGCATGCTGCCAAGAATGATCTGCTCAAATGCTACAAAAATAGGGTGTGGGACCTCATTGAATATTTTTAGGGGTTTAGCATCAAGTCCATCCCTAGGAAAGAGAACCAAGCTACTAACAGGCTTACAGCAGTTGGAGCAGCTTTTGATGTTGTTGAAAGCATCAAGAAAGACAAATTACAACCAAGCATTCATGTGATTGCGAGGCCTTGATTCCTTAAAACACCGTAAGTTGGCAAGTGTTTGAAAATGATCAACAAATCATCCATTTCTTACAAGAAGAGGTTGAGTTCTCAACTAAAAATCAGAAAAGTTAGAACAACAAGATGGTGATCAAGTGGTACAACCGAGAACCAACAAATTACCAAAGGGACTTGTCACTTTGGAGTCCATTTTCAATCCTAATGATCAGTTTAGGAAGGAGAAAGCAAACATCCAAGTCAAGGGAGAAGATTCAATGCCCATCTTGGTGAGAGAAGGAAAATCACTCCAAATTGGTAAAGTCACAACTGAGCAAGAAAGGTATGAGTTCATACATCTTTTTCAAGAATTCCCTGATGTGTTTTCTTGGAGATATGAATATTTGAAAGGTTTCAATCCCAAGTTAGCTCAACACACTATTGAATTGGACCCAAGTGCTAAACCCATCAAGCAAAAATAAAGGCTAATCAATCCACACATGGAGCCTCTCATGAGAAAAGAATTAAATAATTTGATAGAGTCAAGTATCATATTCCCTATCAAGCATTCTAGTTGGGTGGCCAACTTGGTCCCGATTAAAAGAAGAGCAGAGAAATCAGATTGTGTGTTGACTTCAGAGATTTGAATAGAGCATCTCTCAAGGATCATTACCCACTTCCTTCTATGGAGCAGATTTTACAAGTTGTTCTTCGGATCTGAAAGGTTTTCATTGCTTGATGGCTATTCAGGGCACAATCAAATTATGTCAAGGAATAGGATCAGTTCAAGATAGCCTTCATAACCAAATGGGGGACTTATGCATACAGAAAATGCCATTTGGGTTGTCCATGCAGGGGCTACATTCCAAAGGGAAATGGACATGGCGTTCAAGGATTTGATTAACAAAATGGTGCTGATATATCTTGATGATATCACTATTTTTTTAAAAATGCAGCAGACCATCTCTTCCATTTAAGACAGTGTTCCAAAGGTGCAGAAGATTTGGGGTATCTTTGAATCCCAAAAAGTGTATTTTTCTAGCTCATGAAGGAAAGCTCCTTGGCCACATTGTCTCCAAAGAAGGATTAGCAATTGATTTGGAAAGAGTTGAAGCCATAAGAACACTACCATTACCAATTCATAAGAAAGCCCTTCAAAGTTTCTTGGGAAGGATAAATTTTGTTTGGAGGTTTGTCCCAAATTTTGCAGCCCTAGTCAGACCTATCACCAAGATGTTAAAGAAAAGCATAGCTTTCAAATGGATAGTAGAAGGAAAGGCAATTTTGAAGCAATCAAAGAGGCAATCTCATGAGCCCCAACTCTCATTAACCCATATTTCTCCAAGGATTTCATCCTCTATGCATTTTGAGGTGATGATAATATTTCGTAGTTTTGGTACAATAGAACAAAGACAATGATGAACAACCAATTGATTTCTTCAGCCAAAGCATGGAGGACTATGAGGTGAGATATTATTTCATTAAGAAGCATGTTCTTGCAGTAATTAGGAGCTTGAAGAAATTTAAGCATCTAGTTTCCAACAAGGTTCAATTGCTGGTTTCTCATGTGGGTGTTAAAGACTTCCTCCTCAATATAGACTGAATGAAAAGAGAGCAGGGTGGATTAATCGTGTCATGGAGTATGACATTGAGATCAAAGTCACCAAGTTGGTCGAGGAAAAGGATTGTGTGAGCAGCTAGTCTTGAACAAACAAAAGGAAGCATGCAATGAGAAAGAGGTTGTTTTGGTGTTGCAAGATAGCCATGAGCAAGGAAGCATTCAAAAGAAAATGATAGTATCCCCACTCCTTGTTGGATCCAAGACATAATGCACTTCCTACACACAGGCCTATGGCCTCATGAGATGAACAAAACCAAAATAAGACACTTCAAATTGTAATTTGTCCCTTATGCTCTGGTTGGTGGTGTTTTATTCAAAAGGGATGTGAATGGAGTGCTACTTGAGATGCATTGGGACAAATCAGATTCACAAAGTATTGGAAGAGTTCCATGGTGGATCAGGTTGTTGGTCATTTTGCACCAAGAGTGACAGCTCTCAAGATCATGAGGGCTGGCTATTATTGGCCCAATATTTTTAGTGATCATTGTTATGCATGGATCAAGAGGTGCAAGAGTTGTGCATTCTTCACAGGTAAGGAGAGACTAGCTGCCCTTCCATTACATCCAATTTCAGTTGACCAGCCATTCATGCAATGGGGTTTGGACTTCATTGGAGTCATTAATCCAAATTCAAGCCAAGGACACAAATGGATTATAACAACAGATTACTTCACCAAGTGGAATGAGGCAATAGCACTCAAGGAAGAAAATGAATCAAGCATCCTAGACTTCTATGAAGGAATAACAACCAGATTTGGCATACCTGCTACAATAATATCAAATAATGCATTGGCATTCATTGGGTCCAAGTAATCGAATGGGATGTCAAGAACAGGATCTACCTAAGCACTTCATCAAATTTTTAGCCTGAGGGTAATGGCCAAGCTGAATCTACAAACAAGAACTTGTTAAGGATCATCAAGAGGACTCTTGATGAAAATCAAAGGTCTTGGCACACTAAGTTGAAATCAACCTTATGGGCTGATAGGATAACCCCAAGAGATCTACAGTAACTCTCCATTCAAACTTGTTTATGGAAGAGAGGCAATTTTTCCCATGTCACTTGAGTTGCCAACATTGGAACTCATGAAGTAGTTGGAGTTGTTGGAGCTTGGACCCATGGAGGTTAGGTATGCGGGGAATTGATGGAGCTCCAAGAAATCAAAAATCGAGCATCCCAAGCAATGGATAAAGATCAAGCCTTGATCAAGAAGACCTTTGATAGAAAGGCCAAGGATAGATCTTTCCAAGTTGGAGATCTAGTGCTAAAATGGGATGCGAGACAAAAAAAACCAAGGAGGAATTCAAAATTTGATGCCATTTGGAGTGGCCCATACATGGTCACAAAGTGTAAGGACAACAATGCCTTCCAATTGTCTACATTGGATGGTGAAGAATCTGTAGATTCCATCAATGAGATCCATCTCAAGCATTGATACAAGGAAATTCTCCACCTTGTACATATTATCTTAGTTTTTCTTTCCTCCAAGTGCTTATGCACATTGTTTTGTTGTAGAATAGCTTTTCTTTCCCTAAGTGCTTTGGCACAAGCTTACTTTGCTCCAGAAATGTGTTTTGTAGGCCCGGCTCCATCGGATGGTTTTCTGCCCTCCATCTTCCTCCTTGCATTGTTCTAATCAGTTGGGGTACCAAGTAGAGATTTGATGACGCCATGCCTAATGGATTGCTTCAGCAATTGGTAACTTCATCCAAAGCCAAGCGATGACCCCTCTAAGTCACCAAAATTGTTATCCAAAATGAGCCCCTTACTCATTTTTTTCTAACTCCCTTCATTCCTTCCTCTCTTGTGCCTCACATAATTTTTAATCTTTCAGGCACTCAAAACCTTTTGGAAATGGCACCATTAGATAGAGATCTTTCTCAGCTTTCCAAAAAGGTAAATTTTTCTTCCTAACTCCATGTATTTTTGAAGTTATGGCTCGGAGGAGTTTTTGTGGGAAATTTTCCCTAGAAAATCCTGGGCCAATAAGATGAGGCCACGTGTCCTCAGAAGGGCAGAGGCGGAGGTAAACTTGGGATTTTTACCAAGTGTTTGGAAAAGTTTCAAAAGAATTTTTTTCCCGACGGTCCGCCAAATGAGTAGGATGAGGCCACATGTCTAAGGGGAAGGAGTTGGAAATTTTTCCAAGGGTTGGTACGAACAAAAATTTTCCCATAGGGCCCACATCTAATAACATCTGTCACGTGTCCTTAGGCCAAAGGAGTGGTGGAGGGTAGAGAAAAGATTGAAAATTTCACCAAGTGTTTAGCGAGGGCACTAAAGGGAGATTTTGGCCCATAGGCCCGCGCACAAAATGAGGTCACGCCATGTGTTCTCGACAATGAGAGTGCGGGGTTTTGGGTTTTTTTCCCAAAACAAAGTCAAAGAAAAATTTCAAAAGGAAAGCCTACCCCCAAAACTTGAGCTGATAGGACCATGCCATGTGTCCACATGACAAAAAAAAACACAAGGCGAGCCCGATGAGAAAAAAGAAAGGAAAATCCCCGCATCTAATGGGGTTGTGCCACATGTTAAGGTAAGAGAAGATGGTCAAGAGCGATAGAAAAGATGAGACCAAAATGCCCATAGTGGATCAAATCATGCCACATGGCACTAGGACAACCCCAGGTGCGGAGGTTTTGGGAAATTTTTCCCAAATGCAAAAAAGTGGGAAAATTTCAAATTTTTGGCCCGCCAACCCATTTTGGCCTGTTTTGCCCTAAATTTTGGAATGGGCATAACTTCCGATCCAGAGCTTGGTTTTGGGAGTTCTTTATATCAATGGAAATCTAGTGAAATTATCTACATGATTTTGGGGTCAATTTTGTGTTTTAGTGGAATTTAGAGGGATAAAACTGGAAAACACTTCTGCACACGGAAGTGAACAAAAATAACATTTCAACCACCATTTGTAATGTGGTATGGCTCGCATTCTCTCCCAAAGATGGTGAAAAATGTCGAAAAATGGACTTTTAAGGATGCCCGTGCTATTTTATTGCATTTTGGTTGGTGGTTGAAGCTTCTCTCATGTTTTCCAAAGTGTTTCTCTCTCCCGAGCTCGAATGGGCATTGTTAAAAGTCAAAATGGGCTCATTTTCATATAGTTAGACAATTTTCGGCCCTGACAACTTCCCTTTTCTTCCCTTTTTGGAAGATTTGTGGAAATTTTTACCTTTTCATGCAAATACAACATCTCTTTTTGCCTCTTGGCCATTGTAATGCAATCGTATTGGACCCGAATGATAATGTGTGCTATGTGATTAAAATATTCTCAATCCTTTCATATGTTTATCATTTTTATTGATCTCTTATTACATTTTGGAAATTTGTGCATGTTTTGTGCTGTATTTTCTTATGGATTGTGTATGTTTTGCAGTAGCAAGTGTCTACTACTCCTTTGGTGCATCACCTTATTTAGACTAGGTTTATTTTTGCATTTTCTCAACCTTGTCTCCTTGGCAAAGTTTGATTAAGTTATAGGTAAACCCTCTGCAGAATGTCATGCACACTTGAACAGAGGAGTTGAGGAACCAGCCTCTAATCTAGAGATTATTTTCCCACTTTTACAAGTCCCACACTTGGGGAAAAGATTCAATGTTGTGCAATCACACTGGATGCTAAAATGTCAAACTAGAAATCTGATAGAACATCCAGAGGGTGCTGCTGATTTGCACTAACAGTACACACAATAATATGTTCCTTCCTTGTGAAGAAGGACTAAAGGGACCAACAAAATCCAACCCCCATTTCATAAATGGTTCAATCACGACTTGAGGTTGCTAAGGCATTTCATTGGAAAAGGTTGGTTGTCCCATCCTTTGACAAGGATCACACCACCTGATATATTTCTTCACATCTTTGTACAAAGATGACCAATAATAACCAGTGTCAAGTATCTTGTGAGCTGTTCTTTTCACTAAATAGTGTCCTCCACTTGGTTCATCATGACATGCCCGGAGGATGTCAAATATTTCATCTTCTCTTACACACCTGCGTAAAACCAAATCAGGACCACACTTAAATAGCATTCCATTTAACCATTTGAATTGTGCATTGGTTTTGATTAACTTCCTTGTTACAAGATAATTTTCCATATCAGCAAACCAAGGTGTATCAACTGAAATAACAAATAATTGTTCATCTGGAAATTTGTCCTTGACTAGATCTTGCTCCCCTGTAGTAGTTAGTCTTGACAAGAAATCAGCTACCACATTAGATTTACCTAGATTTTCCACAATGGTAATATCAAATTCTTGTAAAAGAAATAACCATATAATTATTCTACCTCCAACCACTGGTTTGTTCATTAAATATTTAATTGCTGAGTGATCTGTATGTACAAATATTTTATACCCTCGTAATGTAATGTCTAAACTTATCAATTGCATAGATCACAACAAGAAATTATTTTTAGTGGTGGTGTAATTTATTTCAAAGGGGAGTAAGATTTTTGCTAAGGTAATAGATAGCATACATTTTCCTTCTTCATCTTTCTATCCCAAAACTACACTAATGGAATTATTTGAGACATCTGTTTGGATATGAAAATGTTTCTCCCAATTAGCTCCTCTTAATATTGGGGCAATTATTGATTTATCTTTAATTTCCTCAAAAGCATGTTGACACTTTTCATCCCAAAGAACTATACAAGTCCTTGGTAAGAAAATTAAACATGGGGGAAACAATTTTACTAAAATCCTTGATAAAGCATCTATAGTACCCAACATGTCCTAAAAATGACTTGATATCAGTGGGGGTCTGAGGAATAGGTAAGTATAAAATAATTCTGATTTTGTTTTGATCAACCTGAATTCCTCTTTTTGAAATATGGTGTCCTAATACAATCCCTTCATTAAACATCATCAAAAAAATTTCATGGCTAAGAGACAAGTGGTACCGCTCACATATTATCAATACTTTGTCCAAATTTTTCAAGGCATCATCAAATGTATCTCCATGCACAGTAAATTCATCCATATATACCTCTACACAGTCATTTGTTAGGTCTGTAAAAATTACTAACATAGCTCTTTGGAAGGTTGTTGGAGCATTTCTTAATCCAAATGGTAATACCCTGATAGTAAAGGTACCCCATGGACATGTAAATGTAGTTTTATCCCGATCTTCAAAGAACAAATCTGATTTTATTATATCCACTAAAGCCATCCAAGAATATAGTATTGTTTACCTAAAATGTTGTCTAAGACTTGATCTATGAATAGTAAGGGAAAATAATCTCTTAGTGTGGCTTTGTTTAGTTCCCTATAGTCAACACAAATTCTCCATTTTTTGTTCTTTTTAGGGACAATTACAAGAGGAGACACCCACTGGCTATCTGAGATAGGGTAGATAAAACCTACTTGTAATAGTTTTTCAATTTCTTGTTTGACTATATCCCTTAAGGATGGATTTATCCTTCTCTGAGGTTGCCTAACTAGTTTAATATTTTCAGTATAGATGTGATGAGTGTAGATACTTGGGGATTCCTTTCATATCTTTGTAATCCCAAGTAAAAGCTTTAGTATGATCTTTCAGAACATCAAATAGTTTATCTTCTTCATTGTTCTTCAACTAGCTATTAATATTCAAAATTTTACCCAGTTGAATCTCAACATGTTTGGTTCTAGTGTATGATGAACTAATTTGTTGAAAGGGTTCCATTAAAGTATTTAGTGGACATGCATGTGGCAACAACATATGATATGTAACAACATCTCCAAAAGTTCCTTGAGACAAAATGTTGGACAAAGGATAGTAAGAAGAATTATGATACTTATCTTGTTGTAGGTCAAACTCCTCGTCACTATTGTTTTCCAGAAATTCTTCATCTTCTCTTGATATATGTGAAGCTAAAGTTACAAATTATTCCTCTCCCCAAGAGAAATCTCGTTCCTCCGGAGTGAAATTATCTTCATTTGCAGGGAATTGTTGTTGGTGTGGTTCCGGAACTAATTGTGATGGTTCTAGAACTAACTGTGATGGTTCCGAAACTAACTATGATGGTTTCGAATAGATTCTCGTAGGTTCTAGAACTAATTTCATAGGTTTTGGAACTATTCTTGACTGCTCCAAGGACAATTGGTGTACATTCAATGGTGGGTTAATCATATCTTCTATTTCACGTACATGATCCTATAATGTTATCATGGCCAATGAAGACAAATTTTTCTCATTAATATCAGGATTATCAACCCATAATTTCTCTTGATTATCACTAAAAGGTCGTGTAGAGGGATATAATGAATTTTTCTTAGAATTCTTACCATTTGAAATAGTCATATCACCTGACTGCTAATCAATTAAGGCAACAACTGTAGCTAACCATGGTCTACCCAAAATAATGGGATAACCCAATGTTTTACCTTTTGGCTGCAATATAAGGAAGTCAAATAGATATTCCCATGACTCCACCATAACTACCACATCTTCAATAACTCCTTCTCGGTTTTTCTACTGGTGATCCGCCATTTGCAATATGGTGTTAGTAGGTTGTATACCTATTAATGGCAATGTTTTCAGAGTGTCCACTATCATTACATTTATAGTTGCTCCCAAATAAACCAAAACGTTATGTATATCTTTATTCCCTATAGAGACAAATAACAAGGTTTCCTAGGATCTCCATATTTGGGAAGTAGGAGCTTTCTGCTAATAAATCAAGTAATTTTCTCATCTACCTTAATAATCCTGGGGTACTGCTTCTTTCTTCCAGGCCTTCTCAAACATAGCATTTTGATTAATTTGTTCAATTTTGGAATGTCCTTAATAGATTGTAGTAGTGGTATTTCAATATTCACTTCTTCTTAGTTCCTGCACCAATTGATTCTTTGATTTCTATAGCTTCTTTAAACCTCTCTCGAAACGGATTTTTAGTAGAGTTTCCTTCTAGTTCCTTATCTCTTTCTTTTTAATTTTTATTGGGGAAACCAGACTAGGGGTTTCAGTTTCTTTTGTCATTTCAGTGATGATAACAGGTGGACTGCCAACTATTTTTCCGGATCTAGTGTGAATATCCTTACAATCCATGGCATTAAGATCAACTGATTTTTTGGTTTTGTTTTGTAGATAGGAGTTGTTTGTTTGTTTCTTGGGTTTGCTACTAGTTGTGCTGGTATTTGTGTTTGGACTACATTCTTAGTTTGTGAATTTTTTGCTGGGGCACCCATTATGGCTTGTTGATTCTGATTAGGATATGTTTTCCCTTGAGCATAGTTATTAGGGTTCCATCTAGGTTGTGACCAAGCATACTAGTTATTTTGACCAGTCCATGGTTGTTGGTGTCCTTGAGCATACCAAGATTGTCTTGCCCAATCCTGGGATTCCAAGTTGGCTTAGGGGCCCAAGGTGGTTGTCCCCAACTTTGTGGTACTATTTGAGCAGCCCATGGCATCATCCAAGGGTTAGGAGATGACCTTGGCATGAACTTGTCCTTGGATAGGTTGTCTCTAGACAAAGTTTACTTCTTCTGATGTGCTGGTTTGTTTGAGTTGATTCTTTAGGAATGGAAGAAGAGAACAAGTGTGAATATCATGTTATTTAGATTCACAGATAATACATACTTTTGTTTTATCCAAAGGACATTCCCTTATTGCATGCTTCTTCCTGCATCTAGGACAATACATGGCTAATGGTTCAGTTTTGGCATTTGCTTTAGCTTGTAATCCATCCATAGTAGAGGTTAATTGAACTAAAATGTTTGTTTTAAAGTTTGCTAATTCATCCATTAGTTTTTCATATCTAGATTCAAAATTTTCACTGATTTTTCCTTCCTAGGTCCACCCCTTGTTCTGGAATAGCTTCTAAAAATGTATTTAATTTCATTCATCCTTACTTGATCAATGTTTCCACCTCCTATCAAGTTAAGAGCTTCCCTAGATTCATCTTCCAAACCTTTAAGAAATATGGTTTTACTTAATTCTTCTTGAACTAAAAATCCACACCTTTTACTTACAAAGAGGAATCTATCCAAATAATCTTCTATATTCTCATCCTCCTTGATTTTAAAAAACTCTTCCTTCCTATTTCTTCCTCTACATTAATCTTGATATTTATCTAGGAAGTTAGTTTCCATTTTTGCCCAAGTGGTAATAGATTTGGATCATAATCCCATGAACCACCTCATTGTTGCATCCTTCAAAGTGGATGGAAACAACTTGAGTTTCTGATTATATATTTTTTAGTCATATGTCTGACATAGTACCTTAAACTCAAACAAAAATTGGTCGGGTCTTCGATGACATCCCTCTAAATGTGGGTAAATGTGTAGGTGAAATATTTTTCATTGGTGTATCATCATCATCTAATTGAATTGAATTGAATAAGAAAAGGTCCTATCAGGTTCCCTTTCGACTTCTCGTGTCATTTTTGAAGTATTTTCTAAAAGTTTCTCCCAATCAATGTGGTATGTGATCTACTTTGGGAAGGTGAAAAATAAGGAGTAGGAGGTTGAATACTCAATTGAGAATCAAAACTTACCCTAAATGGATCTTGAGAAATAATCCTTCGATAAAAATTCCACTTCCTTCTGGTGACTGATCCAAGAATTCCAAAGTTGGAAATTATGCTTCTTGTCTTACAAGGGATAATGGGTCCTCCAATTCTTAGTCAACTTCCTTATTTAAACTAGAGGATGATGTTAATTCTTGTTCATATATTTTTGGGAGAAATCTACCCTTGGAGTCTCTTGGTCTACTCATAAATTTTGTGATAGCTTAGGGAAGATTTCTTCAATTACTAAATGTATGATTGTTGCTCTTGTTGACACCTAATTAGAAAATTCTAACTAGTGGGTCCTCGGAAATGATGCCAAAAATGATGGGTGTCGTTATTCCCTTCATTTAATCAACTCTTTGTTGATGTCATATTCAAACCAGGGGTGTGTCTAAAGCTATATGCAACAAGAAGAATCTTAGAAATATAGTAATTGATTGTAGGTATTTTGTATTTTATGGGGGATCTTTTCAATGTCTTAAGGAATTCTTGGTTAAAAACCTTATTGGAATCAAACTATGAAAACATGTTGGAAGTAAACACACTTTACATAAATGAATTGCTGGAAATAAACACACTTTGCTTTGGAAGTAAACACACTTTGTAGAAATGAATTGCTGGAAATAAACACACTTTTCCTTGGAAGTAAACACACTCTTGAGAATGCTTGGAAAATGATTGCAAAGAAATAAGAACTTAATCTAGAACACCTGCAGGGACAAGTCTACAACAAATTTTAACTTAAGGAATTGAAAGTGATACAGAATTAACAGATCTAAATTATTGCTTTAAAAATATAAATACCAACAAAAACGAGGATCCTAGTTCTTGGAGGAGTGGGCCCTTGCTCCACCTTGAAACAAGATTGGACAACTTAATTTTCTCTCAAAATAGAAATGGCTATTTTATTCATAAAATGTTCTACATTACAAAAACATGTTGGATCTTTGTGTATCAATCTATATCTCCCATGTTCTAAATCTATAGTCCCCTATATAATTCATCTGTAGGTTTGTATGTATATACTTCTTCTAGGGGTGCATTTATGGCCGTAATTGTTCCATTGATATGATGGAACTGAATCGTGCCCATAATAGATGTTGAATTGGAACATGGTGGACATATAGTTGTGTGATAATTATCCTGGATCTACAAGTATGGAGAGTCGGAAGTCTTCTAATCTACTCTGATTGATAGGATCATTGATTTGAAAAATCACCGGCCGTTTGGAATAGATTCTTATCGGTTCGAAACTTTAGAAGAGTTCCGGAACTAAAGGAAATTGTTCCAGTCTAACCGAGAGAGTTCTGGAGCTATCTGCAGGAGTTCTAGAACTAATTCCAATAATTCTAGAACTAAATACTAGAGTTTTGGAACTAAGTTTGAAAGTTCTAGAACTAGGTGATAAAGCCTGTGACTGTGTAATGGAGTTTTGGAACTAGCTTGGAAGTTCCGGAACTAAGCTATATTGAAACAGATGCTCTCAAAAACATGCTGACCACTTCATACTTAATTCTTCCACCTAAATGTGACTTGCTTTATTACAAAACTAAGTTTCAAAACACTTTGTTGGGAATTACGGTACTTTTAAACATTTCATAAACATTAGAATCATAATCAATAAAAAAGATGGAAAATTACATCCTAACTCATATCGATCAAACAAAAGTCACAAAATGCATCGGAGGTAATCAAAAGGAGAGTAAGATGAGATCATTTATTGACATTTAATTTCAGCATATTTTGGCCTCATGAGGTATCACACACTTATCTAGATGCATGAATAATTTCAGGCCCTCTATGATGTTGATTTGATTTAGACACACATTTTGGATACTTGGTTTCGTGGTGTTCGAATAGTTATATCTTGAGTATTCGATTTCCCCTTACTCTTGCCCAAAGATAGTTGAGTTCCAGCTTTTACAATATCCCGGGTAAATTACTTGCAAGGCATTCCAATGGTGATCAATATCTTGATGGTAACTCTAAACTTAGAAGAAAAACCTATGGCTATCTAAACCCTACCACGTGTGGGGGAAGGAGTAGGTTTGGTGAAAGATGGTAGACTAGCGATAGAAAGGTAAAGAGAAGAAAGGTAGATTAAGTATAATGAGGTGCACAAGAGGGAGATAGATAAACAACAGGATGTTTGAGTGAATGGCATTACGAGAGAGATGGCTCATGAGGTATTTAGAGCTCACGCAGAGAATGCATGGAGCCAGAGCATCAGAAATCCCCCATTTAGGAAAGCATGATAGGGAACCCCCTCGGCCTCACACAAAAGCGTGCCAACAGAGATGACTGGACCACGAGCGTGCATCTAAATCTACAGCAACCTCACCCTTGTACTTGGTTTTCCAAAGAACTAGTATGACAAGTAGTCAACAAGTTAATTTAGGCAATGCGAGAGCAAGAGTAATTTAGGTGGCAAGTGAAACCATGGTAGGGAAAACATATTCATTATTGTTTGGAGGTACCTTTTCAGGTGCATCATCCGGAAAGAGTTTGGGTACACAAAATTTTGGACTCAATGATGGGAGTGGCAACACTTCGCAGATTGTAGGGGTTCGGTTCGATCTACTATTGGGACATAGGAAGTACATCTTCTAGTCCGCTTTCGGCTACAAGTGGAGGATCGGGAGGTATAAGTGTTTCTAGTTCCATTGGATCTGGTGGTTCTAGAAGCGAGAGGTAACATAGGCGGTTCTAGATCATATGGGAAAGGTACACACCAACCCCATAATATTTACATCGAGATGTCTCTTCATCTTCCATAGTATATAGGGGCATAGAGGATGTTGTTGAACATGTTCACATGTGTGAGATAATGTGGCACGCAAAAGGGATCATGGTTTTGAGCACGGGGCAAGTCAATTTTTCACTACATTATAAGGACACACATACAAATGGTGGTACAAAAATTTTGACCCTTCTCATACTTACGTAGACTATGTAGCATTAAATTAAAGAGTTTCACATCTCTGTGTTTGAGAAGAAGAGTATAAGCACACTCAAGGATATTAAACAAGGCACTATTGAAAGTGTCCAAGAGTATGATGCCCATTTTAAAACACTTTTATCTAAGCTTTCTTATGATATTCATGCAATGTAACATGTACAAAGGTTTTTTGGAGGTCTGATTACATCTTTTAGAAGGGCATTGTCACATAATACATACACTTTGATCCACACGAATCACTTGAAGCAAGCGCGTTACACGATGAGGCGGTTAGGAGCATAGACACTAGGGTGAGCCCATTTTTGGAAGCATAGATTATAGCTATGGAAAAGGTTGGAGAAATTATTAGTCAACTCAGCACATGAGATGCGTATGAGGGTTTGGTGTATAGATTGTGAGGTAGAAGGGCACACGAAGGATTGTTTGTCCCCATAGATTAGTGTGTTCATTATTACTATACTTTATGAGATACGCCATTTGAACCATGTGATGCCGATTCTACCCATTATTACAATACGCGATAAGGAAGAATGTTTCTTGTTATTGTAATATTTTCTAATCCACAAATCACGATATAAAGGACTACGGGTTGATTGGTCGAGCCATGATGCTATAGATATTGGTGTGCGATAGATAAGAGTATCGAGATAACTCTAAGGGTAAGGATGAGAATCGGGATCGGAATCACAATCAAGCGTAGTATGATCAGAATGAGGGGCACTATGATGGGGGATGTGGCGAGAGGTTGAGGCCATGGTGATGGACGAGGCAAGTTTCCTTGTGGAACATTTTTACATGTGGATCTCTTGACCACTACGAGGCACAAATGTCCTCAAAATATTACATGTTATTTATGTAGAAACAATCATAGCCATGAGGAATGCCCAGACTTATATGAGAATCTTAGTAAGTAGCATAAACAAGAAAATAAAGGCACAGGGATGATTAGGATATAATGTGCTATGGAAAATAAGTGGATGCCCAAGTTGGAACCGGAATCCAAGGTATTGTGTGTAAAGATGACTACTCGTGTTTGAAGTGGCGCATGCCAAAGAAGCATTACAAAGAAAGGCCTACTATCACTAAAGAGGATGTTTTACATGCCCGGTACCCAAATCCCACCCATTAAGGAGGTTTATCAAGAGACCATAGAGGTCCTTAGAAATATTCAGGGTGAAATACAATGTTTAAAGGAGAAATCACGAAAGATGGAACTAAAGGAGGTAGAGACGACCCAGTTAGATATTGATGACTTGAAGGAGGTATGAAAAATGCTACGCTAGGAGAATATTATTCCATTACTAGGAAGTTGGCTAAAGGGAAACACTTTGTGTGTGAATACTAAGAATGGGCAATAGATCCTGTATGCAAATCTTCCCCCGTATAGCTTAGATTACGAAAAGGAAATCACTTTAAATGTTATTGTGGATGGATGGCTTTTGAGCAATATATTGATTGATACAGGCATGGAAGTCAATGTTCTTACTTTAGATGCATGGGTATAGATGGGGAGACCTACATTGTAACCATATTCTAATGTATTATTTATGGCTAATCAAACTAAGGCCACTCCTATCGAAGTTTTAAAAGATGCATCCATTACTATACAGGGGGCCAAGTTCACTAGGGATTTTGAGGTTTTAGTACTTGCAGAAGCAGATAGTTTCCCATCTCTTCTTGGACACCCTTGGTGTTACACAAATAATGTTGATCTTTGGTTCAATAAGGGATATATCAATTTTGAAAACAAGGAGGAAAGAGTTATTATCCCTTTAACCGATGGGAACTCTACGCCCTATGTTGAGCTTTTGAGTGAAGAATATTTGAACCGGATCTACGTATGCATCATCCATGACCCAAAGTTCCTTGAGCCATCTAAGGAGGGTATCCTTTAGTGGGAAGATACACAGTCTCTTAGTGACACTATTAGTATTACTTGCGATAATTGGGCTCATGGTACTTATGAGTTGGTAGGGCACAAATTAAGGAGCAGATTTACGCAGAACAATAAACCTCATTGCATCAGGAGAATAGGTAACAACCCTAAACCTTGATACACTAGGGAAGGGGACCTAAGGTACTCCCGTGTGCCATGGAGAAATAGTGGATAGACCGAGTTGGAGAGAAGTATGCTAGCATATACCCTACATGGGACATCATCACGCTGGTGGTTGGTTCACAAGGATAATCTTGTAGAATGGAATGAAGTCAGGATTGCTCTTATAACTCATTTTTCCAGGAGCGATGTACTAAATCAAATCTGCACATATCATGGAAATCAACCTATTCAACACCACATCCAACAGTGTGAGAGGCTCTGAATAGATGGGTAGCAAGCTTTACTTCCTTCGCTATGGGTACACAAACTTTATTCCACTTTACAAGACTACACATGCACTTGGTATGTATATGTATAGCTATATAGAGAAACTAGAAATTGCCAGGATTTGATTATAAGTATGGTCTAGACTTTTGACTACTTCTCTATTAAACCTCTAGTAAAAGAGGCATTAATGGTTATAAAGTGGTTAACTATGGGAGACAGTGCAAAGGCGTAAGAACTCATTCAAAAGTTATTTGATGGAAATGATTTTGTTAGGAATAATCTTTGGATTAGTGCTCACATTATTGTTTGTAATAGTTAAATGTAATATTCATATATTACATTAGTAAATTAGTGTGAACTTGTAAGATATTAATATTATATTAATATCATGTGTGTGTGTAAAAATAAAAGATTGTAATATTATTAATATGAGTCATAAAACAACTCATTATTAATAATATAGGATATTGTATTAGTTGTGAGTTTGTTGAATAAACAACTCACGTATATTATTGTGTGTGGAGATATTGATGGGATATATGAGAGAATAGTGGTGAGTGATCATAGGAGAGATTCTATAGGAGAGATTAGTGGGATGATATTGGTAAGCCTCATCTCCTTGTTTATAGGAAATGGAAAGGCTATATATTATAAGCTCTCTCACCATGTAATGAGCTCCAAATTATTCAATCAATAATATAGTGTGTTTATTATATTTTTACTCTTATTTTGTGTTTATGTTATTATTTTCATTCTAAACATTGTCTCTTATTGATCCGTATAATTATATAATGTAATTTTTGCTTATTTATATTAGATAAGCTATCAATTTCGCATCGACTCGGGAGCGCATTTCTTTGTAGAAATAGAGACAGATGCCACACTACTTAAGCACACTTGCTTTGAGAAAGAAAAAGGGAAGATGGTCTACATAGTGGATGATGAAGAAGTAGAAGAACTAGATATAGATCATTCAACAAATGCGCACAAGGTCTTAGATAGTGTAGATAACAACACACGTGCCTATCATGAACCTATGAGGACCAAGAAAGTGAATATTGGTACGGATGTTGAACCTAAAGAGGCAATAATTAGAGATTATTGGTCTGAATCTGAAGTAGAAAAAATAGTGGAGTTGCTCTGTGATTTTTAGGATTTATTTCAAGGGACTACCATGAATTGAAAGGAGTGCATGCATCATTAGGAGAAATGAAGATAAATCTTAAGGAAGGTGCATGCTCGGTCAGGAAGAGACCCTACAGGATGAACCCCAACTTGCGTGAAAAGGTCAAAGAAGAAATTGACAAAATGTTGAAGTTTGGAATCATCAAGCCCCTGGATGAGTTATAATGGGTTAGCCCAATGGTGATCAGTATAAAGAAATATGGTTGGATTAGGATTTTTGTGGATTATAGAGAACTAAATGTTGCATGTGTAATTAATCCCTTTCCTACGCCCTTCACAAAGGATATATTAGAAGGCGTTGCAGGGTGTGAAATCTATTCCTTTACAGATGGATTCTCTAGGTATCATTAGGTTAGGATTGCACATGAGGATCAGGAAAATAATACTTTCACCACTGAATGGGAAAGTTTTTCATATACTGTGATGCCGTTCGATTGAAAAATGTGCATGTTATATTTTCACAAATAGTTGTTCAAGAATTCTAGGATTTTATTCATATTTTCTTGCAATTTTACTTGGATGATTGGATGGTATATGGGCTTGTTAAGGATCATTGTGACAATTTGTGCTTAATGTTTAAAAGATGTAGATAATTAAGCATCTCTTTGAACATCAAAAAGTGTGTGTTTGCTACACCTTTTGACACTCTATTAGGGCATATTATCTATAAGGAAGGTTTTTGGTAGATCCAACTAAAGTTACAGTTATTTTAGGCCTAAAAGAACCTACCACTCAAAGTGAATTGCACGGATTTTTGGGTCACACTGGATATTATAGAAAATTTATCAAAGGATATGCTAAGGTTGTCACACCCTTAGAGGAGTTACTAAAAGGAAAAGGGACATTCTATTGGGGGAACCGCAACAACACGCATTCGAGACATTGAAGGATAAACTTATTACAACACCTATTCTATGTTTTCCCTCATGGGACCAACTGTTTCATGTACATGGGATGCCTCGCACGGCCATTGGCGCCATGTTGGATTAGCTGGAGAAGGTATTATAGATCATCCTATCTATTTTGCTAGTAGAAAATTGACCCTTGCTTGAGCATAATTTCACAACAATAGAGCATGAGGCCTTGTCGATGATCTACATGCTACATAAATTCAAACAAGATTTCTATCGACACCTTTTATGTTCTATACTCGATCACATGGCATTAAATTTTTGGTAAACAAACCTATTTTATAGGGGTGCATATGTCGATGGGTACTCTTATTCCAAGAATTTTATTTTATAGTTGTGGTAAAACCGAGGAAAAGTAATCATGGATCAAACCATTTATCCGAATACGATCGGAGAAGATGAGCATAAAATTGAAGATATCATGCCCAATGCATAATTATATAGGTTACAACACATGCCATCAAAATTAGAGGACATTGTTGTATTTCTACGTATATGTATGACACCAGAAGGAATGAAATCCTTAGAGAAGAAATAACTTTCCATTTGTGCGGCTTTCGCTATGTTGATTACCGGTGACCTGTATAAGCTAGTAGCCGAGATGAAGTATTGTGCCGATATGTACTGGAGCATGAGCTCACATAAATCATGGAAGAGCATCATGGTGGTATTGCAGGTGGATGTAGGTGACACCACTATGCACAAGATTCTACTTGCCCGATTATGGTGGGAGACACTATTTAAGGATTTTAAGGCATATTGCAAGGCATTTGATCACTGTCATTACCTTGATAAACTAGAGCAAAGAGATGAAATGCCTTTATAACCTATTCCTAGTTCGAAACCATTTAAAAAATGGTCTATAGACTTAGTGGGTCCTATTTCACTAGCTACACGTAGGACCTGGATTATACTACATCATCACTTGCACAAATTATCGAAAAGGTGCACTGAAGAAACACCTATAAAGGCTTATACAATAGCTACAACAACCAAGTTTTTATGGGAAAATATTATTACAAGGTATGAATGCCCACTAAGTTTGAAAAGTGATAGGAGCACACACTTTTTGAATGTGACAATTTTGGATGAATTTATGATTACACACCATAAGACGACACGATATCATCCTTAAGAAAATGGGACTCTTGAAGCTTTCAACAAAATTTTGAGCAAGACATTGAAAAAAATTTGTGATGTTGGAAGAACATATTGGGATGATAAATTTTATTCCATTCTTTGGGCATATAGAACAACATACAAGAAATTAAACAAGACCACACCCTTTCAATTGGTGTTTGGCATAAAATTAGTTCTTTCTATGGAATTCATGTTACCTTCTTTGCGTATTGCGCATGTTAGAGGTCTAGCTGATGAGAAATCATTAGAGGAATGAATTGGAAAGTTGATCAAACTAGATGAGCAATGAGAAGTAGCATGATGGATTTAGAAGCAAGAAAATGCCAAGTAAAAAGCGTGGCATGATAGGAACATGAGGGAAAAAATTCTTGAGATAGGACAAATGGTGCTTCTTTATGAATAAGTTTATGCGCCATCCGAGAAAAAACTTAAAGTGCATTTGTTGGGACCGTATGTTATCACTCACATACTTGAAATAAGTGCTTTTAGTTAGAGGCACTTGATGGAATATAGTTACCCTGGTTACTTCAATGGGAGTAGGTTGAAGCCCTACTATAAATAAGACTTCTTAGTGTTTGTAATAAGGAAGTGTTGCCATTTAGAATAGGTTTCATTTATCTATTCACTTAATGTATTTCCTTCTTCATTGTTATGCTTTGTCAATTTAGTTAGTATTTTGTATAAATAAGTGTGTTTGCGCACTTTTGCGCAGAAGCTAATTACCATTTGTAGTATTTTTATGCGCAGAGGACTACACATACCATTGGTGTGGGGTGGATGTTTACAACTAGGTACAAATCAAGGAGTAAACTATTATAGGTGTTATTTGAGTTTGGAAAGGATTTTTTAGAAGAGATATTGTTTCTAAATGATGAGCATAAATGGGGATAAATTAAGAAACAAGTATAACGTGAGGTAAGCAAAGCCATGAAGACTACCAAGAAAATGTCTAGTGGTGAGGTACTCAAGTGCATGGAAGCACGCTGAAGAGAAGTCTGTAGTTAGAAGGTAAGAAGGCATGCTAGAAGGTTATAGCTAAGGCACAAAGATGTACCACATGAAAATTGTGAAAATGGTCAATCAATGAGAGAATTGTTGGTAGGTGAAGGAGAAATAAATGCACTAAATTTTTGAAAATCTATATAAGGATGTGATGTGATTTCATTTTTACCATTGTAATTGTAAGTATTTGAAAGAGCTAAGTGTAATCGAGATGAGTGATGTATATTGATGTGGGGAGAGTGTAAAACTAGATGTGGAGAGTAGATTTATGCGCGAGAAGAAGCTTACGTCCTCATTGGTGAAGGGTTTGAGAAAAGTAGATGCATTGTGAAATATCTAGGGCACGCAGATTTGAGCTAGGGTTTGACATGCTTGTCATAAAAGATAGAAATCAAAGAATTTACACATTACAAAGGACATAAATTTGAGGTTTTTCGGATGGCACCAAAGAAAGTACTCGCGAGAGCCAAAGGAAAGAAGAAAGTGGAGGTAGAAGTTGAAGTTACACACTGGTAGTAATTTTTAGAGATGCGGTGCCCATAAGGTTTTATAGTTGGGAAAGAATGGGATTCCCACATCCATAAGTGTAAATAAGTGATTACAACCATCACACATTAGATAACAAGGAGTTAGATGCATTGTTGAGCATGAAGACCAACAAGTGCATGGTAGAGGACATGCTTTATTATATGATGATGCTTTGGAGAGAAGTTGTTAAAGCATGTTAGAGTCTATCCGTTATATGAGCTCCCTTATTTTTGAAAGTATGAATCATTATAACACTAACAGATTAAAAGGCACGAGGATAGACCTTTCCAGGTGATCTAACAAGTAAAGCTGTAATCATGGAAACACATAAGGAGTTGGGATATACAAAGGGTCCGCGTGGGAAGGATGGATATTGATAAGATGAAGAAGTACCCAATGGTTCGGCAAATTTGCACATTTGGTAACAAAGTTAAATGACCAAGAGAGGTAGTCGCAGTGAATACAATGTGGCTACATATCGCGAGGAAAATGTCGCGGGATTGATCTACAACATAGAAGGCTACATTGTAAAGAACATTATCAAGGAAGTGCACACGGTGATAAAATCGGTTTTGGCACTATTTTACTTTTTTTTAGTATTTATGGATATTGGAGTGCTCGATGGGCTGAAGGACAAGATCTAGGAGTATCCCATGGAGAAAAAATCCCTTACAGAAAGGTTTGACAAATATTTATGTGAAGGGTCAATGAGTGGTCCATTCAAACAAAGGGTAGAGATGTGGTATGACAGGCTCTGCGTGGCATTTGAAGAGGAGTGGCACATTCCTAAGGAGATGTTGTTAGTGGCGGGCAAGGTAGTATAATTCACGGTGTACTAGCACTTTTGCATTGTGTGATGTGTTGTGAGGATGGGACTTGGAGCCCATGGTACAAACTTCCATATGCCTTCACAACGCACTACTTCCGGCATCACCACCATTTTACTAATGCATGCCACCCGGATTTTATTACAGACAAGGTAGATTGTGACTACCACACTCTGAGGAAGACATATGTATTTCTAGGATGGACTTCCTATGTTGAGAGGCTCATTTTAGACATTATAAGCATGAAGCCTATAAGCTTGGAAATTGGGGACATTGGAGAAGTGCTCATATACCTTCAGCTTAATCCCAATCTAGAGAATACAAAATATGTGGAGAATGAGTTCGTGCTCCTAGAGTCACCTAAGGGAAAACATACAGTGGAGAATGTACTAACTCTAAAGCCCACAAAACCCATAGAGGTAGATGAAGAGGAAGAAGAGCATGAAGACAAAGTGGAGGCTTAGAACATAAGGGCTGGAGGTAACCCACAATAGAGTAGAGGCGTGTGTGCAAGTATCCCACATCGGTACAAGAAGAAGAAGAGGACTTGGAAGCATTCAAAGGAGAGCATCATTTCAAGAGGGTGTTTAGAAGACCAAGAAAACAAGGCATGGGAACTCTTGATCATAGAGGAGGTTACAACAACTCTACCCTCAAAAAGAGATGACTCGAGAGAGGAAAAGGAGGAAGTTGAAGTTGAATGAGGAGGTAGAAGAGTCTCAGAGAGAGCGTGCCGGAACACTTGTACCATCATAGGATGTAGAGGAACCCAAGGAAGAATAATTGAAGGATGAAGAAGAAGGTGTAAAGGAGGTAGGAGAAACATAACAAGATATTGCTAAGAACATAGAAGATCTAACTCCAAACCTTGGCACTCAAGTTCCTAAGGGGCCAAGAACAAAGAGGGAAAGTGGGAGTATGTTGCACCAATCATGGGATATGATGAGGACACAAGTAAAATTTTCCACGCATGATTCCATAATACAGTAGGCCTCAAGGAGTTGTATGGATGGGATTTGATGGACCTAGACATGGCTACTACGTGCACAAGGAAATAGTTGTCATGGTCCATGCAAACTCACATGGATAAGCCTGATTTTGATGTATGTGAAGAGTTATGTGTGTCAAGAAGAATGAGAAAGGCACCACAAAATAGGCACATAACTATCAAGCCCATTGTTATGTCTGATGAACAGTGAGTAATGCCTTGGTGAAGGTATCTACAGAGGTGGCGTGGTGGAATGTAGATAAGGTTGCAACTATTAGAGTGCTAAGAGAAGATATCAAAGCCAAAGATGCTGAAATAGTGCATCTAAAAGGAGATAAGGATGTAGAGAAAATAAGAATGGGGTCCTCATCAGCATGGAAGAGGAGATCGGTGATCATGTCCTAAAAGCAAGACCACACTTGGAGTCTAAGGTACCTAAGAGGTTCCCTTCAGCTATGCATTATGTGTGTACCTTAGTTGATTTGGTGCTTGAGGATGGACCGATTCAGATGCCAAAACCAAAGGACCCTGAATAGGAAGTAGAGAGAGAAAGGGCCTCAGTAGTTAGAAATATTTCATCTTATGAAGCCTTGCTCTAGAATTTGTAGGAAGAGCTGAAGAAAGTAGACCAGACATAAATATTTGTGCAGCTCCAAAAGTAGTTATCCGAATCAAGACGATGGTAGAAGACAATGAAGTCCTGAAGGTGATGAAAGATGAGACATTGGGGTGCGTGGAATGATTGACATTGGTAAAGCAAAAGCGTGAGGCCCTTGCAGCAGCCCAAGACCCCCATAAAGAAAGGATGGATGAAATTGGAAAGCTTATAGCACAAAAGATGGATATTCTAGAAGGAAGGGTAACTATAATGTCCAAAAATTTTATAGTATTACAGAATGAGAAGGAATAGATTACACAAGAGGAGTTAGATTATACTACATCAGATATTCTAGAAAAGGTAGAAGCCATGCTAAGTGGTTAGCAAAACTTAGAGGCTGAAATCAAAGAAGAATATCTGATTTAATTCTTCCAGTTGAAACAGAGGACATTTCGGGTGAAATTTCATTCTTTGTACAATAATTCTTTAATTTCCTTTCATTCCCATTCTTTATTCTTTAAAGTATCAAGAGGAAACCATTTTCGGGGTGGCAATGCAATTTAGTGTGGGGTAATGTTGAGAAGACAAAGTATGACACTTAGCAGAAGGCACACAAAAGGTTCACATATGGGAACATGGCACATTCAAAGGCACGAGAATGATAGGGAAGGAAATACACACAAAATACATGGATAGATTCAAGACTTAGCCATTTTCATGATTACGGGCTATTTTTGGAGATAGCGTGCAGAGCACACAAACCAGATAAATACTTGCACGACATGCATAGGCTATTTTTGGAAGAGCATATACTAAGTGCTTTGCATGGGTTCGAGTTAATAATATAATTACTACTACTAGTTAACCAGAAGATATCTATTATTAGCACACTTGTATGTGTGTCTATTATTGTAAAGGCACATGGCTATTTTCAGCATGCGACCTATTTTGGGAATTATGTAAGTGGTGAAAGGAAATTCCCCACCCTTATAAATATGTAGTAATCAGTAGAATAGAGAGAGTGAGTAGTGAGTTATTATGGAGTTATGCTACCAGATTTGATGTGTGCATAAGTTTATGATACTAAATATTGTAAGAATCTTATGTGTATTTACTTTGTGTTTAATATAATGGAGTGTATTAATTTATTCAAGAAGTTAAACATGAACGTAACTAGTTCTTGCATGGTTGAATTCATTATGGCTATTGTTTAAATACATTAGTCCTTAGATCTAGATCTGAATATGCTTTGTAGAATGATTATACCATTATTGGTGAGAAAATTTGTTGGGTGGAAAAACTTGTGGATTTCTTGCTAACACTCTGGGAATCTAAGTCCCTCTACTTAACCGGTGTAGTTGTTGTATGTGCATGTGTGAAAAAATGTGGATTTCTGTGGTGGCCTTTCGACCGGGGATCCAACAAGGGCACTCCACTGACCCTGCGAAAAACATTGTAGATACCCGCAGAGATAACTTTGTCTAAAAGTGGGAAAGGGAGTGAGAAATGAGATAGGGAAACTAATGTTGCAAGTAGGAAATTAGATTCCTGCACACATTAGTTAGAAACTTTAACACATGCATTTATGAGAAGAAACAACCCTGATGAATGGCAGCAAGATGAGATAAGATTGCAAACTCGAAGTTTTAAAATCTCCTCATCAAAGAGGCTATAAACTCCTTTTTCTTGTATTGATGCTTAAACAAAAGTTGTACATAATGTGGGAATGGAAGAAATTTGAGAATGGAGGAAAGTAGAAGAAAATGGCTATCTCCTTTCTTTTCTCTAAGTACAATGCACTTGTGAGTTTACAAGATCAATTGCCAACCCTTTGAAATGGGAATGGATTTACAATTTATAGAATAGAATCAACCTTTCACCTCCCTCACATGAATCTTGGTTTCCATATTCTACTCATGACCTTTCATTTTCCATGAATTAAGTATTTCTCTTATAATTTTGAGAAAATACTTTTTACAAATTTGAAATAGGTCACTTAAGTGAATAAGACAAAATACAATGATGACACATAACGAAGAATTAGAATGGAGAGGGAAAGAAGAGAGGAAAGAAAGGAAGAAGAGATGTCGCCTATAAAGGCTATTGATCCTCATTGATGGAAAGCTCCAAATGCAATGAAACTCTGAATCTTCAAATTCCTTGTACACTGGATGATGTGTGAACACCGTGTGTAAATACATTGTTGCATGACTCATTTGGTGACCATGGGCATCACTCATGGAGATCCATTCTAAAAAATCTCATCCTGACTCCCCTCAATGTTGTTGCACTGCTTGGTTGATTCAAATAGGATCCTAATGAATCATCTTGTGAATGATCCCCAGCGGATTCGATTGTGAATTCCACCTCCCGCATACCAATTGAAGCATGAAATGAGTGTCAAAATACACTATTGACATCCTCACTGTCACATACTCTACATAGTATGATGATAGAGATGAAATTTTTCTTACTCAGAAGTGAAGGGTTGCACCAGATTCTGCCTTTGTCCATTTATGCTTCATGATTTATTTTCAAAAAATTAACTTACTATTTTTAGTAAGTGTGAAAAAACAAGTCCCCGATCTTCAACTAGATGTTGCGGCTTAGTTTTCCTCTTTCTTCATGTGTTCCATGTTCTTTCTAGATTAACTTTCTATTTTTAGCAGGTGCTCGAGGGCCCACTTAATATTTTTAGTAAGTGCAAAAAAGTTCGTTCTGGTGAATTCTCAGCTGTAGCGCACCTCCAATGTCTTTGTCTCCTTTGTGGGTTCTTTTGTTAATGACTTTCTCAAAATAGTAGTTCCTATGTAGTAGACCTATTATTTTTAGAAATTTTTCCTCTGGGAGTCAGATTGATGTGGAACGGAGTTTTTGATATGGGTTTTTTCCCAATATCACCCCTCTAAAATTTTGGGCCCTCCCGCTTAATAGTCTAGGAGATTTTAAAGTTTTAATGTTCAGACCTGGCAGTGCTTCTAGGTATAACAGCCATTAATGGACCTCAAAATTGTAGGTCTTTTTCTCCTCCATTTGGGAAGAAAAAAAAAATTTGATGTGGGTTTTTTCTTCTGGTGCTTCACATGTGATCTTACTTCAATCCGACAACTGGTTTGATGGGAAATCCCACTTCTTTCTTCGTTGAGCCGGAAGTGGGATTTCTTCACTACGATGCTTTGGTGCATGAGAGGAGATTTTGAAGGTGTATTCTTGATGGCCTTGGGTAGAGGAATGAACATAAAAATATAACTTGTTGTTTCATGCATCCATTTGGGAGAATTCTTTGACTATTCGTTTCATGGCTATGAAGTTTTCTTTGTGCTTCTCCTTCTGTGTTTGCTCCAATTATCCTTCTGGGACCTACGTGATTTTTTGAACTGAATTTAATTATCTCTATGGCAGGTATGGTTCTATTTTTTTAATGGTGGAGTGATGGAGGAGAGTTTCAGAGTAAGTATGATGTTTGTTGGTGCACATGAGTGGAAGCAGCTGGAAGCACTAAGCGGCACAATCGATTTTTGAATTTTTGAAATTATGAGAGGATAAGGTTGGGCTCAATTTTCCATGCTTTATGTCCCTAACCTCAGGGACATGAGGGACATCAAATTCCATGGTGGTCAAGAGGACGACATGTGGTGTGCAATCCGATGGCAAGGAATGAAGGTGAAAAAAGCTGCTTTAAAACACTAGGAGTGAAAGCAATTCACATGGATGTCCAAAAGGATCCCCATAGAGGTGCAGGCACATTTTTCCATTTTTATGTCCCTCACCTCAAGAAAATAATGGATATAAATTTCCATGGTGGTCTTGAAGGTGACACGTGGCGTTTGATCCGACGACGGCAGGAGTGGATGCTCGAAAATACACACAGGCGCTGAAAGTCGGTCACATGGATGTCCAAAAGGATCCCCATAGGAGGCTGGGTGCATTTTTCAAGGTATGATGTCCCTCAACTTAGGGAAATAATGGACATTAGTTTCCATGGTGTTCTTGGAGCTTAAACGTGGCACCTGATCCGACGGCAGGAATGGATGCTCCAAAAATGCACCTGGGGTGAACTGTCAAGTCTGGAGGTCACATGAGGGTCCAATAGGTCACATGGGGGCTGGGTGAATTTTTTAAATGGATAGTGTACCTGACCTTATGGATTTCGAGACATGAAATCTAGCTAGGATCCTAGTGCTGACATGTGTCCTCCCGAAAAATTATTAAGTCTTGAACTCCCTTTGAGAGGGCAACTTAGAAAGAAGATAACTTGAGCTCTGGTGGAATTTCTTGGTGAAATTTTATATGATCCTGACTTTAAATTTCATTTTTAATCCAATTTTGGGGTCTCATGTCTTTATTAATTCATATGATCCCTAAAAATAGGATTTGTGATTTAAGACTCTACTTGTACTTGATAAAAACTACCTATCAATCCTATGCGCAAAGGTTTTGTGAAAAATATTATTTCACCATAATGTAGGTCTTTAAATCCTATTTCCGGTTATGTTTTTTTACTTCTAACTCCATCCGGAGCTCTCGGAATCTTCTTTTGAAACCCGACAATTGTTTTAGGCCTATGTACTGCCTAGGCTTGTGAACCCTATTTTCACTCAAACTGCTCCAAATATTTCAAAAATTATCTAAATCTTAAAAATTATTTCCATGATGTTCTAAGGTCTTCATTTCACATCCATGTTGAATTTCTCCCTTTCGTTCCACTCCGGGGTGGTTCATCCAATCTGGGAAGGCCAATGATATCCCTTCCCAATCTTGCTTTAAGATAACATCTTTTTAGAACTCCCTAAAATCACCTAGGGGAATGGATATACTTTCCTAAATCACCTAGGGGATAAATTTTACATCAAATAGGGGGTGACCATACTGATGGATTTGACTTGGGGTGCCTAGGAATGATAAAACATGAAAATTTCAGCACAAGGGTATAGTTGTCGTGCTCAGAAATTGTCAATTTCCCTGTTGCACATTTGCACGACAACAAACATTTATGGATATGAATGCATCAACTCTTCATCATGGTCACCTCCTACAGAAAAAAATCTAAGGAGGGGCATGGTACCTTTGCACGCTTTGGGTGAGCGCTCGGTCTAGGCTAAATGATGTGCCAAAGACGCCCAGGTTATTTCTAGTAAATTCTAGGCTGCATCAAGCTAGGTGCATAATGGGAGTGGATGTGAATATATAGTTTGTGACCATCATCCTAGGGATGACAAGACACAAGAAAGGGTTTGAAATTTTTCTCTAGTGTAAATATTTATAGTACATATGAGTTTAATGAGGACAATCCGTTAGACATGGTTATATGGTGCATTACCCTAATTGTGCTTGATTTTTTACGTGGCATTGATACATACATCTATATTTGTGTGTGTGTGTGTGTGTGTGTGTGTGTGTGTGTGTGTGTGTGTGTGTGTGTGTGTGTGTGTGTACATACATACATATATGTATATGTGTATATGTATGTGTGTATATGAGTTTCTAATTATTGCCTCGTGTCTTATATTAGTTCTCTTATTGGAATGTATAGATGATTAAAGAAAATTAACATGATTTAGAAAGTATAGTTGATATGATGTATGAGATTACCAAATAATGAACACCTAGTCCCTCCAGGCCACAAATATGTAATGTTATTATTAGATGCTTTTCTATTATTTATTTTTTATACATTATATTTTTATTATAGAACATGCATATGTGTAGTTTATTGTTTTTGTTATCTTGTAAAATAAAATTGTTATCTATATCAACCCATTAAAACTTAGGAGGTTGATATGATTGAATAAGAGATGACCCTCTCTTAGAAACATTTATCATAGAAGAGCGTGAAACCAATGGATCCCCATAGGGTATTATGGGAGATCATGGTCTTTATATAGTGATGCCTTAGAGGAGGAGATAAATATTTAGAAAATGAAGTACAAAAAATGCTAAAATAAATAAATCAATTTTGTCCTTTATCACTAAATACAATGAGAATGTTGATGAGCATTAGATGATAAACTTACTAGGTGTTTATATAATAAGCTATCTATATATCATATGATTGGTTTTGTGATTTATTGAAGTGCATTGGTCTCCATGTAGGAGAAATGGGAGGTGTTGTGGTTACATTAGGTATAGTAGTGATATGATAGAAAATTATGTCCTTGATTATAGCATGAATTAATCAAAAAAATGAATTATATCATATTATGTAGTAGTAATATTATCATTAATATGAAAAGGAATTGACTTTCATGGAGGTGTAAGTTCTTGCTCCAAGGTAAGAATACAAATGCAAATATCATGAAATGAATCACATGTATCACATATAAACTCACGTTTAGAGGATAGATAAGGCCTTGAAAAAGGATATATTGAACTTCTAGATGATTGGGATAGTAAATTACTTGTTTCATATATACTTTGAAGCATAAAATATAACCAAAATTGTCTTATATTTTCCTTGATGTAAGGAAGGAAAATTCTCATAATATACCTTAGGGCCTTTATTATCAATGAAGTGAATAAGGAATATATCCTCAAGCTCTAAAAATGCACTCAAATATCCACTAGATAAATGATGTAACCATTATGAAGTGAATCCCATAAGGTTATCGGTAAAGGATTCTAGTAAAAACCTATCATTATCAAAGGATACCAAAAATGTAAAAATATCTTGATATGTAAATAAGGAATAATATTCCTATAGAATAACTAAAACTTAGGAATAATGAAATCTCTAGGGAATGTAAAATAAACAATCTTCCAAAAATTATATTTATGTATATAGTGTTATAGGGTTTTCTTTCTAAAGATAAGGTATGCACTTTATGTTACAAAGAACCTATGACATGTATCAATACCCGTGATGTACTCTTGAGAAGGTGTAGAATAAGTGTTAATAGGTTCATTAAGGGGTTGAATTTTGGCATTGATATTATCCATAAGAATGTGATCCCACCTAGGGAAGGAGGATTTGGGGATGAAGCATCATGCATAGTAGCACTAATGGTAGATAGGTGTATCTTATCCTGGACTAAGGGCTTAACACCGCATCTAGTATCTAGAGATACATATTCAATAATAGTGTGAAAATTATTTGTAACAGAATATAAGAAGGAAGAGAATCATTTTCAGTAATAAAATTAGTAGAAGAAGCATTCATAACATGTTCAATACGCTAAATAGATTTATTTCTAGCATTTTCCACATTTTCCTTTACAAGAGGCAATGAAGTAACACAATTATAGGAATCGTATTTTTCATCAATAATAAGAGAAGAGATAACACATTCAATTGTATTATTTTCATTGTAATAAAATAATAGGAAAGAGAGCATGTAATTGTATCATTTGTAATTGCAATAATTATTTAATTTTCCATTTCAATTGGAGAAAGAGAAATGGAGTGGTCAATTGAAATCGTTTAGTATTTCAATATGAGAAGAGGGAAGATAACATGCAAGTGTATGTTATTTTTTTTCATTTCAACATGAGAATAAGGAAACTAACTTTCAATTGTATCATTTTCCATTTTAGGAGGAGATAAAGAGAAGGCATATCCATTAAAAACATTCCCTATAATATGATTACAAAAAGATAATCCTAATAAATATTATTATTTTCTATTTCAAGAGAAATTTTGAAAGTATCATTGTTGTCACATGAAATAAACTTGTAATTTTTTTCAAATTTATGAAAATTTGTCCCATTAAGTGAATTGAATCCCCTTGGTAATTTTTGATGTGTTTTAACTTAGAAATTTTTCCAATTTTATGGCCCTTAATTGGCTTTATTGCCTCTAGGAGGAACATGTGGAATAGTTCCATTTGTTCCCTTGTTCCTAATTGGGAATGATGAGGCAATTTTATGTTTTAAAGTTATGTTTTTGGAAATACTCTTTATTATTCATCAGTCATCTTGCCTCCATAAGAAACATGTGGAACTATTCCCACATTTATCTAATTCCCCAACATATTGATCTAAGTGATGAGGATGGGAATTATGTCGAATTTTGCCTCTATGGAGATCTAATGAAATTTACCCTAGATCCATTACATCTCTGATTGCATGTTTTGTGTCATTCCTAAAGGTTCAAAAGATAAAGCATTAGCCATATCACCTCTGCAAGGAATATTAATAACCATTATTTGGTTTCTTAGTAGAGTTAATAAATTGACTAAGAATTAAAATTAAAAAAACTTTAAAATGTTACACCAAGTATTGCATTTTCCAACTTAAGAGTTTGGGAAATATTAAACAAATTCAATAACCATTTCCAAGATATTTGAATTACACTACCCAACAAATCAAGCTTTTACCAAAATCAATTTTTTCATGTACTAAGTATTTGTTTCCAGCCTAAAAGCTTTTTACTAGTATAATTAAAATTTAAACACATCAATATAACTTCCTCTTCAAGATCCTTGTACCCACACTATTTGTGAGTATTTCCATTGTTGATTTATTTTATGATTTATCTCTCTACTATATTCTCAATTTCTATTAAAATATTAATTCACTTCTATTCCTCCCCATCCTCTTATGAATTGGAAAATTTTAATCTATAAATCATCAACATTAAGTTACAATACACTAGCTACGAACAAGTTTCTTCCCCAGATGCCGATATCCTTGAGATTGGGGATAATGATGTAAAACAAATGGAATTGCCTAAACTCTATACATAAATGTAATAAGAATAAGAACTACATTAGAAGATTGAATTTTAAGTAGAGGCTTAACTCGTGTAACTATTTTTCCAAATTTAGATCAATGTACATATATTGTACTAGCATGTGCCAAATTTTTAATTGAGACACTAAGGAGTTAAATGATCCACAAGATAGGGTAATTGCTTAACTAGGTGCTCACCATATAAATTTTGTTGTTAGGATCATACTTGTAGTGTATGTTAAATTTTTACCTCTAGGGATGGTTCAAATTGAATTTGATCTCACTCCTAATAAATATCTGGAAATGATTATAAAATCATGGTTGAACAAGAAAAATAAAGGCCTCACAAAACTTGTAAACACTTTATAAATGACTAACTTTTTTGAATAACTTTTGTACATGATAACACTTTTTGTAAGGTTTATGGGCCTCCCTTCCACCAATGAATTTCATAACCAGATGTGTATTTTTATCAACATCATTTTTCAAAGAAATAAATACATTAATTGGTAAGATATTATTAGAGATAATTTGTTAAATCAACTCACCAACTAAAAATTCCAAGTGATTTCGTATGACTTCATATCTAATGTACACTATTGCTAGATATAGGATATGGGTGGAATTTTAGGACTATAAAGAGAATTCCCATCTAGGCTTATCTATGAGTGTTATACTCAACTTACATATGAGAATATAAAAATCCATTCCAGGAGAGTGAATGAGCATTCACTATATTCATTGTAATGTTGTTACAAGTATGCAAAACTAATAGGATCTCTCAAGAAGCTAAACAATTGGTCATGACTTATGTCATCATTATTTTTAAAGGGTCACCTACATTAGGGATGTACGTTTTGAAGGTATTCATGTTAACTTTCCTATCTTTTGTAATGATAAATTATTTGTCATTGAATTATATAGACAATTGGATGTAATTAAAATAATTTGTCGAGATAGGAAATTTCAAGGAATAAAATTTTTAAATTACTCTAAGACATTGTGTTTGTAGATCAATAATTGATGTAAAAATGTTGAGATAATAATTTCTCCCTTTAACATGCACCCTTAATTCAAAAGGATCTCATTTGATAGTAACACATTTCATCAACAATAATATTTGACTCCTAGAAAACTAATTACAATTTCCCACCATTGAATATTATTGGGAAGATTGTAACGATTAATTTGAAGTAAGAAGGAGAGCATATGAAAATATTGACTAGCATAAAATTCAAGTCTTATAATTGGATGAAATTCCTAGAAACATGGTAGATAATGCAACTAAATTATGTGAACCTGAATTTGAGGAATGCATCTAATATACTCCTATTGTCATTATTGATTGGTCCCTAAAAGAATAAGCTAATGTTGATCATATTAGAGATCCCTGTAATTAAAAGTACCAAGAGGTGTTATCAAATTAAATTGGATGAATTAAAATCTGCATAAAATTTTGTTCCCCAAGGTTAATAATATGTTCCTTATTATTCATCTCATAAACTTTCCAATACCAAATTCTATACCTAGACTCCAAATGTTGATGTTGCATTAGAATAAGAAAATAACGCAAGTATCTTCGAGAGACTTTTGATGGTGGAACCAACTCAAGCTAAAATTTAATATTTATAATATATCCCACACCTCCTTAGGTATCAGGTGAGAATTCACCTTTTATTAATAAATTGTATATATACAAAATCCTACTCCTTATATCTTCACTTTAAGTATCCTATTATCAAATCAACCTAGAAGCAATTGTCGTTGAATCTTCATTCACATGGGTACAACCTCTCATCAAAAATAAAATAAACACTTATCCAAAATCCATTGTTCCTAACTATGATGATGTGTCATGTTTAATTAAAGGTACCCTAACACATAAGAAGGAAAAACAACTTTTTACCTAGTTTTTGCTGCTTTTGGTCAAAACTTTGTGGAGATTGCAAAACTACCATTAATAAGAGTGAGAGTGAAATTACTATATTAGACTATAAGCTCACAAGAGTCTTTTTGAGAGAGGATACTCTTGAGGGGATGTGCATAACCTCAATGATCCAATTTTAAGATTCATTGAAAGAGTGGAGAAGGGTAAACAACCCAACGAAACTTGAAGAGCATGTTCACACTCTTACTACTTACATTAAGGCCTTCTTATCCCATGATACCACTCCAATATCATCTCTTCCTTCCTTAGTAGTAGTAGAAGAGATTGATCTCAAAGTTGTTTATGAAATATACAAATATATCCATTGGGAAATATAATAGAAGAAAGGGTAGATAAATTAATAATATATGGCCTTAAATTCAATTATGAAAATCAAAATTCATATAAAAACTAGTTAAGGAACAAAAGTAGCTGAAAAGTCAAATTGAAAACACTTGAAAATAAGCTATATTATGGGAAATCTTAACCTAGGACTTGAGGATTATGGTTTCTAATGATGTGAAAAATGTTCTTTGAGTTTATTTTCAATGATCCTTGAAATAATATATCACATAATTTTATCTCGACTTGGTCTTGTAGTCTTGAATGAAATATCAATGTGTTGGAAGAAAGTATTACCCTTCATTTTCACATACAAAAAGATAAAGCTCTAAAAGATAAAATATCTACAAATATGAAGTATCTTTATTGTGATCTTCTAAAAGAAAAGTATTCTCATCTCAACATAATGGTAACTATAAAGGAGAAATTCAATAATTTGATCATAGAATTACTATTTAGAACACATTATTTTTAGACATGATAAGATAGATGAGATATTTCAAATCCATAATTTGATAATGGAACCATCCAAAGGTATACCTAATTTTAAAGGTGGGAATTTTGAGATGCATAATTTTAAAAGAGAGAGGTAGTGGGAGTAGCCATAAGACTCCAAGCACAGGTCATAAAACTAGATGTCTCTTCTTATTCTTAGAATTCCTAGTTTTCTATTTATGTGGAAAATTTCTAATCTTCCATTGCATTGTTTTCATTTCATTTTCCTTATTTTAAAATTATAAAAGTCAATAAGTGAATCATTTAGGAAAAAATTAAACTATAAATTTTAGAAAATATTACAATGAAGTAGTTATGGCTCTCTCTCATATTTAAGGGGGAGCCTTTTCCATTGTAAAGTGTTGGAAATATTCTAGAAAATAAAACACTAAAGATTTTTTTTTTTTTTTCTCTTCCATTTTCTATTTGAAACTTTGTATTTTTTTTTTAATGAAATTAATATGAAACTATGATTTCAATTTTCCCTTAGAGATTTATTGAACTTTGTGTCTATATTTATATGGATCATATTAATTTATTTGCAAGATTATATTATTTAAGGGTGATTACTTTCCTGTTATGAGATATGAAATTTTTTATTTATAGTCGACATACATGAGTATTTTGATATTTGAGTTTACTTTTATGAAAGTGTAGTCTCATTTCCCTCTCTTATAAATTGCAATTTTTAAAATTTTGTTCTCTTAAATTTTTCTCCCTATTTTGGAGATTCCACCAAATGAGATTAAAAACCCAACACTAAGATAAGATAGTGTAAATACTTTGTAAATATACGTGTTGTCATCCTTTTTAGATCTCAAGAAATGAACCCTGTAGCTAATAGAGGATGGAATTTTGGTCACCTAAATTGTTGTAGAATTTATATATTTTGTCACATAAAAATATTCCACCAATAATCATCTTTTTATTTATTCCCATTATCACCAAACATTTCATTATAATCATGCACATTCAACGAACATTCATTTTCATTGAAAATTTCTTGTCATTATCACTATAATTTTCATTATAGTTATCCTCATAATTAGAAATAATATAATCATCAAAAATGCCTCATGTGTATCTTTAAGACTAATTAATATAGTTTTTTCACAAGTACAAGAAAACCCAATAGGATGAGGAGAAATAGGTGTCGCTAATTTAGATTCCAGTATGAATTCATGTTATAGTGATAGAGTATACCATAGTTTTGTTCATGGGATGAATAAGGACAAAAATCTCAAGGATAGGATCATATCCAATTAGTAATAGTAATATATTCATATTATATATTAATATTAACAAATACACCTAGTTGGATGAAAGATTGATCCCGACGCTTGAGAGGAAGTAACTTTGGACCTTGTCCAAGCCATGAAAAATTAAAAGAAAACAAATCCTAGAGCTAGGGAAAACACATAAAACTAATAAGAAATAGAAACCCTATGGAAGCTAGGATTTGACACCAAAAAAGGCATAGTTAGGATAGGAATCCTAAACCAAACTAGGTTATGGATTGATCAAAAGTAGGTTCACTAAATGATTACACCCTAAATTTTATAATGTTTAATATTACTAAAATAGGATTAATATTTTATTGGAATAATTTAAAAATCATAGCTTAAAAATTTGATTTGCATAATTAGAAAATAGTGTTTTCAAGCAAAAACATCCAATAAGAAAGTAAAGGTACAATTAGGGTTGGAGAGATACCTTCATTGCTTTAGAAGACAACTTGTATGTTTATTGAATTTATATGATTTATGTCCAGGTCTTGAAATGTTACCAACAAGTATTTGTATCTCTCGTATGCCTAGGGATAGAACCACGAGACACATGAACTGGACCGTTTGATGGTTATATATATAATTAGTGATTTTTTCTCTATTATCGGTGCATTTTGGTTTTTTTGGGTTATTTTTTACCTCATATATACAAACTATTGGTATATTTACATGCCTTGAAAAACTTGCATCTACACCCATATTCATAAAACCATGGCTTCTTAAACATACTTGAGTAGACATTAGATACAAAAATTGAGGTGCTTGATATGGAATAACCTTAGTGGTTAACCCCAACTAATTCCGCCCAAGAAAAGCACTAGATTTTAAACTTTATGGATTTATTCTAATGCATAATGTATTTATGTATGCAAAAAATCTCCCTTGTCCTATGATTTATCCCTTCGACCTCAACATAGATAATGGGTTAACTCAAGACTTTTCCTAATTTTATCCCTTGTATGAAAACAAGATTCTTTAAAAATAGTAAATACCCATTTTGATGTGCTCATGAGATGTGCTAATATAGCTCCTTGATTTTTTCCGAATGAGCTCTAGGTATTAGTTAGATGATAAAACGATCTTAGAAAACTTATATACATATGATTATTTCATTTTTAAAATTGAACCTAGTGGCGCACAATGCTAACCCAAATTATAAGAGGAAAAAGAAAATAAAAGTAACAAAATGGACTAATGGTGAAATAGGACCTAAAAGAAAATGGGGTGAAACCATTAATCTTGGATTAAACCATTTGGTGGTTTCATCTAAAAATGGTGATTTCATAGAAGAACTTAAAATAATGTAAAATTCAAAATGAAAATCCAAATATCTTTATGACATGACATAAGAAAACATAAAAGGAAAAAACAAGATGGCATAAATTAGTCAATCAATCCATAAGAATAAAAACCAAACAAGGATATGTGCCACTATATATTTGTTTCATTTCTTAAGACCCATACATGTATAATTTACTAAATTTACTATGTAGTAATACTTTTGTGCCAAATTTGGGTGTCTACAACATGTAGGAAGACTAATGATGTGACTAATATTGACAACTTGTTTTTAAGGAGATTGTCGATTGCATGGATTACTACAATATTGTATTAGAAAAGGATATTAAAATTTTGGGACATTTCTAGAGAAAATTTTGGAGAAAACTAAAAATGGCTCCAATTTAATTCCACATATCATCCAAAAATATGGATAGAAAAAGGTCATTCATAGGAGTTTGGGAAATTTTATGAGTTGTTTAATTGAAGATAAAATAGGTACATGGTATAAAATTCTTGTTGACATGAACCAAATATGATTTTTATTCATAAATTGAAAATCATTACAAAATCTTTATTTAACAATAAGAATAGCATATAATAATCCCTAAAAATAGGGAGTGTTGTTTCTTGGCTGTCGGGTTACTGTTTTTTTGCTGATGTTTTGCTGTTAAGTCTCGCTTGTGTAGCCAAGTGTTTCTGGCTACGTGGAATTTCATTGTATTACCTAGACTTGGTTAGTCCTGCTATGTTTCTCACTCTTATTCCGGCTTAAAGGCCTTATTTTGTATTCAAGGGTATAGTCCCTTTCAAAAAACTATTTGCCATTATTAAAAAAAAATAGGGAGTGTTGTCACAAAAATGAGTTACAAACTAAAAATTATACTACCCATAAATAGCCTAAAGAATTTTTTTATAAATCGAACAAATTTACATTAAATATTAGATGAAGTAATTTATTCATAAAATTCCCCCTTAATTGATCATGGTCTTAAGAGAATATGAGAGATATTATTTGAATGCCTCAAATTTATCCCATATAAGTGAATTTGTGAGGACATCTACACATTGGTCTTCTATCGGCAATAATGGAGCTACATGTTGTGTTACAAAACATGCTCACATATTATATGAAATTGTACATTAATGTGTTTAGTATGTTCATGAAACACTAGGTTATGTATGCGATTGATAAAAATTTCATTGTAAAAATACAAGATGGTTGGTTGATTCTATGGTACATCTAGTCCTTCAAGTATGCAACATTACCATATCACTTCCTAGATAACTCCTCCTAAATCATGATATTCCTCTTTAATGGAATATTAAAAAACAAAGTTTAATTTCTTGTTTCCACAAAATGTTAGACCAGATCCCAAAGAGAATACATATTTGGAAGTGGATTTCTTGTAATGAATATTAATCACATGATTTAAGTCTAAATAACCTATTAAGAAGAATTAATCATTCTCTTATATTCTAGGAAAAAGTCCATGGTTTGTTTGATGTACCTCAAAATTCACTTTTATGCATTTCGGTGACTATTTTTTATCTTTTACATGAACTATGAGAGATAGATGAAAACATAGTTTATGTTCAACCTAGTATAAGTCAATTAAATGAGGTTCCTAATCAATTTCTAATAGAGAGTAGCTTTTTATTGTGGTGGTGTATCATAACAAGATGATTGAATTTTTGCCTCCATGGGTGTATAAAATCATTTACTATCCATCATCTTAAACCTCTTGATAATTTTCTTGGTATATTTTGTTAGGAAAATAAAAATGTGGTGCTCCTTTGTCCATACTTCCATTCTAAGGAAGCAAAGTAGTATCCCAAGATCAGTCATGTCAAACAATCGATTAAGATAATTTTTCATTACATCAATGATCTTCATTAAATTTTTAGTGGTGCATATATTTTTGACATAAAAACAACGATCACAATACCCCCTTTATTTTTGAGGTAGATATTGCAATCATATGGATTCCTCTAGAACCCTTGATGAATGAGATGACCATCAATATTTATATACCACTCTCAAGGAGATTATTTGAGACCATATAGTGACTTTATGAGTCTAAATATGTTTTATTCTTTTCAAAGTATGAAAAAAAAAAATGGTTGAGTCATGTAGACTTCTTCCGTAAATATCCATTTGGAAAGGAACTTTTTACATCCATTTAGTGTAATTTATAAGCAAACTAATAAACTAGATAAAAATATCATTATGATAGTTTTGATTTTACTCATGGGATAAAAAGTATCCTCATAGTCAATTTATTGTTCCTAACCATACTTCTTAGCAATGAGTATTTCCTTGTGCTTTTAAATGCTACCATCGATATGGAATTTATCTTGAATATATATCTACAACATAATGGGTTATTCACTGTAAAATATGTTCAAGCTACCAAGAATTATTTTTCATTAGTGACTAATATTTTGCATTCATGGCTTCATTCCAAGGTTTTGAATCTAGAGATTTCTTAATAGTAAAGGTCTCAATAAATTCAACAATTTTACTCATTAAGGCTAAATTGACCTCACCTCAAGCCATACTTTGTGAGTTCGGTTTTCAACCATGGATGTTTCTGGGATCCATCCAACTTAGTTATTAGGAATATCGAGTGTTAGTGCTCACATGTGTGAGTATAAATGTTAGCAGATTATATAATTGTGTGATATTTAATATTATAAAGAATTATGAGTATATACGTTGTTATATAACATCTCATAATAGATTTATATGAGTGAGTTGATATAAAAATTACAAAATCTTGCTTAAATAGGTAATAGGGATATATAATAGGGGTGTTGTGATAGGAGAAGTGCTCCATAAATTGTGGCACTCTATCACTATATATGTAATGTTTTCTATGGAATGAATTCATGAATTGTTGTCTTGTGTAAAAATATAACCAAATTTTTATTTGGTATCGAGCATATATGATTTTGTGAATGTTAATATTGGTAAAATCCACAATATCTCCTTCATGTTCATCTTATAGAAATTATTTTGTGTGAAGACTTTATTTAGGTAGTTTTTAATCATAGTTAGGCTTGATTAAGGTATTTATTGTTTATTTTAAGGAATTTATATGGAGGATAAAATCCTTTCTTTCCATCCATCTCGTGAAGAATTTATGATTAAGATTATACCATCCATATGCAACACTATCACTTATCATTAAATGTAAATTGCTTAAAGAGGAGCATATCAATTTGTATATATTTGATAGTGTACGAGATCCATCCAATTGAGCATTCTGCATTTGGAATATTGTGGACCTAATAGAAATGTCTCTTTAAAATCCATTTATGATCCAATTGTCATGTGCATTTGTGTAGTCACAAAATCATGCACTTTAGACATTATTTATCTTGGTTTCATACTACTATTTAGAATTTTCTTGAGTGAAGAAAGTACTAATCAACCCTCGTATTTTGGCCATCTTGTTTTATTATATTTCATCATTACCAACCTCTTACACCCATATACCCAATCTAATTCTATCATCCCGGCTTATTTTAGCCTCGACTAGGGTGCTCAAGATAGTATTAGGGCACCAAATGGGCACCCTGGTCCCACCAGGGCGCCTAGCCTCGCTTTTTTTACACTTTCTCGCCACTTTTTGGTCTCTTTCTATCCATTTTACATCTTTATATTTCTTGTGGTTAGACTTTTCGGGTTAATTATAAAATTAGATCAAGAGAACCCTATATATATAAAGTTATGAGACTATAATGAGGGACCTAACATCACTTACTACTATCACTCCATCTAGAGTTGCATTCATCTATTGCATGGGTGAGATCACTTGCATCTAAATAGCTCCATCATCAAGGCACAAGGCTAGGGAATCTGCATCACACTTCATAAGGGGTGGAATTCTATTTTATTCCATGCACATATTCTACTACATTTTCCACACATAGTTATTTCTCGCTACTTCACAAAGTGTGACCTGTTCGCACAAGAGATGTAGTTCGAGTTCTCGGCTTAGTAAGTCCACCATTTTGGTAGTTGAGGTCATATGATCCCTTCATATGCATTATTATTTTTACGGTTTGATGATTCTCTTAGGGTATTATAGGTCTTTCTTCCATCTTGGATTATTGGCAACATCTAACGTAGGATAACGAAGTTGATGCGACACACAACAAACGTTCTAGGTCATATTCCATCTCTATGAAGACTAGTTTCAAATATTTTACACAAACCATGGTGTCTAGAGCACCCACAGTGCCTCAATCCTCTTCTAGGCACTCCAATTCGGCTAGATCCTCCAGATCCATCCTTTTTGGGAATTTTACATAGTCGTTCTTACTCCTGATTTTTCCAATCACCTCTGCGACACTCTCCAATAGGCATTTGTTATTCAAATTGAGTTATTTCCTCTTTCTTCTTGCACATTAGGGTTAACACTTCCTTTTGCATATTTTTTTAGCTCATTTGCATTTATATTTATTTCATTTATTTACTTTATTACATTTTTTCATAGCTTAGATTAACTATCCCAACACTACATAGTTAGTCCATTTTTAGTTAATCATTTTGGTGAACCCAACCTTCAAATCCACCTTCATTCTTGGATTTTCCTTATCTTTTCTAACATGGCTCCCCAATTTGCTCAAGTCTCTTTATCTACTTTATTTAAGATCTATCCTCATTTTCAGGCTATTTTGTTAAAAACAACTAGACTACATGTATCTACAAGACAATACATTTCCATACCAAATCAATTATATATTCGATTGTTTATCCGACTATTATGATCCTATTTATCCTCCATCTAATCAACCCCTATTAGATTCAATTCAAGCTCTACATGCTTTATTTCAAGACAAATTTAAGGCTATAGAATCAACCATTACATCCCTTAGATCTGAAATTCAATAGCTTAAGGATGATTCTCAATCGCATGTTTGTGTTCCTTCTACATCTTATATGTAATCTATGTCCACTACATGTCATCTAGTTGAACCTCAAGACATACCATTTCCTGAGCCTCTTATGTTTGAGCATAATACTATGCCACATGAAATTCTTACTTAGCTCTTTAGTCATCACTTTTCCACCTACTCATTGTTATCCTCCTTATTAGCTTACAAAATATCAAGGTCATCCATATTATAACTATCATAGGATCAATGGACATAATGAAAATGATTGTTATGCTTTACAATGTAGAGTCAAACATCTTGAGCGTTAGGGATTTATCTCATTCAATGAACAACATTTTATTGCATGCCCATCTACAAATGTTATACCATGCTATGCAACTACTAGTGAGCCTTCTTCTAATATTTCTAAGGAAGTTCTAGATAATTATCTTATTCATTACATGCTTGATATTGATGGTCACTCACATGTGCATAATGATTCTCCTCCTAGTCAAACAAATATTATAGTTCCATCACATGATTCTCCTATTTTTAATGTTATTTCTTCTCCACTTAATGAGCATCATGCCAACGTTCCTCATGTGCCTTCTTTAAAAGAAAAGCACCACCTAAGTAACCACCTATAAACACCAATACATTTACAACATTACCAAGTCAAGGTGCACAACTGTCTCTCAAAGTCAATCACCCTCCTCCTTCGATAGTGTCATCAATACCACCAAAGCTACCACCATTCAAGCTTTCTTTCCATCCTACTCCACTTCCATTTTCTAATCATCTTGGTAAATCAAATACCCCTCCACTCAAGTTGTCTGTGACATTACCACCTCCGTGTCCCATCACTTTTGTTAAGGAAACTACTCCTTACATGGATCCACTTAGTGTCTTTTGACTAGACTTTCATCGCTTACATACTTGGGGGCATGACATCTAACACAATCTCCTCCCTCCTCATATTTTCATCTCTTTCATCTTTGCATTACCATTTATAGGCATACTCAATACACATTTTAGCATCGACCATTACTCGATGACACACTCTTGTGCTTTGACTTACACTTGATTGTTGAGGATTACTACACATGAACTTGACAAACTACACACTACATTATGCATTATACACCATACATTCTACATTTAGTCTACAATATTTTGACATTTGTGCATTTATACACCATACATCATCCTAATCATCATCATGCATACACCATTTTCTACGTATCTTACATCCTACACTACTTATCCTACATATTGCATTATACGTTTGTCTACATACCATGCATATTACACCATGCATTTTCACACATATTATACATATTATCCTAGTCTTCATTACATATAAGTCTAACATTACATCATCTTAAATCCTACATTATTAGACTCTATATACATACATTCTATATATTAGATTTTACACTTTTTGTGTTGCATCTTACACATCACATATTTACATATTCCACTCATCACATGGTCGAATTTTATCATTACATACACTATATTGTCTTCTACGCATTGCACTCACTACCTGATGACAAAATTTATTTGCTCAGTCCATAATCAATTTCGAGGGTTTACAAATCAAATGGACCTTACACATTTACTACTTGACCTTTCACCATGTGAAATTCCTAGGCTAGTGACATACACTTTAGGATAAATCATCACCTATTATATCATTTTGTAGTGGTATACACCTTAGGTTACATCACCACTCCCTACTATTCATCTAGTAGTGACATACGCTTTAGGCTAAATCATCACCTATTCTATCATTTTCTAGTGGTCTACACCTTAGGTTACATCACCACTCCCTCCTTACATTTTGTAGTGATATACACTTAGTGCTAAATCATCACTCATCCATTCATCTTATAGTGATATATGCTTAGGATACATCATCACTTATATGTTCATCTCATCATGATATACACTTTGACTATAAGGTTCATGCACACACCATCGTTAGGTCACATCTCATCACTACACCTACACATTCCTCACAAAAGTGTTAGAAATAAAACACACTACTCAACCATTTATTGATGACAAACTATCGTTTACGGTTCATTTTTGATCACTGATGGGAAAAAAATGAACATCATTACATACACTTCCATTCACTTCGAGGGAACATGGCCCCACTATCATTCCATTCCATCCATCCACAACATAATGCATATTATGGTTACTTTTATTCTTTCTTACTTTTTCTTGTTCATGGTCACTTTATTACACATGCTAGTTACACTTGTATGTCATTTAATATCATTGTGCGGTCACTTTTTTCTAGTTTTGATCACATATATAGTCTCTTACCCATTGCTAGTTACATCATATCCACATTCCTCTCTTCCAGTGTTATTGTTTCATTTTATACTTAGCACTTTACATTACTTGCTTATACACGCTTTTGACATACTAGGGCTAATGGGTGCTTCATGTGTAGCATTTGTTATGTAGGTATATTTATCTCCATACTTATTTGTTACATTGTCTATTATTATTTATTGTTGTTTTCGAATTGCCCTATGTTTGGTGTGCATACTTGTTTTTGTGTTTACGAACATGATGGCCTTACGTATCTTGTGAAATCATGAGTGATGTCCCATGTTTGCATCTTGATTTGTGTGGATTACTTGTCTTATTGCATGTTTACATTACTTTTATGAATAGCTTACACACTTTTTGCATAGCTTATACAATTTTTCCTACATACATGCATGTTTACACTTATTTTTTTCGCTAGCCTTATTTTTTTGCATTCCTTGGTTTCTACCAAGAAATTTTTCAAGGTTACATCTTTCATGTGGTTGGTCCTCTTTTGGGGCCTCATTTATCCTATCAGCAATGTCACATGCGCCCCCAAAGAGGGGGCATAATTTTGGGGTTTTACATACTAACATAGAGATTCTACACTAGTTCGGTTCGCTTATTTACATAAGAGTGGGTTTAGACCAATCTACAAACCCCATACACATCAAAATTTTACAGGACATGGTGTCCTATGCATTATGGGAAGTAGTTACATACCTCTCTCTACACTACTTCGGCTAGTGGCGTTAGATCACCACAAAAACTAGGATGATACAGAGATCTCTATACATAGTTCAAGGAAACAATTAGAGCTTGGAGGACAAAGAGTATTTCCTCCCTACACTTCTTCGGCCTACAAAGCGAGATCTCCCAAAAACACATAGTAAAATATATCCTTCTACACTCTCCTTCTCGACATGGATTAGGTGCACATTTTCCATTTACATTTTTGTATGTTACACTTACATACTTTCATATACATGTGCATTTTACATTATGTTCTTACACTTACATACATACATATTTTATTACTTGATCGTTTTCTCCTTGCATGTCCGGCCATATGAGAAACAAGCAGCAAATGGGGGAAACAACAACATCATCATCATCAACAAGACTCGCGAAAACACACATGCTTTACTAACCATTTAGGTACACTACACACCGCAACAGCTACACACGCATTCTACCCTAGGTTCACTCTTATCAATTGTTCTTTGTGCATTTTTCATCTTTAGTTTT
>CM031243.1:686552794-686605294 GCA_018340775.1 Taxus wallichiana var. yunnanensis
GTTTTATTATATTTCATCATTACCAACCTCTTACACCCATATACCCAATCTAATTCTATCATCCTGGCTTATTTTAGCCTCGACTGGGAAGTGCTCAGAGATAGTATTAGGGCACCATGGGCACCCTGGTCCCACCAGGGGCGCCCTAGCTCTGCTTTTTACACTTTCTCGCCACTTTTTGGTCTCTTTCTATCCATTTTACATCTTTATATTTCTTGTGGTTAGACTTTTGGGGTTAATTATAAAATTAGATCAAGAGAACCCTATATATATAAAGTTATGAGACTATAATGAGGGACCTAACATCACTTACTACTATCACTCCATCTAGAGTTGCATTCATCTATGCGGTGAGATCACTTGCATCTAAATAGCTCCATCATCAAGGCACAAGGCTAGGAATCTGCATCACACTTCATAAGGGTGGAATTCTATTTTATTCCATGCACATATTCTACTACATTTTCCACACATAGTTATTTCTCGCTACTTCACAAAGTGTGCTCAGCACAAGAGATGTAGTTCACACACACTTACACATAGAACTAAGTCCACCAGTTTTGGTAGTAAGTGAGGTCAGTATGATCCCTTCATATGCATTATTATTTTTACGGTTTGATGATTCTCTTAGGGTATTATAGGTCTTTCTTCCATCTTGGATTATTGGCGACATCTAACGTAGGATAACGAAGTTGATGCGACACACAACAAAGGTTCTAGGTCATATTCCATCTCTATGAAGACTAGTTTCAAATATTTTACACAAACCATGGTGTCAGAGCACCCACAGTGCCTCAATCCTCTTCTAGGCACTCCAATCCGGCTAGATCCTCCAGATCCATCCTTTTGGGAATTTTACATAGTCGACCTCTTCTCATGATTTTCCCAATCACCTCTGCGACACTCTCCAATAGGCATTTGTTATTCAGCTGAGTTATTTCCTCTTTCTTCTTGCACATTAGGGTTAACATTTCCTTTAGTTATATTTTTTAGCTCATTTACATTTATATTTATTTCATTTATTTACTTTATTACAGTTTTTCATAGCTTAGATTAACTATCCCAACACTACAATAGTTAGTCCATTTTTAGTTAATCATTTTGGTGAACCCAACCTTCAAATCCACCTTCATTCTTGGATTTTCCTTATCTTTTCTATCATGGCTCCCCAATTTGCTCAAGTCTCTTTATCTACTTTATTTAAGATCTATCCTCATTTTCAGGCTATTTTGTTAAAAACAACTTTTAGACTAGATACATGTATCTACAAGACAATACATTTCCATACCAAATCAATTATATATTGATCCATTTATCCGACTATTATGATCCTATTTATCCTCCATCTACTCAACCCCTATTAGATTCAATTCAAGCTCTACATGCTTTATTTCAAGACAAATTTAAGGCTATGGAATCAACCATTACATCCCTTAGATCTGAAATTCAATAGCTTAAGGATGTTTCTCAATCGCATGTTTGTGTTCCTTCTACATCTTATATGTAATCTATGTCCACTACATGTCATCTAGTTGAACCTCAAGACATACCATTTCCTGAGCCTCTTATGTTTGAGCATAATACTATGCCACATGACATTCTTACTTAGCTCTTTAGTCATCACTTTTCCACCTACTCGTTGTTATCCTCCTTATTAGCTTACAAAATATCAAGGTCATCCATATTATAACTATCATAGGATCAATGGACATAATGAAAATATTTTATGCTTTAAAATGTAGAGTCAAACATCTTGAGCGTTAGGGATTTATCTCATTCAATGCACAACATTTTATTGCATGCCCATCTACAAATGTTATACCATGCTATACAAATACTAGTGAGCCTTCTTCTAATATTTATAAGGAAGTTCTAGATAATTATCTTATTCATTACATGCTTGATATTGATGGTCACTCACATGTGCATAATGATTCTCCTCCTAGTCAAACAAATATTATAGTTCCATCACATGATTCTCCTATTTTTAATGTTATTTCTTCTCCACTTAATGAGCATCATGCCAAGGTTCCTCATGTGTCTTCTTTAAAAGAAAAGCACCACCTAATTAACCATGTATAAACACCAATACATTTACAACATTACCAAGTCAAGGTGCACAATTGTCTCTCAAATCAATCACCCTCCTCCTTCGGTAGTGTCATCAATACCACCAAAGCTACCACCATTCAAGCTTTCTCGCCATCCTACTCCACTTCCATTTTCTAATCATCTTGGTAAATCAAATACCCCTCCACTCAAGTTTTATGACATTACCACCTCAGTGTCCCATCACTTTTGTTAAGGAAACTACTCCTTACATGGATCCACTTAGTGTCTTTTGACTAGACTTTCATCGCTTACATACTTGGGGGCATGACATCTAACACAATCTCCTCCCTCCTCATATTTTCATCTCTTTCATCTTTGCATTACCATTTATAGGCATACTCAATACACATTTTAGCATCGACCATTACTGATGACCCACTCTTGTGCTTTGACTTACACTTGATTGTTGAGGGATTACTACACATGAACTTGACAAACTACACACTACATTATGCATTATACACCATACATTCTACATTTAGTCTACAATATTTTGACATTTGTGCATTTATACACCATACATCATCCTAATCATCATCATGCATACACCATTTTCTACGTATCTTACATCCTACACTACTTATCCTACATATTGCATTATACGTTTGTCTACATACCATGCATATTACACCATGCAGTTTCACACATATTATACATATTATCCTAGTCTTCATTACATATGAGTCTATCATTACATCATCTTACATCCTACATTACTAGCACACTCTATATACATACATTCTATACATTACATTTTACACTCATTTTGTGTTGCATCTTACACATCACGTATTTACATATTCCACTCATCACATGGTCGAATTTTATCATTACATACACTATATTGTCTTCTACGCATTGCACTCACTACCCATGATGACAAATTTAGTTCCTCGGTCCATAATCAATTTTCGAGGGTTTACAAATCAAATGGACCTTACACATTTACTACTTGACCTTTCACCATGTGAAATTCCTAGGCTAGTGACATACACTTTAGGATAAATCGTCACCTATTATATCATTTTGTAGTGGTATACACCTTAGGTTACATCACCACTCCCTACTATTCATCTAGTAGTGACATACGCTTTAGGCTAAATCATCACCTATTCTATCATTTTCTAGTGGTCTACACCTTAGGTTACATCACCACTCCCTCCTTACATTTTGTAGTGATATACACTTAGTGATAAATCATCACTCATCCATTCATCTTATAGTGATATATGCTTAGGATACATCATCACTTATATGTTCATCTCATCATGATATACACTTTGGCTATAAGGTTCATGCACACACCATCGTTAGGTCACATCTCATCACTACACCTACACATTCCTCACAGCGTGTTAGAAATAAAACACACTACTCGACCATTTATTGATGACAAACTATCGTGTACGGTTCATTCTTGATTCTTTGATGGGAAAAAAATGAACATCATTACATACACTTCCATTCACTTCGAGGATCATGGCCCCTATCATTCCATTCCATCCATCCACAACATAATGCATATTATGGTTACTTTTATTCTTTCTTACTTTCTTGTTCATGGTCACTTTATTACACATGCTAGTTACTTACTTGTATGTCATTTATCTATATCATACACACATGTTCATTTTTTCTAGTTTTGATCACATATGGTCTCTTACATAGCACGTAACATAGATGCTCACCATTCTACCCTTCCTACTGCTTTGGTCATTGGGGGCATCCACATTCATCTCTTACAGTGTTATTGTTTCATTTTATACTTAGCACTTTACATTACTTGCTTATACACGCTTTTGACATACTGGTTATCTTTCTAACATGCTAATGGGTGCTTCATGTGTAGCATTTGTTATGTAGGGATATTTTTTTCCATACTTGTTTGTTACATTGTCTATTATTATTTATTGTTGTTTTCTAGAATTGCCCTATGTTTGGTGTGCATACTTGTTTTTTGTTTACGAACATGATGGCCTTGCGTGTCTTGTGAAATCATGAGTGATGTCCCATGTTTGCAGCTTGATTTGTGTGGATTACTTGTCTTCTTGCATGTTTACATTACTTTTTTTATGAATAGCTTACACACTTTTTGCATAGCTTATACAATTTTTCCTACATACATGCATGTTTACACTTATTTTTGCTAGCCTTCTTTTTTGCATGCCTTGGTTTCTACCAAGAAATTTTCAAGGTTACATCTTTCATGTGGTTGGTCCTCTTTTGGGGCCTCATTTATCCTATCAGCAATGTCACATGCGCCCCCAAAGAGGGGGGCATAATTTTGGGGTTTTTACATACTAACATAGAGATTCTACACTAGTTCGGTTCGCTTTATACACTGCATTGTGGTGAGTGGGTTTAGACCAATCTACAAACCCCATACACATCAAAATTTACAGGACATGGTGTCCATGCATTATGGGAAGTAGTTACAGGCTTGAAGAGGTTACCTCTCTACACTACTTCGGCTAGTGGCGTTAGATCACCACAAAAACTAGGATGATACAGAGATCTGTATACATAGTTCAAGGAAACAATTAGAGCTTGGAGGACAAAGAGTATTTCCTCCCTACACTTCTTGGCCTACAAAGATGAGATCTCCCAAAAACACATAGTAAAATATATCCTTCTACACTCTCCTTCTCGACATGGATTAGGTGCACATTTTCCATTTACATTTTTGTATGTTACACTTACATACTTTCATATACATGTGCATTTTACATTATGTTCTTACACTTACATACATACATATTTTATTACTTGATCGTTTTCTCTTGCATGTCCATTTGTATGAGAAACAAGTAGGCAAATGGGGGAAACAACAACATCATCATCATCAACAAGACTCATGAAACACACATGCTTTACTAACCATTTAGGTACACTACACACCGCAATGACTACACACATGTGCATTCTACCCTAGGTTCACTCTTATCAATTGTTCTTTGTGCATTTTTCATCTTTAGTTTTAAGCTCCTCCATTTATTTTGTTCATTCCATGCTTTGTCTATTCCTTGGCACGCTTTCTTCTACAATATTCATGGACATCGTAAGTGTATGCATCTCTATCTACTTTATGTTACAAGATTTTTTCTCACGAACATAAAGTGGGGGAAACATTAGTCACAAAATCATGCACTTTAGACATTATTTATCTCATTTTCATACTACTATTTAAAAGGTTCTTGAGTGAAGAAAGTATTAATTAACCCCATATTTTCCCATCTTGTTTTATTTTATTTCTTCATTATCGACCTCTTGCACTCATATGCCTAATCAAGATTCTTTCATTCCACATTATTTTAGCCTTGACTAGGGCACCCAACATATACTGGGGTTCTCGTGGGTGCATCGGTTCCTTTTGTACTTTCTTGCCACTTTTTTGGGCTCTTTGAAGCCATTTTACATCTTTATATTTCTTATGGTTGGCCTTTTTAGGGTTAATTACGAAATTAGATCAAGAGAACCCTATAAATATAAAGTTATGAGACCGTAATGAGGGACCTAACATCACTTAATACTATCACTCCATTTATTTCATTGGAGATCACTTGCATCCACATAGCTCCATCGTTAAGGCACAAGGCTAGGAATCTACGTGTCACATGTCATGGGGGATTTTATTCTATTCCATGTGCACATTCTACTAAATTTTCTACACATAGTTATTGCTCACTACTTCACAAAGTGTGTAGCCTGCACAAGAGCAACCTAGGGCATGTTCACACACACTTGCACATAGAACTACATTGGAGTGAGATGTAGTACATCACTCAATTAGTAATTCCATCATTGTGTGATTGATCTTACCCCCTTCATATGCATTATTATTTTATAGGGTTTGATGTTTGTTTTGGGGTCTTGCAGGTCTTTCTTCCATCTTGGATTATTGGTGACATCTAGTGTGGGAAAGTGAAGTTGATGCGACACACAACAAAGGTTCCAGGTCATCTTCCAGCTCTATGAATACCAGTTTTAGAGATTTTACACATGCCAGTGGTGCAGATCAGACTTAGACGAGAGAACCCAAAAGTGCCTGAGTTCTTCTCCAAATGCTCCACTTTAACTAGATACTCTAGATCCATCCTTTTTGGGACTTCTTCACAGTTGTTCCTACTCTGATTTTCAAGTCACATCTCCGACACTCTACGACATGCATTTTTATTCAATTGAGTTCCTTCCTCTTTATTCTTGCACATTAGGGTTAACATTTCCTTTTGTATAGTTGTTTAGCTCATTTACATTCTTATTTATTGTATTTATTTACTTTATTATAGTTGTTCATAGCTTAGATTAACTATCCCCACACTACATAGTTAGTCCATTTTTAGTTAATCAATTTGGAGGTTATATCATTTAATATTCATGCACACATATGCTACATGTTTTTAGCACCACGTGTATATTGTATCATCATTGATGCTCACATATATAATTCTAATGCCCAATTATCATTATCCATATTTAAATTCTCCTTTTATGTAATTATTTTCTAGCTTGTAGATTATCTCGATCATTGAAGGGAAATCTATCTATTTTAAAATATTTACAACATTCACTTATACTATCGGAACTCATGTGTAGTTTAATATGAATTTTGCATTTGTTAATATTTTAATATTTGCAAGTATGTTTAGTTTGAATCATGTGTATATCCCGAATCTTACCTACTTTATTTTCCATCTCATTCCTTCAACTCTTTTACTCGTATGTGTGTAATCTTCAATCTCTTTTTCCAAGTATAAAACTTGTGTATGGTAAGTAAAAATATTTGTAAAAAGTATTATGTTTCGATCAATGAAATCAAACATGAGTTTAGGATATAATATTACACTTGGGTTAAAGTTTTATATTGAGGTATTCTATTTTTGGGGTCTATGATCTATATAACTTGTTAATTATTGAATTTTTAGATCATAGATTTAAAATTAAGTCATGATTGTAAATCTAAAAAATTCCAATTTCATGTTGATTTCAGTAATTGAAAATAAACTCCTTATATGTGAGAACATTATAAACTGAAAAAAACGTCTATAGTTTTTCAAATTTGTGGGGTTGTTTCATACACATAAATTCAAATGATTTTTTTAAGTAATTAAATTCTATTGGAGGATGAAGGTACTAGAGGAAGGATCAAAATACATGCTTCCACTAGTCGTTGGTGAGTGGTTTGGACAAATGAAGTAGTGGCAAGCCATTTGTTCCTAAATGACTAAAATTAGGATTGGACTCAAGTGGAAGTGGTGACCATATTATACCATATTGTGGACTATGTGGAAATGATCCAAAATGGTGGTTATATATGGGATGATGAGGACCAGTTCCTCAACCTTTATTTTCATGTTTTTGTGATATAGTGTGATAACTAAAAATAGATGAATATGAGAGAAATATTTTATCGTGTTTTTATGTTATGTACTTCTAACATGATTGGCTGGTGAGTATCGTAACACTCATTGGAAGTGAAAATAGTAAATGTTGAGTTCTCATATGTACGTGATTGTTGGAAGTATGTGATTAATTAGTGAAAATCCCAACATTCGCTAGAAGTGAAAACATGTAAAGTTGTTCTTCCATATGTAGGTGATCACATGCAAAAATAATTTGAGTATAAGAGTGTAGACCAATAATATGTGTTGACATACATTTCTGTTTCATCTCTTTTGGCATACTTACTCCCTATGTTATTACCAAGGTGGAATTTTAGGAAGATCAATTATTAGTGCTCACATGTGTGATCATATATGTTAATAGTTATATAAATAAGTGTGTGAGGTGTAAGATTATTATTTTTTTTATAAGAGGTAAAAAAGGGTTGAGGGACCCTACCCCAAACAAAGTCAAAGCTCCATGAGAGCAGATTAAAACATTACATACCCATCAAAAATGATAATATAAAAGTCCATAATAAATGGGCTCCCCTAAAGCAATAGAAAAGAGTAGCTAAACAACAACAACAAAAAAACACAGAGGAACTAACAACATTGAAGAAACTAACAACCAAAAAGACACAAAGATAGTAAATAAAACAAACACCCCTCCCTAGATCATTTATAGGATTTTTCAAGCCCCTCCAACACCTTTTCCCATTCCTTAGCCAGAGCATCTATGTTACCAAGTCAAGTCACCTTTCTTTTCCTACCATGATTGTCCACAACACTATAAGCATTAGCGAGTTGACCCAGAGTCTAGAGATGTTGCAAAGTTGATTTAACTATGACAACACTCCACTCCATGTAGTTGTGGAGAATAGCATGAAAATGGTCCAACTCATTGGTTATGAAACCATAGTTGGCTTTTAAAACTTTGATCTCTCTACCATTCCCATTATTAACCACTTCCTCAACTTGTGCTTTCATCTTATGCCAATCGTTGAACAAAAACTGCACAGAGCTCTTGGTGAGTCTCATATCTCCCTTAAGTTATTCAATGTCCACCGTCATCTTAGCCAAATGGTTCTCCCCTTTCATAGGTCCAATTACACATTAACAGAAGCCTAAGAATATTGTTTACTAGACTCCCCTTTGGTATTCAATGAAACACTAGGAACCTACTTGGATTTCATCTCCCTAAGATTCTGGGCCACCACAATTTCAATACCATATTTATCCTCCTCGAGTCACCTTCCTGAGAATCAGAATCTTCACTTGAGTCTTCTTCCTCGAGTCCGAGTTGACCCCATCCACATAGGCTTAGGGGCTTTAGTCAAGTAACTAGAATTATCAATATCCGAGCTACTCTTTTGACAAGAGTGAGAATCAAACCGTGGTGGAGCGGGACAAAGACCCTTCTACTTTTAAACTAAGAGATAGAAGTGCTCAAAGAGAAAAATATAAATTAAGGAAGCTAAAAACATGGCCACACCTGAAATGATTAAGCATAGGCAAGTGATAGGCATAAATGCATTTGTGACGGCCCTCAAGAGTGAGAAATTGGATAAGGGTGAGAGCCACATCGTCAAAAGGTTTAGGTAAAGATATACTGAAGATAACTAGCAAAGTGGGGAGTGAGATTTTCGTTACCTTTGAGAAACAGGTTCAACTCGTTGAGGATTATTTTTGGGTTTATAGACCTCCCTCCCAATAGTAGGAAGACCCATCACTTTAGTGACCAAATCCACAAAAATATCAATGCTAATCCCTTTCATTTCAACAACCACACCTTTTTGGTAGTCTTCCAAGCACTAGCAAAATCTTTACTAAGATTTTCAAAATGGCCTTCAAAATTTTTGAGGAAGGGTGAAAAACCCTTACTTTCAAACATAGCCATGGCTTCAGGTGTCACCCCTTTGAGATCTACAGGTTCAGTTCTAACCAGATCTCCTCCCATTTGGTCACAATAAAATGTTCACAAAAGAGCCAATTTTGAGTACCGGAGGATTAAACGCATGCCCAAAAATATTACTTCTCCAAGCACAGAAGGCAACAAAATATTTCAAGAAACACGAGCGGATCCTCTCCTAGATCTTTGTATCATTCAGAAATAAATTCCCACTATTCCTACAACATATGAACATGATGAATTTGACACACCATGAACTAACATTATTTGATGATGTGTCCATTTAAGTCATTATGTAAGTGTGCTCGCACCTTGGAATCAAGAGCTTCAACTTCATTGATAAGTGTCAACTCATCACAATTAACCCCCATGTTAGCAAAACAATCCATAAAAAATTTATCCTCCCTATAAACATGCTTGAAGGTAATAATTTCAAAAAACATTGACATTTCCTTTATACTCTTTATAGAGTTTTAGATGGAAATTGAAGTGGATCCTTTCCCAGTAATGTTGTTAATTATGTTCATAGAGTCTCCTTCCACCTCCAATTTAACAAAATTGTATTGAGAGCTATTGAAACCCCAAAAAAATCCCCACTTCTTCAAAGCAACATGGTTTGTTTGAGTGCCAATATTGTGATGGTACCCAAGAATAAATCTTCCTTCAGAATCACGGAACACCCCACCGCAACTAGCTCTACCAGGGTTTCCTTTGGAAGTGCCATCAAAGTTCAACTTAATACACTCCTTACTAGGTTTCACCCAACCTTTGAGTCTAGGGTTAAGAGTAGGGGTACTAGTTGATGAGGATCCCAAGCCCCACTTTAAGGAAAATTTGGCTTCATTATGAAGGATAGTCTTCTTTTGGGGGTCCAGTTAGAGAAATTAGCCTGGATAGTATTAACACAACGGGCTCCAACTTTCTTGATTGATTCCTTCTTACCTTTGAAAATTATTCTATTTCTCTCCTTCCAAATCTCCCATGCTAAATGCATAATAGAAAAGGTCCACAAATATTTTAATCCTTGGCTCTTAAAGGGACTAGACCATTGAGACCACAATTGTTTAATGGAATTTGGGAAAACCCAATTGATTTCAAAAATATTAAGAATAGTCTTTCTAACCGAGACCAGATAAGTAATAATTGAGAAAAGGTGTGAGGATTCTTCACACTCACTTTCACATAGAACACACCTGTTAACCATATGGAAATTTCTCTTGTTTAGGTTGTTGACAGTTAGAATCTTATCATGGATAACCAACCACCGAACATATTAATCTTGGGAATTAACTCTTTGACCCAAACACTTCCCCAATTGAATTTTTCAGTTTCCCCACATCAGAAAAGAAATAATTGTATGCACTTTAAACCGATAAGATTCCACTATCCTCCTTTGACCAGCAAATATTGTCATCTTCTAAACTCTCCTTATTAACAATTATGAGTATATTATGAGTAAATACTATGAGGTGTAAGATTATAAATAATTATGAGTATATTAGTTTTTATATTAAAAATCACAATAGATTTGTATGAGTGAGTTACAACGACTCACTTAAATAGGTAATGTGGATATATAAGAGGGATTTTTGATAGGTCAATGCTCCTTAAATTTTGGCATTATATTATTATGTGTAGTCTTTTCTATGGAATAAATTAATGAATTGTTTTTGTGTAAAACTTTAACTAATTTTTCATTAACATATCATATAACTTTAGAATTCCATTTTGGCATATGATAAGTTGTTCTTATAGATAATGGACCTTTCGGATCATCACTCTATTTCCATTGTCCTTTTTATAAGCGAGAGATTAGGTCACGTTCTAATTTTACAACACACGGCTGATTTGTTTATCAAGTGAGCTTGTGGAAGGTGGAACTAAATCACTCTTTTAATGAAATTCAATATCCTTTCTGATATATACTTTCTTAGTTTTTGGATCCTTGAGTCTATAACCTAATGTTTCTTCACTGTACCTTAGGAATATGTATTTTTCTCATTTCACGTCTAGTTTTTTATCTTATTTTTGGGAATGCGCATGATTTCATTACATCCAAAAACATGAATATGAGATATTGATGGTTTATGCTCTAACCATGATTCTTGTATATTCACTCCATCAAACATGTATTGGGAACTTTGTTTAGGAGATAAACTACTATTTTGACTACTTTTTTCCACTATATTTTCTCCAAACGTGAATCTTTAAACATGCATCATAACATTTCCATGATAGTGTGGTAATGAATTTATATAACACCAGTTTATTGTGGTGTGTGAGGTTGATTCAACTAATGAAGAAGATAATTTTCAAAAAAAAAAAGTTGATAATTCATTACTGGTGTATTCCCCCCTCTATTTCAAAGAGAGGGTTCTAATTGTATGACCAATTTCAGTTTCTATAGAAACTTTGAACTACTTGAAGGTGTTTAGGATTATTACTTGGTCCATAGATAGTATACCAACATGAATAAGTATCATTTTTCTATAAATGTCATTGTGCACCAAACATAACTTGCTAGAATCTCGAAATGTATTTTTCCCAAGAAATACTTTATGTTGTTTTTTCCGCTAGAAAATTGGGGAATTTTTCAATATTTTTCTTGAGTGGAGGTAATCCTCTCAGCATATTATAGTGGATAAGTGCATATTGGTATTCAAAACTCAAATGACCATATCTTATGTACAATAATTTGTTAAATTTTAATATGTCATAAGAAGTGCTTAATTGTTTCTTGGAACAAAATCAAGTTAGAACATACGCCCAATACAAGATGATAGTCTAATAGTTTTTGAGCTCTTGCCCTTATCTTGGATAAGACACATATTTTCATCACCTTTAATATTTATATCAACTTTCAAGTTTTGGTCTAGGATTGAATTATATAGACAAAAATATTTGTAATTCCCGATACAGCTAGGACATATGTAATTTTGCATTCATGTGTTCCTTGTGGTAATGAAATATTTCTAATGCATCAAACACTTTTGGAACTATTTTCACCTAATGAAACATGATATTTTTTAGTGTGTCTCTTAAACAAAAGAACTAATCTTTTCTCTTAATCATGTCATGGGTTACACCCTAATCAAGATACAAGATAGAACTCTATGAATGTAATTCCTCATGTGATTGTGTAGCATATAGGAAGCCCTCATCAAATGATTTTCTTCATCATCATCAAGGTTTCTGGTTGTTTTTGTTGCTTATTTTTCTTGTAGTTTCCTTTTTCTATCAATGAGACTTATTTTTTAGCTCATGAAAATTTTTGGTTAATGGGTTTCATTCCAATGGATGAGCCCTATTGGAATCCATTATACTTAAAATATTTCAATTCATATCCTTATTTTCCAACAAAAAAACATTATTTCTATTGTTTATTCCATTTTTGGTTCTCTTGATTACTATACTTGTGGATTCATTTTGAAGACATAGACTATTTACATTTTTATGCAAAGCTAGAGCATGTTCTTATTCTTCTTCTGCCATGTGTTTCATTTTTTTCTTCTGCAACATGTTCACTAACTTCTCAAGTTTCATTTTGATCACAAATATCCTATAGTGAGGGGGAGTGCTCTCAAGATAATTGGTACGAGAGAATAATTTTTCACTTTCACTTCCAAGGCTAGGAGTGACACCCTAAACTTTTTAACAATCCTTAAAAATGATTCCATTTTTCACTAGTTTTGAACTTGAGACTATGTAGTTGATGTGGAGGTATAGAACTGCATTTTGATTCTTGACCTCATGCAATATATTGAGTTTATCCCATACTTCCTCAATCATTGTAGCATTAAGAATGTGCAGATGTACCTCATCTAAAATTATAAACAATATTATTAACATGGCATTCTGATTGGCTCTTTCAAATTTTCATCTGTACAACAACATCATTATTAGGTCAACCCAAGGATTCGTCAACTACATTCCAAATGTTTTCCAATTTAAGTTGTTTTCATATTTTTGTTTTCCAAGAAGTGTTATTGTCTCCTTTCAAGATATTTGAATCTATTAGAAATAATTTTTGGATAATTTACAACCATTTTTGCAAACCGAAGGAGATGGATGGGCTCCTTATCACTACAAATAGGTTTCCCTTTCTATATACCATTAATCTAATATACCACACCTCTTTATAGATGTATCTTTATGTAGACACGAAATTATGAACTTAGTATTATTACATCATACATTTAGTATTTCATTATATGCATGATTCCTAAGCAATAAAACTAGACATTAACAACACTTGTTTTGCTTTACGTTTACATTGTTTTATCTTTCTATACTCTTGTCCTTTGCTTTTTTGGAACTATACCTTTAATTTTAAACATTGCATAACATGTGACCAAAATTGGTATTTTATGTGTTATCTTTGGAGCATTTCATACACTAGCACCTAGTATGGACAGAGCACCCAAGTGATATTGTCCCGTTTAGAACTTCTATATTTTCCCCTCTTTTTTCATGTTTAAAGTGCCAAATCGATTGTTATCTTTTTAAGACTTTACTTATCACTATGGGTTAGATTTTTAGTTATTAATGACAAAATTCAAATAAAAGAATCATATATATACATGAATTACTCACTATTCTAAGGGGCTGGGAAATTTGGGCTATTACTTCCTATCTATTACTTGGGAAAAGAGCAACATTCAAGGACTGCATTTGGGGTGCATCATTCACTGCAAAGGAAAGGGAAATTTCTGAATTCCATCTCACACATTCATCTTGGGTGAAAAGTAGTTGTACCCCACTATATTGGTGTGACTTTCACAAGGGAATCCTAACATCAAGGGACACAATTCTATCACACACATGCACAATAGAACTACATTGATTCTAAAATGTAGTACACTTGCTTTCAATAAAATTCATATTGGGGTGACCTACGAGGTTAATCTTACTCAATCATATGCATTATTTATTAGATATAATGTATGTTTGAGCCTTTACTGTATATCTAGGGTTTGTTGTGTATGTACTTGTGTGATACAGAACCCTACACTAAAGTCAAATTGATAAATAATGAAGGGAAGAAGATAGGATCATACCCTAAAAATGTTAGATCTAGAATTTTTTTCAGGACACTAGCATCCCTGTTTGGACACTAGTGCCCGAAGCGGTTCTATCATCCTTTAGAAGTACTTGTCTAAAGCAATTCTAGGTTTCTATCTTCCGAAATAGCTTACTCGGTTTAGAACTAACCTATTCCACCCATTATTTAGCCCATAATCATGCTAGATAGAAATTGATTAGCTAATTCATTCTTATCCTCTTGTTTCTTACACTTACTATTACATGTTAGATCTTGTTTATTTCTGATATATCTATTTGATCTCATTCCTCTGATAAAGATTTTAATTTTGTTAAATCATTTGGTGAACTTGATCCTTTTATTCCCATTATCTCGATATATCTTTCATGTCCATTACCCATGGTGGTTTCTTTGGTCTCCCACAACATACTGAGCTCCTCCCAAAACTTGTAATTGATCCAATAGTATGGTTGAAACCATACATGATAATATTCTCTTCAATTCCCATCATATCCCCGTCAATGACATGAAGCTTCTGATAGTGAAAATTCTTATGATGAAGTCACTAATGTGGATCAGGAACAACTTGATGCTCTCACTAATTTTTATTCTACATTACATGACAATGCTACTCATGTATTATATGTCCTTAAGGCGTGATTAGAATCCCAACGTGCCAGTGAAAATATTGCTCATGTTACTATGGTTCATAAAGGTTAGATATCTCTGCTATCACAACACCCTTTATTCCAATTTCCTCCCCACTCCAAGTGGGGTATCCACCATTCATATGCCTAATTCCATACCCACTACTCACTTTTCTTCCCCTATCATTTCTCATATCCAACATAGTTATTCTTCAGGAACCCATACCTTAGAGTCCTTGTACCATGATTTACAATCTCAAATTCATCAATTGCAAAATTCCTCTTCTTATTCTCCATATTTTGATTATTCACTCCTACATATTCTTCTTGCACTAGAAATTTCTTCTTGCTCACTTCCGCCTAATTTTGCTTTAGCTAAGTTTCCTCGTTTTTGATGGCCATGGATATCCACAAGAGAATTTTGTTCATTTCATGTTGCATGCTTGGATTATACTTTTGATGACACAACATCGACCAAGTTATAATCTAGGAGCTTATAATACTATGATTTACGATGGTTTTATGATTTTCCCTTGTACTGCTATTAGATATTTCACCTCCTTTCACAAATACTTTTGTCTCACTTTTCTATGAACATTGGAACTAAATGTCATGTGCATGAATGAAAAAAATGAGGCTAGGATATAATGAACATCTTAGTGACTATGTTTTATGCTATAATAACAATGTTTCTCTTTTTAGAGCTCACATACAAACTAGTTCTTGATTTTTGTTGTGATGGTTTTGTAGTAATTAATTTTTGCTTTGGGTTTTTTTGTATCTTTTTGGTTAGGATCTGGTTGAGTTAATCTATTTTTGACTTGTGTCTTTTTTTCAGTTTTTTGATAGATAATTTTTGCTGTTGATGAGCTTTATTATAATATATGTTATGTAAATGGTCCTTGGAGCCTTTTCCAAACATTATCTATAAAAACAATCTTTCCAAAATAATAATTTCTTGGTTGAATTTGAATTGTAAGATCTATTTATCCAAATTCTATTTCCTCGAGGATACACATTATGACATGGTCTTAAGACTTCCTTAGGTTATGGCTACCAAAGTCATCCCATTTATAGTTAATTTGTGCCTTGAGTTCATACACAAGTGTCACATTGTCACTATTCGATGTATGCCACCACAAGCTCCTTTATCTATGGATTCTTTTTCTACTACACCTTTAGTTGATACTACACCTATTGTTACATCTATTATTGATAGTCATATGGATTTTACATGAACTAATTTTCCACCTATGACTCCTATCACTTATTGTACTAGTCCTAAAATTCCACCTAGATCTCCTACACATATGAATTTTCCTCTCTCCCATGATGGATACATTAGTTCAATAGCCATCCTCATAGGGATAGTTCTACACATTGGATGTATACTACACCTGGTCCATCTAGGCCCAATTCTTGGTCTCATTCCTCACATGTATGACATAGTTCTACTCCGCACAACTTAACACATGCACTTTCACATGGCACTGGGTCCTCGAATCATGTTCACCATAAGATCCTCTCTCACATCAGTGGATAGTGGGCCCTCACCCTCTATCCTTATTAGATATATTCCTATGGCATTCACACTTGGGGACATGTCATTTCCCTCTTGCCATTTGATGACACACTCTTGTTCTAGGTTCAAACATGTTTTTAGGGTTCTATTACCTATACATAAACCTCACATTGCACACATACATGGGGATCGCCCTTGTTCCCTTCCCTTATTCATCCTATTTCATATTATCATAATTCACATATATTCGATATTGGAAAAAATATAAAGACATTAGCTTAGATCTTGGTTACATGTAGCATTGCCTACTTATACCATTCTATGTTTCACTCTGTCTATTATGTTAGTTTGATTCATAGTATGTTATATCCTTTTCAAGTACACATGCATGTTCACATGGTACTTTGAGGTGAATGTAGGCCATCTATAGGTTATCACACAATGCATGATGCTTGACACTATTCTCTATTATTCCCATTCAAGTTTCTGGGGAATTTACCATCTCGAATTCTCTATATTCAGGTGCTATCATTACAATATGTACTAATTTTATTCCTATTTTCATTTGTATACATTATGACATACTATCAATTTTTCTAACATGTTAATGGGTGCTTAATGTGTAGCATTTGTCTTACAGGCCTACTCCTAACCATGGTTATCTGGTTTGTTTATATCTTGTTTATACTTATGTCCGATTGTCATTGTTTGTAGGCTATGCCCTATGATTGATTTCTTGTTTTCTTGAATGGCCTTAAAGGCCTTGAGTGTCTTGTGACATCCTGAGTGGTGTCTCATGTTTAACACCAACTACTACGTTGATCTCTTGTTATATTACCATGTGTTTTTACTAGTTTCTATTACATCATGACATGTTTTTTATCACTAATTATTTATGCTAGTTGTTCTCATTGTTTTACATGTGCCATGGTTGTTACCATGCACATACCATATTCCCCATATAGGATTTATATTTTAGATGTTCACATCAGCTTCAACTTTCATCATTTGGGACACACTCATATTGGTTCATCTCACACACCCCAAACAAGTGGGGGAAATCATCAGGTGATTATTTCACCCTCTCAGTAGTCCAATAAGCATACACATAATGATACAAAAAAATATGACCAAAAAAGAGCTAATAAAATGGTTCAGAATTAGACTTGGGCTAAAATTTTGTAGGGACAGAAACATCCAATAAAGATAATAACAATTTTAGCTAGTGTCACACTTGCGTGGTTCTATCCTAGGGGAAGAAACATGTACAATACAACATGAATAGGTTCTCAGTGATAGGTTTTATCAAATTCTAGTAGCACATACTTAATTAAAAATTACTATCCAGTGTAACTAGAACAAAATCAGTGGCAAGTTTCATACTTTGAGCAAAGGAACTATTTACTATTCTTTCTTAGTGCACATATTTTTCTATCGGTATCAAATAAGGAGTGGCACTTAGGGAATATGTAAGATAATGATATGTCTAGAAATATATACACTAAATCATGCACTTAGGTATATTTCTAGTTCGTAATCACATACCACTATTCATATGATTCCTAAGCAAGAAAAGTAATAATTTACCAATGTCTTTAGCCTTTTTGTTTTCTTTTTGGTTTCCTTCTTGGTCTTGCACACCCAATTACCTAGTCCTGAATTTGATACTTTAGCTTTTATAAGTTTTTACATCAGTTCCCAGCCAAGATGCCAGTTCCCAGGTGTCATTGTCCCCTTTGGGCACCCCCCCCCCTTTCTGTTTGTATCCTTCTCATATATTTTGGGTATTTTCTAGTTGTTGGGAATATTATTTTCTTATTGGTCGACCTTTCGGTGGTTAATTTTGAAATTTAAATAAGGGAATCATATAAATATAAATCTATGTGACCATAATAAAGTACCAAGCTCTAAACATCTACTATTATCACCTAAGGTTGCATCCAAAGGCATTTCAAGAGCATTAAAGCATCCATATAACATCCATTCAAGGGAAAAGGACTGCATTATTCTATATACACTTTATAGGAGGGGAAGTTCATTTTTCCATGCACACATCTACTTACATTTTCTACATCTAGATATTGCTCGCTATCAAGTGAATCTTGCACAATAGCCACTTAGGTAATGATTATACACACACAGAGAGAACTACATGGAGTCTAAAATGTAGTGTAGTGATCAAATCGTAAGTTCACTTAGTTAGGTGACAATCGGGGTTAGTTTGAATGCCCATTTGTATCTTTTGGTTTTTAGGATTTGTTGTGTTTTGGGGTTTTACAAGTGCTCTTTGTCTTTGCAGGTTACAGGAGAATTCTACGGGCATAGTTTGATACACAAGTGATCAATAGTAAAGGACAAGCAACATAGATGTGATACGAAGAAATAATTTTCTTAACATTTTCATAGTCATGGCGCCTAATAGAAGTCTACAATGCCCAAGGCACCCCGACCTAATCGAAACACCCCATTCCAACTTATTTTGGCAGTACTACAAATTTTTGTGTGCAGTTGCGACATATTACTCATGTTCAATAGTTTTCCATCTCGACACATTCCTAGATTAATTAAAAAATTAGATAATTACTTTATCCCTTCTCTTGCACTTAGGGTTTCAAGATTAATTGTTTATTTCTTAGGTTAGATTCATACTTTATTGAATATATATTGCATTATGACTCTATAATTAGAGTTTAATGCATATTTTCAATATTTGTTAAATCATTTGGTGAACCCGTCACTCAATTCCAACATTCTTTTTAGGTTTTTCTTCTTATGTTTGTCGGTCATAGTGTTCATTTTGGGTCTTTTGAGCATCATGAGCTTCCTCCATCTTCTCGTAGGGTTTCTAAATCAATGGATAAAACTGATAATCCATTCAATAACTCTCAAAAATTTCCTCTTGAAAACATTGAAGCATTTGATAGTGAGAACTCATATGATGAAGACACAAATGTTGATCAAGAACAATTAGACAAGCTCACAAATTTTCATCAAGATTTGCATGATAATCCTACCCATCTTCCACATATTCTTCATGATTTGATTGTTGTTAAACACTCTCGTGATGTTGGCTCAACACCTCTTATCTGTTCTTCCTCGGCCATCATGGCCTCCACCCAACCCCTTCATATTCCTACTTCCATTCCCACTACTACCGCTCCCATCATTCAACCTAATGCTTCTAATGCACAACCTAGTGCTTCTTCAAATACTCTTGATTTAACTTCTTTATATTAGGATTTACAAACTCAAATTCATCAACTTCAATTGGCCACTTCTCACACATCCCCATATTTTGATTCCACTTTACTCCTTCACACTCATTTTTCACCCACTATCTCCACCTACCAACTTCCTCTAAATTTTTTCACTCCTAAGTTGCCCATTTTCAAAGGCCATAGTGACCATCAAGAGAATCTTCGAGCATTTCATGTAGCATGTTTATATTATGTGGATGATCATACTTTACTAGAAAATCTCTTTCCTCATAGTCTTCAAGATTATGCAATGCATTGATTCTATGATCTACCTTTCCATTTGGTAACATATTTTATGCATTTATTTGATGCTTTTCTTACTCATTTATCTATTAATATCGGCTCTAAGATATCTTATGCTCAACTAATGAAAATTAACAAGGATCTAATGAGAATCTAGTAGATTAAGTCTTACGATATAAGAACTTAGCTAAGATGTGTAATGTACTCAAAGACTCTAAACTTCAAGATCTATTCATCCAAAGTCTATTACTCCCCCTGTAAGGGAGTGTCATTTTGAGACATTTCCATCATTTGATCATTTATGTCATACTCTTAAGCTACGTGAAAACTAAACTATTATCTATAGGAAAGCTTAAGTATCATGAGCAAGCTTCATCTTCTACATGCTTTCAAAGTAAATCAACTTTCAAGCCATCTACTAAACCTACTGAAGCTAAATATATTGTCAACGTTGTATCTAATCTTGAAAATTGCAATGGAAACCGCCTAAGCATACATTTACTAAATTGCCTTTTTCTTCACATATTCTATTACCAAGAATTGTTTAAAGAAATATTATTACGCTTCCTCCTCCACTCAATCTAGATCCATATTGTCCTAAAGGTTGCAATTACAATGAAAATTTTAGATGTGACTATCATCAATGCATTGGGCATTCTACATATCAATGTTTCAAACTTCAAAATCTTATTCAAGATCTTATCGATAATAATGCAATTGAGCTTCCTGAGCCTATAACATCTATGCTAGTTAATGAAAATCACAAGCTCAAGATATTCAAAAATCCTCTTCCTAAAACATGACAAGCAAGCGGCTGAATCTTCATCCAATCATACATATCATGTAGTGCCTCCTCTATATCGGGGATCTTGATTTTATAGTTTCTCACGCATGCTGAGGTATCTCCATTATTCATTGCATTCTTTAGTCATGAATATCATGCTACATTCTCTTCGACACATTACATATCAATGTTTTTATCAGACCTCATGTTATCAATAATACAATGATTGATCCATCGATTCATATGTGTGTATGCTCTATTGCACTTCTTGTTGCTATCGACTTTCCACTATCACATATTTCATATCCAATTCCTAAATCATATGGTTATGTCAAGCTTCCAGTCACATTTGGTCCTCTTACCATGTTTGTGCCATTTCTTGTGGCACCTTCAATTAAAGGGCATGACATGCTATTAGGTATTCCGTGGCTCCGTGCAACTCAAGTTATCATTTTGATGAATCACTTGTGTATAAATTTCATTCACAACACACAAGTCATTACTATCAATTGTGTTCCTCCATACACACACCATGCTCAAAACCTCCTCTTGAGGTTTTCATTACACTCGCTAGATCATCTAGGTCCCCACGATCTCTCGAAATCTAAATCGTAATTTATTCCTAGCTCTCTAGTTCAAATATGGCGTACTCGGTCTCACAAGTCTAATATTCCATCTCATCAGTCTAGGTCCACCACTCGGATGGATCTTCACATAGGTATACATCACCTCCTCATTTTCCTTCACATAGGTGTTCATCACCTCTATGCTCTACTTCACATAGGTGTTCATCACCTCTCGTGGTCTCCTTCACATAAGTGCTCATCACCTCCGCATTATCCTTCATATAGGTATTCATCACCTCGTACTCTCCTTCACATAGGTTTCCATCACCGCTCATGTCTCACATACATAGGTCTCATTCACTAATGGATCATTTGTCTCATAAACTTCCGATCTTAGAGCATGGTCATGCACCTTTATCTCCACAGAATGGGTGGAGGACCCTCATCTTTCACTTTTATTGGATAGCATATTCATCAACATACACTCAAGGGGCATCATGTATTCTCCCCTCTCCCCCTTTACATTGTTAGGTGTCTTTTTCACTTCATACTTCATATCTAGTCTTTCGCACACATTTTCACATCTTAATACGCCTTTATCGTCATTACCCAATGATGCACTCTTGTGCTATGGTTCACACTTTATTGTTGAGGGATCACTACATTCATTAACCTTGCATCATACACACTACACATTTAACACTCGATGCATTCATGACACATATTTCTAGCACATATTCATCATGGCACACTTCCCGATGACACACTCTAGTTCCATGGTTCATACTCAACTATTGAGGGTATAAATCTGAAATTAACCTCACCACAATCACTCACTCTCTACACTCTATGCTTTTTTGATCATATCTTTCTAGTGCACAATTCAAACCATTTCCTTATGATGCACTCTTGTTCTATGGTTCATTCTTGACTTGTTGAGGGGTTATTTATTAATGAACCTAATCTCATGCATACTCATTCACATTAACTCAAGGATATGCTACTCTTATCTCACTCACACTACATTTCATTCCATTTCACACTCACAACATATTGTATATCTTGGTTGCACTTACTCTTGCTTACTTATACTTGCATGTATACTTTGTTTACTATGTTAGTTGGATACTTTGTATGTAATATCATATACACATGTGCATTCACTTACCTTCTAGTTGTGAATGCAGCTTTTTACAAAAATCTATTAAGGCTGCATGTATGCTTGACATTGTATCTCTTACCAGTCCCCCACAAAGGCTCCTAGGGGCACCTACTTTTGTACACATCACAGGTGTTATTGTTTCATTTTATACTATTTCTTATTCATACTAACACACTACTATATCAGATTATGCATGCTTTGTAATACTTTTTATCTTTCTAACATGATAACAAGTGCTTCTTGTGCAGCATTTGAACTATTTTCAACCTTGATTGTCTTGCAAAATTGTGAGCGATGTCCCATGTTTGAAACCCTCTTTTCATGGTCTACATTGTCTTCTTGTTTGCTAGCTTGCATATTGTTTTTTATATGTGTATTCATCTTGTTTGTACTAACACGTGTTTCTAGCCACTTTGTTTACATATACCTTGGTTTCTACCAAGCACTTTCCCTCCTCCATGCAGGGAATCAATAATAGTTTTAGTGTTTAGTCCTTCTTTGGGCTACATCCTAACACATCACATCACATGCACCCCAAATGATGGGGACATACATTGGGTAAATCAATCACCCCATTTAATAGTTCACAATTACAGTAAAGCATAGTTTAGTACAGAATCATCATAGTCTATAGTCTCAAAAATGGCCCAAAATATGAATTGGGTCTTCATCTTAGCATAGACACCAACACCCAGACATAGACATGAGCGCCCGAGAGCTCCTGACAGATCCTTCTTAGGAACTTTTTTATTATTATTATTGGTAAATAGTTTTTATTATTCTTAGGAACTTATGACTAGGGGGAAGTTACATATTTTTTCTCATATTAACACACTTTACAACATTCTACACAACGGTTTTCACAAAATAATCATAGTCCTCTAACAATCAAGATAAATGATTTCTCCTTTTTTCTATTTACATTGGATCGAATAGGATCGAAATGGATCAGATTTCAACAAAGTGGGATCACACCATCTGTAGTGGTGTATAAAGTGGTGGGAAGTAGTCAAAGGATGGAGAATAACACTAGAAAATTCTCCATACACTCTTCTATCATGGCTTGAGATCACCCAAAAACTCACACTTGGCATGAGATCGCCCAAAAAACTCATTCTTAGCATGAAATTTCCCAAAAAAATTGGTATTCTACAACATTTTACGGACCCCCTCTACTCTTTTCACTCATCACGGATTATATGCACATGTTCCTTTCTACATTTTTACATACTTTTTACATTTTTAGATGAAATTTTTCATATACACATCTTAGACTACTCTTTCTCTCTTATCTTTTGTAGGTCTTGTCCTTATGGGAAGTAAGTACCACATCATCAAACATTAGGAAACATCAACAATAGGTACAACGCAACATATACACATACACTTTTCACTCCTAGGGTCACTTCCTCTTCTCTAGCTTCCATGATTTTTATTGTCTCCTCGACACGCTTTTCACCATCAATCTCTACATGGTTATTAGGTACGCATCTCTTATCTACTTTATGTTATCGAGAATTCAATTAAAAACATAAAGTGGGGTTAAATGTAGACACTAAATCACGTACTTGGGTATATTTCTAGGTTCGATCACCTACCACTATTTATATGATTCCTAAGTGAGAAAAGTAATAATTAACCACTGTCTTTGGTCTCTTTGCTTTCATTCTCGGTTTCCTTCTTTGTCTTACACACCCAATTTCCCAACTCGACTTTCGATACTTAATCTTTTTCGAGTCGGGACACCAATATCCAGATAGAACACTAGTGCCTGGTGCCCTTGTCCCCTCTGGGCACCCCAACCTCTTTGTATCTTTCTCACATTTTTTGGGTCTTTTCTAGCTGTTAGGCTTATTATTTTCTTGGTGGTTGTCCTTTTAGTGGTTAATTACGAAATTAAAACAAGGGAATCATATAAGTACACATATATGTGACCATAATAAGGGACCAAGCTCTAAGCATCTACTACTATCACCTAAGTTTGTGTTGGTGAGAAAATTTTTCGGGTTGAAAAATTTGTGGAATTCTCGCCAACGCTCTAGGAGTCAAAGTCCCTCTACTTAAATAGTGCAGTTTTTGTATTTTACATGCGTGTGAAAAGGTGGATTTTCTTGGTGGCCTTTCGGTTAGGGATCCAACAAGGTTAATCCACTGACCTTGCAGGAAAGCTAGTAATCTCTTACTAGCGAGGAATTTTTCAAGAGAGTGGGAAAGGGGAGTGAGAAAAGAGGTAGGAGAACTAATGTTACAGGTAGGAAATCAGATTCCTGCACACACGAGTTATAAATTTCTACACATGCATTTATGAGAAGAATCAACTAAAATTTCCATGCTACTAGCTATAGGAAACCATACATATAAAGATGCACATATTCATATGCCTTGGAAAATAGAAACTTCTTCCTTACTTAGTAATTCAATTAAAGTTGTACATAGTGTGAGAATGGAGGAAAAATAATGAGGAGAAATAGAAGAAAATGGCTATCTCCTTTGTTCTCTCTTAAGCATAATTCATTCTTGAGTTTAAAAAATCGATCACCAACTAAGAAGAAGCTAAAATGAGGATCTCATTATAATTTTTAGAAGAGAGAAAACTCTTCATCTTCTCGGTGGCACTTCATATGCCTTATTTTTGACTTTAGACTATTCGCATTCCTTCTCAAATATTAAATCCCTTTTATAAAAACAAGGTGACTAAATTTTACATCATATTTCTAAAGTCACTTTTCGAATAACATAAAGGCATATTAAAAATTGCAAACCCCAATAAAGAATTAGAACATTTAAAGAGAGATACATTTGGGGGAAGTTAGAGAAGAGAGAGAAGGAGAGAAGATGTTTCTCCCGATGAAGTCTGTTGATCCTAATCATTAGAATGTTGATATGCGATGAAACTCTGAATCTCAGAATGCTTTGTACCTTGAGAAGCTCCTTTGGATGGTTCATAGACACCTTGGGTTAAGTGTTTAAGAACACCATTGAATGGATTTGTTGATGACCACAAACACAACTCATGAAGATCCCTTCCAAAGAGATAAGAGCTCAAAACTGATCCTGTCAAGTTGAATGAATTGTTTCATTGATGACCATAACTTCCACCCTGCACATGATATACCTATGACCCGAATCATGAATTGAGTGTCAAAATACCTTATCAAATTCACTAGGATGGATCTTGAATGCCCTGTGAGAAATGCCTATGATGATCTCGAATGATGATGTTGACCTGAATGATCATCCCTTTATGTCCCATCATGCCAAAACTATCTTTTGAGAGTAACTTACCATTAATAGCGAAGCTCCCAGGATGGGAGACTTAAAATTTTTAGTAAGGGGTGATTTTCACCTCTTCTTAACCATCCTGATGTGATGAACTTCCTTCATTCAATCCTATGCACACTACCTTAGCCTCAACCACTTCTTGGGGTGACTTACTATTTCTAGTAAGCACCCATATAAGGGGCATACTATTTTTAGTAAGTGTTTGTTTTTTTTATTTTATGCTTTGGACGACCATTCTAACCTCATCGTGATCTTGATTGCACACTTTGTCTTCACCACAACCGCTTTTGATGATGACTTTCCAAACATAGAAAGTCTGTATAGGAAAAATTACTATTTTCAGAAAGTGGATTTCTAGTGCTTGGTTTGTGATGGAACATATTTTTAAGACTCATCTCATCATCACACAATCACGTCCTCCGAATTTCACTTGATTTTGCCTACCGGAATGCTTGGAAATAAAATTTAAATTTTTATCCGGCAGTGGCTCTAGGCACGGATTTGTCATGGCAGCCATTAAAGGAGCTAAAAATTTGCAGGTATGGCTTTTGCATCCGAATCCATTTTGATTGGTTTTTATTTGGATTCCGTGTGCAAGTTTTTAGCTCAATCATTGACTGTCAGATTAATGGGAAATCCAACAAACATGAGTTAGGGCACCAAATAGGATTTTTAATGAAACAAATGATTCATGGAACCATTTTATATTCTATTTGTTGCATATTTATCATATTAAAAAATTAGGAAGTCTACAAAATCCGGCATCTTGATTCATGCTCTAGATTAAGAGAAACGAGCATTTCTCCATTTTTGACTACGAGGGTTTTCAGGAAAAATCTCTTCATTTTTCTTCATTTTGCTTCATTCAAATCCATATTTCTTTTTTTTTTAGTGCTTTCATGGTATGAGAGCATCAATGATATTGTTTTTTTATAAAAATGTAGCATGGAATTTTGGGGAAGATCCAATGACATTTCGGCAGTGTGAGGAGAATGTGGGGGGATTAACCAACATGAAAAATGGCTAAGTCTTGATCTGAATTCATCCAAAAATGCAAGAATAGGGGTTGGGCACATTTTTTTGTCCCGTATGTCCCTTTTATAAAGTTATAAAAGGGAAATCAATTTGCACATTATGCCATGTTGCAACACTTGGCAATCATACATGCACTGAGAGAGAGGGATCCAACTAGCTCCTGGGGACTAAATTTTGCACTTCAAAAGGTCGCATTGATGATTTGGAGGCCACAAGGGGTTGTGCACATTTTTTTGTCCCCTTATCTAAAGGGATGAAAGTGACATCAATTTTCACATCGTGCCGGGTTGCGGTACTTGGCGATCATCGTGCCTATGAGGATAGGCTACAAAGCAAGCTCAGGGGTTGGTGGTGAATGCGGTGATGCAGAGAGTCATATGGGTGATCAAAGGGATAAAAAGGGTTGAGCACATTTTCATCTCCCTCATGTCCCTTTTCTAAAGGGATGAAAGGGACATAAAAAAATTTCTAGGCTCCTGGAGTTGACACGTGTCCACTTCAAAATTTGGCTAAGTACGAGAGCTTACCTTGAGGCCAACTTGCAACGATGATATCTTGAGCTCCCAGATGAGTTTCAAGGTGAAATTTTATATGAATTTGACTGAAAATGGAATTAAAAATATAATGGTGGGGTTATTATCTCTTGATTCCTCCATTTGAGCCCTAAAAATAGGATTTTTGTTTTGGCTCCATGACTGAGCATGAGAAAAATGGATATAAACATATTGCGCCTAAGTGTTGTGAAAAATATGAATCCACATATTAAAGTGATCTTAATCACCTTTCCATTTATCTATTTTTTATCTCCTAAATCCATATAGAGCTCTTGGAATTTATTCTTGAAGCTCAAGTGTTTTTTAAACTTTGTGCATTTCTAGCACGAGAACCCGTTTTGATGAACCTGCCCCAAAACTTCCAAATATTCCTTGAATCTTCAAAAATATTTTCCTTGATGTTTTCAGACCTTTAATGCATCTCCATGTTTAATTTGTCTCTTTTTTTCTCCAGGGGAGGTTAAATTAGTCTTGGGAAGGCCAATGTTAGCCCCTCCTAAGATTGCTTAGAAGCATACATGTTTGATAGATCCTAGATCACCTAGGGCGATTGACTTGACTTTCCTAAATCACCTAGGGGACTGATTTGACATCCACTAGAGGTTCATTGGACTGACTGGGTAAGGTTGGTGTTGAGGATGGAATAGTCTAGTAGGTGCCTTTGGAAGTTATGGCTTTGAAAGTTTTCAACACTATGGTATCATTGTCTCGTCATCAAATGTATTTTTGCCCTTGCAAAAATATTGAACAACATTTGGCTCTAGTTTAGGGATGTGTTATGGAATGAGTGTAATGAAGACATGACACAAGAAATCCCAAAACTCGGTTGACAATAAATTGACCAAAGTGCCTTATCCATTGGGCCCTGTGAAGTCATTTATAACTTACGAGAGAGAGATAGAAAGGAAGAACACACACAAACACACACGAGAACAAGGAAGGAAATACACAACATAGAGAAAGGGAAAACACACACAATAGGTAGGGAAACACACCTAAATCACCTATGGTACAATGTGGGGGACAACCCGCTTTCACTTAAGAATTTTCATTCCTTAGAGGTTACCCCTAAGTGGGTAACACCTTTGCATGTTGATGTTCCATGAATCCCTTGACTAGTTTCAGAAAGTAGCCTCCCTTCCTTAATTTCTTGTGACAGCTATGTGCTTTCACATTTTCTTGTATACTTTGTAGGAATGAGCCTACATGAGCTTCTTGATGCTCAGGTCTTCGCTCAAAGATTTTATTTCCTTCATTTACTTTAAAAATTTTTCTCTGTGCTTATCCACACTATTTTTTCTAATATATCATTACTACTCCAAGGATGAATTTTGTTTGAATTGTTCAAATATCCTGATCTCTCTTCAATACCACATTCATGTTCATCCACATGTTTTCTGCAGGGATCCTTGAATTCATCTTTCTAGCTCATGTCTTTATGAGGTATTTGTAAGTTGAGTGAAGAATCGTACACAACTTCATGCCCATCTTGCATGGTCATAGCTTGAATCAAGAGGTCAAGACTCGGTTCAAGATCTTCAATGCTTTCTGTTGCTTCCAAGATCTCTTGTACATGAGCTTCTTGATGCTCAGGTCTTCACTCAAATATTTCATTTCCTTCATTTAATTTAAAATTTGTCTTTGTGCTTATCCACACTATTTTTTCTACTATATCATTACTACTCCAAGGATGACTTTTGTTTGAATTGTTCAAATATCCTGAGCTCTCTTCAATACCACATTCATGTTCATCCACATGTTTTCTCGTAGGGATCCTTGAATTCATCTTTCTAACTCATGTATTTATGAGGTATTTGTAAGTTGAGTGAAGAATCATACACAACTTCATGCCCATCTTGCATGGCCATAGCTTGAATCAAGAGGTCAAGACTTGATTCGGGATCTTCACTTCTTTCGTTGCTTCCAAGATCTCTTGTATTGAATCCTTATCTAGTACTTCCAAAAGTTCATCTTCACCCTTATTTGAAAATTCTTCACTTTGAGATCCAAGGACCTGTCATGAGGAATTTCTTTGATATCTTGAGATTCATTATATTTTATCATTTCTTTGTCTAGAGGAATCTTGATTTTGAGGGCTTCAAAACTCCTTGCTTCAACTCCTTCATAAGAGAAAGAGTTATCCTCTTCAAATGGGAAATAAAATATTTCACTTTCATCATTAACTGTCTCAGGAGGGACATCAGGCTCTTCACCTTGTTTTTCTTCATCATGACTAGTATTTGAATTATTTGAACATCTGGATCAAGTTCACACCTATCTTGCAATTCCATAGCATGCATCATGAGTTTGAGACTAATCTCAGGGTCTTCTATTTCTTTTGTGGCTCTTAGAAGGTCTTGTACAAATGGTTCTTTCCAACCATTCGAGGGCTCATCATAGGCTGGCTTGGTCTCTTCCTAGGTGACATGATCAAGGGAATCCTCATCTTTGAATGGGAATGAGAATATATCCTCATTATGGATAAACACATAAGCTGATTTTTCCGCTTGAAAATCATCAAGAACCAGTTCCTCTTCTTCATGCCTCACATCATCTAGAAATTCAGGGCTATTCTCTTGCATCTCAAAGTTCCTCAATGCTTCCTCTAGATCCATATTCCTCAAGGAAGGAAGGTTTGGTCCTATCAAAATTGGGATCTCATCCTCTTCTTCATTGTCACAAAATAATTCATCCTCTTGTTATTTTGGTATAAAATGTTGGCTCTGGGCTTCCTAACTTTCACATTGTGTACCTCATCTTCTTCTTTGGAAGCAATTTCTCCATGTCTCCCTTCACTGGAATGGTTGTAGAAGACCAATTCATCTGGATTTTCCCTCCCAACTATTGGCGAAACTTCTACCTAGCAGATTCCAAATGAAGCCAGAATGTCTGCTACCAAAATCATCATTGAAATTTGTTTTCTGGAAATTGGGTAAGAGCCACCTGTGCATCTTTGGTCATCTCTATAATTGGGAATTATTTTGAATCCATAGATTAATAAGAGCCACTAGGTGGATTCATGGGGAGTTTAAGAGATTTGGAAACCTTCATAGGCATCACATTATTTGAGGCACCTGAATCTATTATGTAATTGTTTAATACATATTCCCCCAATGCGAAAAGATATGTAGAAGGGATCAACCTTGTAGGTATTTGATGCACTCAAAGTGAGCATGTTTTTTTATGGAGGCGTAGGTGGGTTTGGTAGTATTTATTTAGAATTAATAGTTCTGATAGCGGGTTTTAAACTACCATTCCTAATATATTGGATGAATCTATCAAATTGTTCAGGGTGAGTCCGCAAATATTTAGTTTTAGTAATCTGCACTTTTTCTTTGTTCACATATTCTATGAAGTCAAAAGGAGCACACGGGAACGAGAGTGATGAAGGGATTGTTTTGGAGTTAGGATAGGTTTAGAAGTAGGGGTAGATTTTTTAGGAATAGAGGGAGTTTTAAAAGGTACACTAGGAGCTTTTGAAGTACTAGATTTTACAGGAGTAGATTTAGATTTAGAATTGGAAGAGGCATTGGAAGACTTACTTGGAATTATGGGAGCCTTCTTACTTACTACATGATCAAGTTTCTCAAATGTAGACTCCATGTAAGGTGGAAGTGGAGATCCTTGATTGATTATTTTGTTTTGTGGAGTCACCACAGGAGATTCTTCAAGATATTATTTTCTTCACAGTTGTGGAGGAAGAATATCCCTTTTGATACTAGGAGTGAGTAAACACAACACATGAGAAACTCGGTGCCTCTTCACCATCATCATCTTCACTCCCTGAGTGATATTCAATGAGTCCATTTTGAGTGTCACCACCCACTTCTTCTGTCTCTAGGAAATTTTTGCCTTCACTTTCTTATTTGATTCCTTCCTTATCCTCTTATATTCTAAATCAATTTGCACATTGCTCCAAATTATGACACTTGGCGATCATCCGTGCACTTTGTGAGGATATGCTCCGAAAAGCTCCATGGGGCTAAATCAAGCTATGCAGAGGGTCTTAGGGCTTATTAGAGGGATAACAAGGGTTGATCGCATTTTCATGTACCTCATGTTCCTTTTATAAAGGGACAAAAGGGACATAAAATGTGTTAGGATCCAAGATCGACACGTACCCACTTTAAAATTTGGCTAAGTACGAGAGCTTACCTTAAGTCCAACTTGCAACGATGATATCTTGAGCTCTCGAATGAGTTTCAAGGTGAAATGTTACATGAATTTGGCTAAAAATGGCCTTATGAATCCAATGGTGAGGGTATCAGCTCTTGATTCCTCTATTTGGGCCCTAAAATTTAGATTTTTGTTTTGGCTCCATGATTGAGTATGAGAAAATTTTGATATATACATATTGCGCCTAGGTGTTGTGAAAAATATGATTCCACCATCTTAAAGTGATCTTAATGACCTTTCCATTTATATATTTTTTAGCTCCTAAAATCTTTATAGAACTCCTAGAATTGTTTCTTGAATCACATGTGCTCTATTAACACTATGCGTTGCCTAAGCCTGAGAACCCATTTCTGATGAACCTACCCCAAAACTTTTGAATCTTCTAAAATATTTTCCTTTATGTTTTTGGACCTTGAATCCATCTCCATGTTCAATTTTTCTCCTTCGTTCTACTCCACGGTGTCGCATTAGTCATGGGAAGGCCGGTGGAAGCCCCTCCTAGACTACTTAAAATCCTGCATGTTTCAATAGATCCTATATCACATAGGGGGATTGACTTGAATTTCCTAAATCACATAGGGGTTGATTTCACATCCACTAGAGTTTCATTAGACTGACTGGATAAGGCTGGTGTTGAGGATGAACTAGTCTAGGAGGTTCCTTTAGAAGCTATGGCTTTCAAAGTTTTCGACACTTAGTATTGTGGTCCTGTCTTTGGATGTATTTTTCCCATTACAAAAATAATGGACAATAGGTTACATCTAATGGAATTTCAATGACATCAAAGAATCCATCTAGCATCCATTCAAGGGACAAGGGACTGAATTATACTACATACACTTCATAGGAGGGGAATTTCATTTTCCATGCACACTTTTACTTACACTTGCTACATCTAGATATTGTTCGCTATCAAGTGCATCTTGAACAAGACCCACCTAGGGTACAATTCTACACAAACACATGCAGAACTATATGGAGTTTGAAATGTAGTGTATCACTTGAATCGTAAGATGACTCGGTCAGAAGTAACTACTAGGGTCAGTCCAACTCCCCATTTACATATTTTTATTTTTAGGATTTGATGTGTTTTGGGTTTTTACAGGTGTTCTTTCTCTTTGCAGATTACAGGAAAATTTTGTGGGTATAGTGCAACACACAAGCGATCAACAAATAAGGAAATGATACAAAATAAATCATTTTCCAACCATTTTCATAGTCATGAGCACCGAGAAGTAGTCTACAGCACCGAGGCACCCTTGATCCGATCCAAGTGCCCCAAGTATAACTTATTTTGGTAGTACCGCAATGTTATATGTGTGGTTGTGACATATTACTCCTCTTGTTCAAGTAGTTTTCTAGCTTGACACACCCAGGATTAATTGTGAAATCAAGCGAGTACTTTATCCCTTCTCTTGCACTTAGGGTTTCAAGATTAATTATTTATTGCTTAGGTCAAAGTTTTACTTTATTGAATATATATTGTGTTATGACTCTGTAATGAGGGTTTAGCACATATTTTCAAAAAATTTAAATTAATAACAATGTGTCATCTTTGGTTAGTTTCTATTATTCTTTTGACCATATATAGTGGCACTTATCTATGGGGAAGCATCAATGGGTGGAGGAAAAATCCTACTGAGTCTCCCAACATTTTCCCTTGGCGGACAGGATGCCCAAATCCTCACTATGGAAAAAGACACCTAAATCCTTAGTATATTCAAACTAGTTTGGGAATTGATCACTCTTGACTCTTCCAACCATCTCTAAGGAAACAAACACATAGGAACAATTCTATCTCTTCTCTCATGACATTCAAGTGTATTCTATCCTTGAATCACTTATTTTTCATACATACTTCTATGTTGATTTCTCTAAGTTAAAGTTCAATTTCATATACCATGAGAATTGACTACACTTATATTATTTTGCAGGTCCATCCTTATCCTAAAAAAGGAAACACAAATACAACTAGGATCAATATTAAGCACAAGATGCTAAAAAATGAAATATCCAAGTTACAAACACAGACATCATTTCCACTACGCACACAAGGCCACCTTTAGGGTTTTCATCCCCTCTTGGATTCCCCAATACACATCCTAAACTCTCCATTTTTCATGCTATCGGTCTTTGGGGTGTTAATGTCAAGTGGGGATAACCACTTAGATAGCCCATGTCTTAAAGATTATTTTTAATAATCTTAGTCGGTATTCACAGCTTTAAAAGAGTGAAGCAGTATAACCGCTCACCCATCCTATATAAATAGGATGATCCCTCACGGGATTGGACTACTTGGTAATCTAAATTTTGCTAATGCTTTTCATAGAACTGTTGATCTATACTTAGCTACTTATGTGAGTTTTTATACAACGAGACAGAAGTTTGTTATTGTTACTGTGAGACCGAGGAGCGAAGTGGAAGTGCTAGGTTAAACTGATAAATTCTTAATATAAGATAGTGCTTTTCAGTGGAGTTTTTTCCTATGGGTTTCTCCACTTAAATCGGTGTCTCTTGTCTCATTTACTTTTAGCTATTGATATTTTTTTTCATTCATATGTTAACTGTTATATGCATTTGTAAAACATCTAGTTAAAATGTCTACACATTATAATCTATAATCCTCAATTGTTAATCTATGGATCTATAATTCTTCAATTATATCTTCCCGCATTTATTCTAACATGGTATCAGAGATTTTTTTTAATTTACTTGCAGAGATATATCTGGATGTTTTCTAGCTTGCAAGAGTGAAGAATTTTGAAGATTTTTTGATCTGTGAAACCCTAAAAATTTAGCCAATAACTTCAAGCTAAACTAGGTGCAAAGTTCTAATTTTCATCCCAAAATTACTTGGATATTGGTTGATTGACTATTTAAATCATGTTAGAGTTGTTTGTATGCTTGATCTTTGCTTCTGCATCTAGTTTCAGTCATTTATGGTTTAAATCTGTCATTTGCAAGCTTATTTTAAGTTTTTGCGTCATTTATAGCCATTAGGGTTATTTTTTGATTGTGGACCTAAAAGATTTCCTTAGATCTAGTTAGTTCGGAGTGTTTAAATCTGCCCTGTCTTTATAAATCTTTATTTTTGCTAGATCTACTTTTGTGAAGCCCGATCCAATATTTTTTCACCATTTGGCTTCTTTTTTCAGTTTTGCGAAGTTTGGACCAATAAAATTGCTCCAAATAGCTTCACTATCCTTTTTTGTGTTTGTGAAGCCGTACCCACTCTTAGAGTGCTAAGTGGCTTCAATATGACATCCTTCTATCTTTGTGAAGCTTGGGCCAATAATTTTGTGCCATCTGGCTTTTCCATGTCAGTCTTATTGGAATTCTTTCATTTTTGCTATATTATGGTTACTGCGAAGCTTGAGCTAATCATATTGCTCCAGCTAGCTTCGCATTGTTAGTTTTTGCGAAGCCCAAGCCAATCAGAAGGATCCATCTTGCTTCGTTGTGTTAGTAATATTGTTTATCTGATTGTCAGTCATGAAATGTGAGCCAATAATGTCTTTACACATGTCTTCACGATGTCAGACTTGGATTATATTTCCTCTGTCATCTGTAAAATTTGAGCCAATAGGATTACTCCAAGTAGCTCCATATTTCACATTTTCAATCTTCTTTTAACTTGCTTCTGACATATGCGAAGGAAAACCAATAAAATTTCTCTAAGTATCTTTTATTTTGCACTTGTCAGATTTACAAAATTTGAGCCAATAGAATTGCTCCACATTTTTGCATTTTTCAGTCTTTCATTTGTAGCAGTTGTTATCCAGTTAAAATTTGCCATCTTTTTTCATTTTTTAGTGTTTTTCAGTCTTGCAAAAAGCAAGCCATTTAAAATTCTCCACATGTCCTCAATTTTCTTTAGTCATTTTGGTTGCACTCAAGTGGGAACCGATAGTATTTAGAAACATACATCTCTTTTTGTAATTATAAGTCTCTCTGTCATTTACAAAGTCCAAGCCATTTAAAAGGCTTCACGTATCTTCTTTTTGACTTATCTTTGTCAAATTTGTGAAGCGCAAATCAATTTATTTTTAAATGTATTTTAATTGTGTTAACATTCACAAGCAATAGGGTGTCAGTATTTTCTTTGGCTTAGCCACTTAAATTGTGACACCTATCTTATACCTTTTTGGACCCAAACTTTATTTCAAGTTTGGTTTATTTCGGGACTTTAAGCCCACTCAAAGCTATCTATTTAAAGTTTAGAAAAATATGCCAAGTGTCTTTTCTTTAGCCATTAAAATTTCGAAAAGTGGCCTCGTTTGACTAAGACTTTGATTTCACATTGTGTCAGAGTGCGAAAAGTGATCTAATTAATTTAAGACACATGTATATAGTTTTATTTTTTAATTAATTATCTTATGTTTTATTATTTGCATTGTGAAATGCAAGCTAATTGAAAACAACACATATATTTGTTTTTTCACTATTGTCAGTCTTGTCTTAGTGTTTTGACATGTGTCTATTTTATTTATTGTCGCACCCGAAAAAGCATTAACTTTATTTTTTAAAATTTTCACGTCTACTCAAGGATCTATTTTTAACTTGTTTTTATTTATTAAGTAGCTCATTTTTTTAGCTCGCTCCATTGAATTGCTAAATAAATCATCGAGCTACTTTGGCCTGACTTAGCCCAAGCTCGGTTAGCTCACCTGTAAACTCGACCCCGACTAAGATCTATCAAATTAATCTTAAATTTGATCAAGCTAATTTTTGATTAATTTATATTTGTTTGCATTCCTATAGCTAATAAAAATATTTGTAGCTAGTTTTTGTCTCTATTTGGCTTCCTTGACTCGTTTTTAGCTGAATTTGTTTCCATTGTCATCTAAGCATTAAAAATGGCCAGTTCATCCTGATTTTCATTGGATAAGTCTCAAATTTTAAATGGAATGAACTATAGTATCTGGAGGGTAAGGTTAAAATCTTATTTCATGGCTAGAAAGCTCTAGGATCTTGTGATTGGTATTGAAAAATGTCCCACAGGAGATAAGCTACCCTTGAAAACCTTAGCTCCTTCTCTCAGAGATCTCAGGAAGCTCTGTCCATCCTATTACAAAGCATTAGAGATGAATTTTTAATGCATATTGATCATATGGAATTGCTGCAGATGCATGGAAGCAATTAGATATCGTGCATAAAGGCGTGTAGGTTGTCTACAATTATTAAAGCTGGTTTAAGAGTTGTTTACAACACCTATAAAGGGGATGAGAAAAGTGTCAACTATTTGGCTAAAATTAGGAACATCAAAGCTCAATTAAATGGCTGCAACTGTGAATTATTTCAAGATAAGATTATATACTTCATAATTCAGATCAATATTCATGAAAATTTCAGAAACTACATCTCAATTCTCAATTCTAAGTATCATAATGAGAATGATCTGCCTAATCTAGACACTTTGTCTTCTTTATTGATTCAAGAAGAGAGAGTCATGGAGAAATTTGATTCAAAATAGACTACTTCTCAAGCTCTGTTCTCACATAGTCATAAGTCTTCCCATAATAGAAATAACAATAATCATAGTCAAAATCATAATATCATATCTAGATTTAAATCAAATCCTAAGACTAACTCTAAGAATAATCAGAACTTTAAAGTCAAATTTAATGGTACTTGTAATAAGTGTGACAAATTTGGGCATAAAGAGTCTGATTTTAGGATGAAGATTAACAAGTCAGCTAAGAATACTAAGAATAGAAAGCCTAATAACCATAAGAAAAATTAGAAGCAACCCCAAGCAAATGTGGATGAGTAGTCTATTGCTTTGTATATTTCCCTTTCAACTTCACATGACAATGAATGGATTCTTGACAGTGGTGCCTCTAGGCCCATGACTTGAACTTTTGGTATCCTCTCAAACGTATTTAAATGTGAAGATAATATCTATCTAGGAGATAACTCAATCATTATATCATAAGGTGTGTGCAATGTTAAGCTTTCAAATGGTGTAATTAGGAATGTCTTGTATGTTCCTCAATTGAAAAAAGAATTTTTTTCTTGCTCTTAGCTAACTAAAGAAAAATATAAAGTTGTTTTTACTACAAGATAAGTGGTTTGTCAAAGATATGTTTAAAAATGTTATTGCTTCTGGCATTCAGAAAAATGGCTTGTATATCTTTGATGGTTTTGTGTCGAATCTTGTTTTTCTTCCTCTTCTAGGAATGATATTCAACTTTGGCATGAAAGACTTGGTCATGTAAATTTCAAAATCCTATATGATATGTCTAGACTGAATCTTGTTGTTGGTCTTCCTAAGATAAAGACAGGTCATGAAACTTGTGAAATTTTCCTATGTGGTAAGCAACATGCTCAACCATTTCACAAACATCATGATCCAAATTCCTCTTAGTTATTAGAACTAATTCATAGTGATGTGAGAGGTCCACTTGAGGTTCCTTCTCTCAGTGGAGCCTTGTATGTTGTTTGTTTTATTGATGATTACTCTAGAATGACTTGGTATTATTTCATTAAGAAGAAGTTTGATGTCTTAGTTAAGTTTAGGAATTTAAAGCTCTAGTTGAGAATGCTTCTAATATGAAAATTAAGATAATTAGGACTGATAATGGAGGTGAATATGTTAGCAGAAAGTTTGATGAGTTTTTTGTATCATGTGGGATTCAAATAGAGTTGACTAATCCCTATTCCCTCTAAGCAAATGGCATTTACAGAAAGAAAGAATAGGACTGCCTTAGAAATGGATAGGACTATGATTCATACTTCTAATGTGCCTAAATTCTTATGGGATGAAGCTATGAACACTGTTGTTTATATTCTTAATAGAGTTCTTACTAAATCTCTTCATCAAGCAACTCCTCATGAAGTTTGGAAAAATAAAAACCATATATTTCTCACTTAAGAATATTTGGTAGTCCTGCTTCTATCTTCATTCCAAAATCCACAAGGAAGGAGCTTTATCTAACCTCTTTTATTGTATTTTTGTTGGATATGGATATAAAAATAAAAGATTGATATTTTATGATCCATTCAATCATGAAATTGTTGAAAATAGAAATGTTCAAGTCTTGGAAAGAACTTTCTACGATGGTCCTCATGAACCCACCTCTCTTTGCTCTAGAGATTAAGCACGATAATTCTTATCCCATGGAAATAAAATTTGAAGAGGCTAATCATTTTAATCTAGATATGATGGAGATTGAGGGGGAGTCATCTCAAAATGTCTTGCAACCTAAGATTCCTAAATGGGCTCAAAGTCTTGTTCAAAAATCTCAACCTGATAATCTTAGAAAGCTAACTAGAAGTCAACATACTTATCATGCCTTGATGACCCTCTATGAGGTAGAACCAAAATCCTTTGAAGAATCATCTCAAGATGATAGATGGATTCAATATATGAAGGATGAATACAATGCTTTAATCAAAAATGACACTTGGGAACTAGTCCGTCCTCCTTCTAAAAGAAGAATTGTAGGATCTAGGTGGTTGTTCAAAATCAAATATAACTCTCTATGAGAGATTGAAAATTTCAAGACAAGGCTGGTAGCTCATGGTTTCACTCATAAACATGGTATAGAATATATTGATACAATTTCTCTTGTTTTTAAGATGAGCATTGTGAGAGTTCTTCTTGCATTAGCTACCCAATATGGTTGGGAGATTCAACAAATGGATGTTAACAATGCTTTCTTAAATGGTGACTTAAAAGAAGAAATCTATATGAGTCATCTTAAAGGTTTTGAAGAACCTGATAAATAACTTTATGTCTATAAGCTTAAAAATTCTTTGTATGGTCTTATGCAAGATCCTAGAGCTTGGTATGCTAAAATTAATAGGTTCTTTCAGGAACTTAGTTTTTCTAATTGTTGTTCTGATAATGATTTATTTGTTAAGTTTGATAACAATCATATTATCATTATTGTTCTCTATGTTTATGATATTTTGATTACTAGCAGTGATAGAAATCTAATTGTTAGAATCAAAGAAAATTTAAAACAATGTTTTGAGATGTGATTTAGGTTTATTGAATCATTTTCTTAGCATGATTATATTACAAGATCATAAGTCTATTGTTGCATATCAATCTCAGTATGCTTTATGAATTTTCTTATAATATTTAACATCATTGAATATAAGCATTTTTTCATTCCTATTGAAGTTAGTGTTAAGTTAGACCCTAAACCATCTTGTGCTAAATTTGATCCTACTTTGTATAGGTAGCTAGTTGGTAGTCTAATTTATTTGACTATTACTAGACCTGATATTTCTTATGCAGAAGAGTAGTTTCAATATTTATGCAATAACCTTATGAGGTTCATTGGAAAATGGAAAAGAGAATTTTGAAATATATTAAAGGAACAGTCAATTATGGTATTTTTATTCTTCTTGTATTGATGCACAATTATTTGGTTCTTTGGGATTATGATCATGTTGGTGATGTTGCAAATAGAAATTCTACTTCTGGATATATTTTCAAGTTGGGTGCAAGTGTCATCACTTGGAGTAGCAAGAAGCAACCAACATTGTCTATATCTTCTACTAAGGAAGAGTATAGAAATGTTATGAAAGATTCCAAATAAGCTATGTGGCTGAAAATATTGTTGGATGAGCTACACATGGGTGTCAAAGGGATAACTACTCTTCTATGTGACAATCGAGTTGCATTACTCTTGCAAACAATCCATTTCATAATCAAAGGACCAAGCATATTGAAGTTCATATGCATTTTATTCAAGAAAAATTCCTAAATGGTGATATTGATCTCAAGTTTTATTCTACTAAAGATCAAGTTGTAGATATCTTCACCAAGCCTTTGTGTGTTGTGAAGTTTTACAATTTTTGTGCCTTGTTGGGCCTATCAGAGTTTCCATTGAGGAGGAGTTTGCATGACAATGCCACCTCTTAACGGCTATTGTAAACTTCCAATACTTCCTCCACTTTTTAATAAGTAAATGTGTCACTCTATGTGAAGTTACTTGTAAATCCCAGTGAAGCTTTAGTTGTGGGTATGCCTTAATTTATAAAAAGATACATAATCTGGTGTAAGTATTCATAAGTAAAGCACTTTTCTTTAAAAAAAAATTGTATGGGAAGATCAACTGATCTCCCTTGTTTGTATGCTATCCTAAATCAATGTTGATGATTCAAGGATCTATAAATCCTTTTGTAGAAAAAAGGTTAAACTATCATGTATATTTTTTGTTTTCCCCACTTAACATAAAGGGGGAATGCTAGGGTGTTAATGTCAAGTGGGGATAGATACTTAGACAACCCCTATCTTAAACATTATTTTTAATAATCTTAGTCGGTCTTCAAAATTTTGAAAAGAGTGAAGCGGTATAACCACTCACCCATCCTATATAAATAGGATGATCCCTCATGAGATTGGACTATACTTAGCTACTTATGCAAGTTGTTATATAGTGAGACAAAAGTCTGTTATTGTTATAATGAGGCCGAGGAGTGAAGTGGAAGTGCTAGGTTAAAATGATAAATTATTAATATAAGATAGCGATTTTCAATGGATTTTTTTCCCTATGGGTTTCTCCACTTAAATATGGTGTCTCTTGTCTCATTTACTTTTAGCTATTGATATTTTTTTTCATTCATATGTTAACTATTATATGCATTTGTAAAACATCTAGTTAAAATGTCTGCACATTATAATCTATAATCCTCAACTGTTAATCTATGGATCTATAATTCTTCAATTATATCTTCCCGCATTTATTGTAATAATAAGTTACATTCTTCATTAAACAAACTATTAGTTACAATATTCATTTGACACACTATCGATTCTGACCTCTTTTGGCTCCCCATAAGGTACAATCTTCCTATCTACTTTATCTTTCTTTTGAATATTCATTCACTAACATAAGTGGGGAAAATGTAGACAAAAAATTATGCACTTAATACTATTACATCATGCCTCTAGTATGTCATTATATGCATGATTCCTAAACAAGAAGACTAGACATTTAAAACACTTGTTTTTCTTTATGTTTACATTTTTTTATCTTTTTATACTCTCGTCCTTTGCTTTTCTAGAACTACACCTTTACTTTTGGACATTGCACAACATGTGACCCAAATTAATATTTTATTTCTTATCTTTGTATCCTCCCAGATACTAAAGCACCCAATAGGGTAGGAATGTCCAGGAGCTATCATCCTCTTTTGTCACTTATGTCATTTTCCCCTCTTTTCTCATGTTTAAAGTGCCACATCGATTGTTATCTTTTCTAAAACTTTTACTTATCACTATGGGTCATATTTTTAGTTAATGAAAAAATTAAAATAATGGAATCATATATAAACATGACTTACTCACTAGTTTAAGGGGCTAGGAAATTTGGTCTATTACTTCCTATATATTATTTGGGAAAATAAAAACATTCAAGGATTACATTTGGACTGCATCATAATATACATAAGAAGGGGAAATTTATTAATTCCCTCTCACACATTCATCTCGGAGGAAAATTAGTTGTATCCCATTATCTTGGAGTGATTGTCACAAGGAAAGATATCTTCAAGGACACAAATCTATCACACACACACACACACAATAACTACATTGAGATTAAAATATATTGCATCACTCGGTGAGAATCACATTGGGGTGACCATTGAGGTCATTCTAACTCAAGCACATGCATTATTTATTCCATTTAATGTATGCTTGAGCCTTATGAAAGTATCTAGGGTTTTTTTAGGTACATGTGCAATAAAGGATCCTTATGATGTATTCAAAGTGAAAAGTAGTGAAGGGGAGAAGAAAGGATCATACCCTAAGAAAATCATATCCAAAAGCTGTTGTCAGTTGTGGAAACAAGCGACCAATTCCGACACTAGTACAGGACGGTCTTGTCCTCCTTTGGGGAGTAATGTCTAGAAGACTTGTAGGTATCCATCTTCCAAAAACACTTAGTTCAGATCTAACCTATTCCACCCATTCTCCATCCCGAGAATCATCCCAGGACATCAAGTTATCAGCTAATTCATTCTTATCCTCTTGTTGTTTATACTTACTTTGGTTATTGCATGTTATATCTTACTTATTTATAATATATTTATTTGACCTCAATCCTCTAATAAATATTTTAATTCTATTAAATCACCTTACAATATACCCACCTTTGGTATGTGGAATAATATATTCATGTTAATATATATGGTGGTATGAAAGAGACATTAATGTATGTGAGATAAAATTGATACGTGGCACCAAGAAAGTACATGAAATGGATTCATCTAATAAATACCAATTTTTACAAGCTAGAAACAAACATAAAAGTTATGTTGAATGATTATGGAAAATGGGTAATGGAGGGAGGGATGACCGAGTGAATGTGTCCTTATTCATCCCAACCATTTATAGGGACAATTCCTATAGATCGTTGTTGTAGTTATGTTCGAAATTAGATGCGGTAGTCAATAGAATAACATTAACCATAGGTGCAACATAAAGGCATCTTGGATACCAAATTATATGATTAATATTGATTGATCTTATGAATGTTCTTAGTAACAACTTATTATTTTACGGTGTTTGTTTTATGATAACTTGCAAATAATACTATGTGATATCAAAGTACATAAAAAAATCACCCCAAAAAGAATATTGATTTTTAAATAAATGTGTTTTTTGGGATCTTTGAACTCGTTAAAATAATCCCCTTTTGTCTACTATAAAAATACTCAATATACTTTTATTGAATGGGTCCTTCTAATTTTGAGAAACTTCTGATTTTGAAAAAATTGGTTTTGACCCCAATTAGGGTTTCACCTCTAAATTTGGTTAGTTATGACTAAATATGATTTAGGCCCATTTATAATATGTATAACCCTTGAATTTAGTTATCCCACTAAGCTTTGCCTTTGAATGCGAAATAAAGAAAAGAGGGATTAGAATAGAGTAAAGAGATATCAAAGCCTAATCCTTAGACCTCTAAGGTGTAAAGGAATTTGAGCTCATGATCTAGCCACTAAGGTAAGATCATAGCTCATAAGGGCATATGATATCATTATTCTAAAATTTAAAAAAAAATTGAATGTTTTTTAAAAAGAACCTTCCTCAACTTGCTAGTTAGGATTTTGATGGGATTGTAGATCCAATGATCTATTTATATTTGTTAAGTCCACAACTATATGTTGTTAGCTCCTTTGAATTGATAGAAAGGGGGTAGCAATTTTTTATTAAGGTATAACTCGAGTGGAATTTCCAATTTCATGTGAAAACCAATAGATCTTTGTAGAATATGAATATCTAGTCATTTGAATCCACAAAGTTTGGGATGAACTCATCATTAGTAAAGGCAAAATACTATGTTATAGTAGTGAACAATCTAATGTGCTTGATTTCGTTCAAGAAAAGAAGAGAATGCCAAGAGGAAACTTAGGGTTTTTATGAAGGCTAAGAAGGAGGATGTGAACCAAGTTATTGTGTTGAACATGAGCCATATCTTGGCTTGGGGCTTACTCGGAGAGGTTTATTTCTAACCCCTATTCAAACTACCTCCAAATCTTTGGATCATTAAATTCCATTAATGATATTACCCATTCATAGTGAGAGTTGTGAGCTTTGTGGCTTGATTTTATAATGTTGAGCTATGAGTTTGGTTGGGAGAGGATATTGATGAGATCTCATTTTTGTAGGATTTTGTTAAAAAAACATAAAATATGAATGAAAATGTGAAGTGAGAGGAATTTCCTACAAAATCCTCTTTTCTCATATTTTAAAAACTTCTCCTTATCAAAGAGAAATATTACAACTACAAACATATATTTCAGTAACTTTATGCAACACATTGGGGATGTGAATATGGGTTAGGGATTAGAGGAAGCAATGGGATGTGGGTGCTTATCTAGTCTTCTACTCTTAATTCTCTTATGCAAAATCTATCTCTAGAACTTCCAAACCTCTCATGATTTCTCCTACACCTCACCTAAAATGTTAAAAGACTCTCCTTACTATAATACCAAATGTTGACATGAGACAAATATGATTTGTGTTCAAAATTGAAAATGATTACAAGAGGTTTATTTAACAATAATAATATCATGTAACAATCCATGAAAATAGGGAGTGTAGTCACACAAAGGAGTTACAAAAATAAAATAGACTACCCCTAAATAGACTAAAATAAAATTGTTATATAAAAACAAATTAATGTTACACCATTAGATGATGAATTAGTTTATTCATGTTTCTTCTATTTCAAGTGGGGTTTACATAAAATAAATTGGTAAATAAGAGAAGCTGTTGGACCCCTGGAATATTGGCCAAGTATGAAGGTGCATAGGCATGCAAGGTCCTAGTTATGGAAAGGCACGCAAGGCAAAAGCACGTAAGAGAAAGGCTTAAGGAAGCACATAGCATGCACGACACATGAAAGGAGGTTCAATACTTATTCAATTTGAGCACCAGGGAAGAACACGTGAAAAGCATGACTAGTTGCACGTGGATAAGGTGCCAGCCTGGCGACAGGTTGGCCCAGATAGGGGCATGCCTTGGATGGAATCTTCTAGAAGAACATCATGAGATAAAGTGGAAATCCCGGGCTGGAGAAGCATGCTTGCATGAAGGACCACATTCGACACTTGGCACCATATCTGAGGGCATTGGAAGGTGAGTTGGCAGTGTAGGAAAGTGATAAATACAAGTGCTGCGGAGTAAAAGATATATAAGTTTTGAGATATAGCGGGTTGGAGAGAGCGCAAGTTTGAGAAACAACATGGGTGGAGCTCTGAGAATTACTGCGAGGACTCTGTTAGTGGATAATTGCATTCAGGAGAGAATGTACTAGGCATGGAGTTATAAATTTTCTTTTGGTAGCTTAGTTACATAAGTCCAATGAAATGCATGACTGCGGTCTGCTTCTCTGTGACACTCTGTAATGGTTCAATGAATGTAATGAGGTTACCTGATATAATATATACATGACTATTAATGGTTCTAATGCATATGTATCTCTTATGAGTTCTCTTTCCTTTCATGCTAAGTATGAATGCTTGTATATTTCTTTCTGCCATAATACATGTTCTAGATTCTGTTAAAGCACTCGGTCTGAAGTGACTGCAAGGATCTAGAGGTCGTTCTAAGCCCTATGGTTCTTGTATGTCTTAACTTCCCTCCTGGAAACTCTTACACTAATCATAGATGATGTTTCCCACTAAACTCACATAAAAGAGAGACTCGGTACCCATGTGTGCCTCGGGTGAGTGCTCAGCTTTCGCTGGGTGATAGGTGGTGCACATGGGGTTCCTTCCTTTTGTGATGGGAGTAAAAATGACTACATCTTGGTTCCATTTCCATGGAGCCAAACAACAGAAAAATAAAAGTAAAACACTTTGCATGATCACCACATCGGGGAACATTAAGTTTAATTTTGGGCATATGGTGTTACTATATGATTCTAAGTATCTGCACCATCCTGGGAAGTTAAAATTCCATTGGTTGGGTCCTTACACAATCTCGTACATCCTTGATTCGAGCGCGTGCCAGTTATAAGCGTTGGATGGGATGAAGTTACTTGGACACTTCAATGGGAGTAGGTTGAATCCCTACTATAAATAAGTCTTCTTGGTGTTTGTAAATAAGGTAGTTTTTCCAGTTAGTTTAGAAGTTTCCTTTATGCTTTCCCTTTCTTATGTTTCCCTTTCGCGTTGTTGTTTTGTTTTGTGCCTTGGGCGCCGGTAACCTTATTGCTATTTTTGAGAATTTGTGAGTGCGCTAGAGGACCGCGCATCATTTTAAGTGTGGGGTGGAGAAATGTGAAGGAGTGCATGATTAAGGTACCAAGGAAGTTGTGTTGAAAATCCTTGTTGAATGGCCCGGTTGAAAGAGGTATACGAAGAAAGATGGAAGATGAATGGTTGGTGCCAGGGTAAAGCTACTTGTAGATCCCACATACTAAGAAGGAGAAAGCACATTTAAGCAACACGAGGTAGGTAAAAGCAAGAATCAGGACAGAAGAAGTGCCTTCGGCGCAGTTACGAACTTGCAAGTCTCCTATCATGTTAGATTGGTTGTGTGCAGAAGGTTGGAGGAGTTTTCACACAAGGTTGGGTGTGTGAGTGAAAACGCTAAGGATGAGCTTTGTTTGAAAAATATGCATTAAATGAACAAAGTACGAGTTGTAGGTGAAGTATCATTTAATGTTCAAAAAGAGAAAAACTATAAGTAAAGGGTCAAGGCTCTTTCATTTTCACTTTGCGAAATAGAGAAAGGAGTGAGTTTTATAAACTAGGGTTTCCAGATTCGATCATGCAAAGAAATACCTGCGAGATCGAAGCGTGAGTAGCTAGTTTGAGTTTGCAAACTAGAAGGAAGGGGTTACACGGGCATGAAAAGGGTTGTAAGGAGGTGTCATCTTGTGGAGTTAATTTGATCCCAGTTAGGGTTCGGCAAACTAGGGCACGGGTTCAAGAGAGTTATATCAGATTTGAGATCGGAGGCTGGAAGAATTGGAAGAACAGAGTAATAAAAAGACCTCAACAATGGCACCCAAGAAAGGAAAGGGCAAGGGCAAGGTGAAACAACAAGAACCCAACGTAAACACAAATGAAGAATGGTATGCAGAGATGCAATACCCATATGGGGTGATGATGGGGAAGGAGTGGGAATCCCACCTGAGAAATGTACCTGTAAGTGATTATAATCACCGAAAAAACACGATAGAGAAGGAAATGACACTGGAATTAGTGCACCCCACCGTAAATGAACACCAAAGGGCTTGTCGATATACAATGATGACGTTAAGGTCAAAATAGAGAAGGCAGGGCTATTGCAACTCTATGAGTTGCCCTATTTTGGAAAACCAGAGCACTGTACCAATGGTTAATGTCACGGGTACACAAAGATTACTTCCACTTTACAAGGCATAAGATGCACGTTACTCCCAACTTATCTCACAATTTATAGGCCTCATATGTGAGGGAGATAGCTTGGAAGATGACCTAGGCGACAAGGAGGCTATTCAGGAGACCATCACCGAATATGCCTACAAGAAGGGGTCGAGGTATTACGACATTTCAGACATCAAGGACCCCATGATGAAAATGGCCACGCATCTGGTGACTAAGCTGAATGGCCAGGAGAGGTGGACCCAGGTCAACAAACCCTGGTTACATGTCTACAGGAAAATTACAGAAGGCACCATATACAACTTATCTGCATACATCACAGAAGAAATTGTCAGTTGCGTGCAAAGGATGGGGACAAAATCCTCTTCGGAAATGTCTTGCTCACCATTGTATTTTCAGATATTGGAGTGCCTGATGCACTGGAAAAGTTTGTATGGGAGTACCCCACTAAGGATCCTTCACCCGTGAAGAGGTTCGAGAAGTATGCCTATGATACAATGAAAACACCCCACAAGGCACGGCTAGAGAAATGGTATACATGCCTAAGGAATGCATTCGGGGTAGAGTGGAGAATCCTGAACAACTCCCAGTAGCCACTGAGGGGGAAGCCGAATTCATTGTTTATCAACATTTCTACCTAGGAAGATTCAAGCTAATAGACGAATCATGGAGCCCTTGGTGCAAGCTTCCCTTCACATTCACTGCTCAATACTTCCAAGTGGGAGTGAATAGATTTAAGGAATCAAAGAAGTTAAGGCTAGAACTAGGTAGTCTAGACTAGGAGCATAGGGAGATGAGAAAGAAGCTGAATTGCCCGGCAGCAAGCACACATACGTGGAAAGGTATGTGTTACACGAGGTCCAAACGAGAAGGCGATAACACTACCCATTGCTGGAGGATCCGCGGTGCATGTGTACCTCTATATAAGGCCGAAGTTTGAGAAGGGTGCATATCTAGAGAACGATGTCTCCATACCTGAGGATCCCATGGGTAGGAAGAATCCCGCACCAAAGAAGAGAGGGAGAGGAGAAGAAGCACCAAGTGTGTAGACTACTCAGACAGTGAGCATGCCAACAACAAGTGCCAAGCCAAGCACTTACATACGAGAGAAAGAAGTCCCGGTGAAGGAAAAGACACCAGAAGTAGAGGCACCTAGGCAACCCCTCACCAAGGAAGAGTCACCTGAGGGAGAAGATAAGGCCAAATCCCCTATTCAGGAGCCACCTCTTAGGAAAAAGCAGAGGGTAGATGAGGAAGCTGACTCAGAGGTGACTGACAGCATGGAGAAGTACATGGGCGGAAGAGGGGATGAGAGTGAAGAAGATGATGGTGAGGAAGATGAGCCTGAAAAATACCAGGAGCCACAGGTCTTCAGCGTCTATGACTCGGAAGAGGAGAGTGGAGATGAGAAGTAGGAGTTCATATTCACGCGGTGCAAGGGCACACAGGATGAGGAAGACACCGGAGACATGGAAAGGAATGAAGAGGTTGGTGGGGAAAAGCTAGGGAGCAATAAGTTTTACGAAGGAGTAGATCACTGAGGTGGCGGAAAGAGAAGAAAATAAAATGCTCGAAGCCCTTGATAGACCAAGAGTTGGAGTGTAGCGTGGACATAGTATCTGAAGGAAGGGGAGGAGAATATTGAAAAAGAGCATGACGGCCTGGGAGGAGGTCCCACTCTACAGATAGAAGTTTCCCCAAAGGCACACACTCGGGCAGGAGGAATCTTGATACGGAGTAGAGGCAAGTAATGGGCTACATTGATGACATGAAGAAGGTACTATGCCATGATTCCAAAGCATTATACCCACTGAAAGGCTTTTAGCCATGGGGTCTTTTGAAAAGGAGGGCACGTACCCCGAACAAAGAAGATGCTCTCTTGGGCGTTTGAGTCCCACATTGATGAGCTAGACTTTGAAGTCTGTCAGGGAGCGCTCATAACATTGCCAGAATCTAAGGGGGTCAATCCCTTAGTGAATGCTTAGGAGCTCTCGGATGAGCAAGTCTACAACGCACTCAACAAGGTCGTGGTTGAGAGGCTAGACTCTTTGTGCGCAATGATAGGATAAGAGTACTGGAGGAAAAACTAGGGAAGAAGGAAGAGGAGCTAGCGGAGAAGACCCAGAGCTTAAAGTAGGAAGAGTTGATCAGCACACAACTAAGGTGTGAGTTAAAGGAAGAGAAGATAAAGGTGTAAGAAGTATATAAGAAAATGGATTCTATCAAGGGCACCATCCTTTTAAAGCACCCAGACTTAGCGCCGCCCGCACAGAAGTACTTGTCCCTTCTGGAATGTATAGAAGATCTAACATGCATCCTCACTATGGAGAGACGACCTTTGGCCCTGGAGTCTATAGAAGAAGTGGCCGCATGCTTGAAGGAGGAGGACAGATTGAAGGTGGTAGCGCTCATTGCCAAGTATAGCCAAGTGCTCGCAGAGGTTAAGGTCACTGCCCAATCTGCAGAGGCCGCGTATGATACATGCACAGACAGAGATAAGGTGGCAAGCTCCTTGGTCACCACACTCGAAGCGAGAGCTAAAAGAGTTCCAAGAAAAGAACAAGGGGAACAGGGTAGAAAGGGAAAAAGTTCTAGCCAAAGTAGAGAGAAAATTAGAGGCAATTGAAGCCTTAAGGAGTTCGATCAAGGCCCAAACTAAAGGAACTATACCCTCAAATTACCAGGAGGATGGACAAGCTTGAAGACCTGGGCAAAGAGATGGAGTAGATTGTGGACACTTTGGGCACCCAAGGAATTGGCCTGAGTTTTGATGAAGTGAGCACCCTAGTGGGCGACCTCTGTCAGAAGGCACAGAGTGAGGTCAAATTTGGAACAAGTTGGAGGCAAACTTACGAAAGGATTTTCCTAGCTTGTTGAATTAATGCTCCCCCCATTCTTCATTCTTTCCCCAATTCTTTCATTCCCTTATTCTTTTGTAAAGTGTAAGATTATACATTGGTTCCCTAAGGCAGCATGCATCTTGGTTGAGTAAAGTGTTTCGAGGATGAAGAACAAGCGTAGTGTGGGGTGATGTTGGACCCCTAGAATATTGGCCAAGTATGAAGGCGCATAGGTGCACAAGGTCCCAGTTATGGAAAGGGCGCAAGGAAAAAGTGTATAAGAGAAAGGTTTAAGGAAGCACATAGCATGCATAATGCGTGAAAGGAGGTTCGGGACTTAGTCAATTTGAGCACCCAGGGTAGAACATGTGAAAATCATGACCGGTTGTGCATGGATAAGGTGTCAGCCTGGCGACAAGTTGGCCCAGATAGGGGCATGCCTTGGATGGAATCTTCTAGAAGAACATCATGAGATAAAGTGGATTTCCAGGCCTGGAGAAGCATGCTCGCATGAAGGACCACATTCGACACTTGGCACCGAGATCTAAGGGCGCTGGAAGGTGAGTTGGCAGTGTAGGAAAGCGATAAATACAAGTTCTGCGGAGTAAAAGATATACGAGTTTTGAGATATAGCGGGTTGGAGAGAGCGCGAGTTTGAGAAATAGCATGGGCGGAGCTTTGCAAGAATGCTGCAAGGACTCTGTTAGTGGATAGTTGCATTCAGGAGAGAATGTACTAGGCATGGAGTTGTAAATTTTCTTTTGGTAGCTTAGTTACATAAGTCAGTGAAATGCATGACTGCAGTCTGCTTCTCTGTGACACTCTGTAATGGTTCAATGAATGTAATGAGGTTACCTGATATAATATATACATGAATATCAATGGTTCTAATGCATATTTCTCTCTTATGAGTTCTCTTTCCTTTCATGCTAAGTATGAATGCTTGTATATTTCTTTCTGCCATAATACATGTTTTGGATTCTGTTAAAGCACTCGGTTTGAAGTGACTACAAGGATCTAGAGGCCATTTTGAGCCCTATGGTTCTTGTATGTCTTAACTTCCCTCCTGGAAACTCTTACACTAATCATAGATGATGTTTCCCACTAAACTCACATAAAAGAGAGACTCGGTACCCGCGTGTGCCTCGGGTGAGCACTCAGCTTTCGTTGGGTGATAGGCTGGCGTGCATGGGGTTCCTTCCTTTTGTGATGGGAGTAAAAATGACTACAAGAAAATGTAAGAAACCATTCTATATTGTGTACAAATTGATTGTAAGAGGATTTTTGGAGTTGTGTGACAAAATGAGAAAGAAGATAGAAGTGTGAATGCAAAATATTTCACATAACATATGAAGTATGTACATGATAAAGTGCAAAATAAATTAGAGATAATTCCAATGCAATATATAAAGTAACAATATGACGTCAAGTGAAGGGAATTTGAGTATCAAGTAGGATACACGATCTTAGAGAATTCATAAAAGAAGAGGTTTCTCAAAGGTCCTTATAGTAAGTTGAGGATGGAAAATATTGGACCATGGTAATTAATTAGGAATTTTATGAATAATTATAAGAGATGGAATTATAAAATGAAATAATGTTTATTCTATATCGAACATGGAATATTTATATCTATATCATGAGGCATAAGATGAAAAGGAAGTGTAAAATCATATTCAAATTTAGATATTGATTAGAAAAATATATGTCAAAGAAGAAAATAAGTGAGGTGGAAAGAGTAATTGACACTATGGTAAGAAAAAAATACATGAGACAAGAAGTATATAGATTATTTATTTAAGCATAGGGGCAAGACATTGAAGATACGGTTTGCATCAACACATTCAAATACATGAAACATGGGATATTTTGAAGAGATCCAATATTACGAATTTATGATTTTATTGTTACTTAGGGTGTATGATGTAGGAGAATCCAATTTAATTTGCAATCTTGCATCACTCAAAAATATTAGTGTAATTTCATCTTGTCCTTGTTAATTATTTTTATTAAGTATTTCTTTGGCAAGAGTTCATTTTTTATGTTGCATGACGCAAGTTTTTTTGGCATGATGTTTTTGTTGTATATTTTGCGTAAGTCTTATTTTGGGTAAATTTCCATTTTAGTGTTTCGTCTCCATTTTTTT